>CM071924.1:23357132-23671905 GCA_016081115.2 Rehmannia glutinosa
TAGACCAATCACAAAAGTAATTTACCCTCTCTCGAGATGCATATAAAAAAGCGTTGATTGGAATATCTATGCTAGCATCTCTACTCAACATGAGATATCCAACTCCCAAAAGATTAAAAGGCCTCACTAATATTCACATTTCTTAATCATGCAAGCTATTCATGTCAACTACTCATGATCTAATATTGAAACTCATCTGCTCGAATTATGAATCAATATATCAAAACAAGTTAAACCAATAGCTTTTGATAAAACAAGAATTAAAGCAAAGTACTTGAATAGAGTTGGAAAACATTAATTTTGATTACAATGAATCATCAAACAAAAAGATTCATTAACCTACTTCTAAACCCGGAATCACAAAGTGTTTAGCTAAAAATAGAAAAGAAATAATCCATAGACAAATTATTAAAGTTCATGTCTAAACTAATTGAAAATAATGATACTACGGAATGAGTGAATCCCGGGATGATGACGATCTCTCGTCTATATTCAATCCTGGCTATGCGGCCCTGATCGATCTCTCCGACCTCCCCGATGGGGAATTGCTCTTTTCCGGGTTTCTAGGCAAAATCAGCGTGTCCTTGTTTGTGGCCGCCCTGCCTCTATTTGTACTTCGCTTGGGTCTAAAACCTAGTTCACAACGAGTCAAACTCGCTTTTTCCTCAGAAAGACGTCACTGGTCGCGCTTATGGCACGCCACCGTGGCCGGGGTGCCATGAATTGCCCAAAACTCAAGGGAGCACGGTCGTGCCTTTATGGCACGGGCCGCCTCAGGCCGGTAGTCAACCCTCAAGGCCTTCGCTATATAGGTTGAGCACGGTTGTGCTAGGGAGCACGCCTACCCGTGCTCACCGAATAGCCTAGAACTCGCTTTTCTTCCATTTTTTCGCCCGGCTCGTCCGACTTCTTCTCGATTCACCCAAACTTCATATTTCACATCAAGTATTGGCGATTGCAATGCTCCAATTGTCGCCAAAATGCTACAATTATCGATAAATTCCTACAAATGAGCAAAGTGTAATCCTTTTTCCACAAAACAGAATAAAACCCTATTTACTCATATAATGCATGCATATCAACATATTCTAGCCAATATTAAGCCCAAAATTACATGCAAAATACATGCCAATCAAACCCCAAACTTAAATCGCTGGACAATTCCGGTCAACACTTTGTAAACAAGACAACACAAATGGGGTAAAGTTAAGAGCAACTCAAGAACACCACATCACAATTCATGTCGTTAATCACTAGACATCAAGCACAACCCAACCACGCTTCAAACATCTAACACGGAGCATAAGTCTATCATAATCATGATAAAACACTTCAAATCACGCCTCATGGATAAAGTGTATACTTACTCACTAGAATAATAAGTGGACGGTATTCGATCAAGTCATATCAATGTTGAAGAATTACCATATACTTGCAAATCGTCTCACATCTCCGCCACTCGTTTGTATTCAATTTACAAATCAGAAAGGACTTTGTTTATGGTTGTAATGAAGGCTCTATGGTTAAGTTAGGGATATATGGATAAAGTGACTCAACTCAAGCGTATAGATTGGTAAGCACATTGTTTTTCTCAAACAGTTATTCTAATACGAATCAACTATGTACTCCCAATCGCCTTATATCCTATCACTCTCTATTTCTCCCTTCTTTTTCATACAAATCATTCTCCTTCACTTTACATCACAATTTCCACCTATTTTTCAGATCACGACTCACTTTTTCGCTTTTTTGTTTTTCGACTCTTTTGTGAGTATCCTCTCTTTTTCTCCTTTTCTTTTTTTTATTCCCAATCACCCAACATATACACTATTTTATAACTTCTCGATACCCTTTCATTCAATCCTTTATTCAATCCCTTTACTCAATGTTATACGCTCAAGCTTAGGTAACATATATCAAGTTAAGTTTTTAAGGCTTGAAATGGCTATCAAAAAATCGTGCAATAATAGCTCAAATTGGCTAACTAGGAAATCAAATACCATAAGGTAGGCAAAAAGGCTTGAAAGGCTTAACAAAAATGGCCTAAAAATCATTTTCATGAATGCATACAACATGTGACTTTGACGGAGATAATAGAGCAAGTTCTAGAATTCAAAACAACATGAATGACACACTCAATCAACCAACAAGACCGCATAATATGAAAGCAAGAAAGGCTCAAAAAGCTCACAGCTTGTAAGTGCATAATTCAAAGTATTTTAACCATGATCCCAATAATCACATGCTCCATATTAATTGTTCTCAACCCGGTCAACTCACGCTCAACACCCAATTCAAAACAACATAAAAACTCAACACATGCTCCCAAGATCAACAACACACAATAGCGGTCAACTCACTCCCTAAACAACCAAGAAAGCAATAAACGTCTAAAAATCAAAAACAACTAATGCAATGCATACTACATGCTCTAAATGCAACTACATGAATGCAAAACGCCACACCCTTCAACAAAATTACTACCTCTCCCCCAAACTTGAATGAAATTATAAGCTGCAAAGAATAGAAGGTAGAATTTCAAAAGAAAAGTGTGGATAGGACTGGATTCGTGGGGGTGGCGGCGGAAAGTGGCCTGGGAGATATGCCAATTTTGAATCGATGCTACGCCCAAATATCTCCAACTCCCGCCGCTCCCCGAGCTTGGTACCACAACTCCCCGGGCCTGGTACCTTGTTCCTACCGCTCGGAAAGCACTAAAGTCGCCCCTATCTTTGGCGCACGCTCTCTCAAGAGCATAGAATCTATCACGATCAAATTGTCCCTCACGCCTCACCTTGGTGGGAGCTCGAATGCCGGGCCGCCCCTCGTGGAAGCCCGCTCAAACCCCTCTGGGAGATCGACTCCTCGCCTCCATCACAAATCTTCTTCATCGGGTAACCCCGCTACCCTCCTCCTTTTTCGCTCGGGCCAGGCCATCCATGACCCCGATATGAGCCTCGTGAGTTCAGAGAGCCGTTGTTTTGATTGTCCACCACAAAGCAGTGAGTCAGAGGTTAGGGAGGAAAACTAGACTGACATTTTGTTGAAAACAGAGGATATTCTCCTTTCTTGATGATGATCATCATGGTGCGGAGGGCTCATGTTGATGCTTTGGTTGCCCTCATCGGCTCCATGCGGCACGGATCAACCCCAAAATGTTGAGCAATGGGGTTAGATTCCCCCAATTAATATTATCCCCGCTTCCCTGTGAGAAATGTAAACGGCGTGTTCCACAAAGTATGCCGCCATATTATAAGGGGTGCGGGTGATCATACACCAAAGTAGGTATAGTTCCCTCGCCAGCATACCTCTGTCGTTGTACCGAGCGAACACGGAATGGGCCGTCACTTTTTGGATGTAGCGGAATACGGGTTGCGGAGTGACGAGGCCTTGGATGTGCGAGATACATACCGCATTAGGCCGGTTTTCGGGTTTTAGTCAACAATCGCTAATTCATGCGAATTATAGTTTGCGTTGTCCGGTATGGGGCGTCGATGGTACCCCAAAAATATGGTTCAGTTCGGTAATAGTGACGTTCCTCCATATGTTGCCCAATCTAAAATAGATTTTCTGAGGTTCATTTCTGACTCGTGTCTCCGTAACCTGCACGGTGCTTAAGAACTCAAGCACAAGTGTCTTAAATGTTTGCCATCGCCTGATAAAGGCGGTCCATCCCACTCATTCGAACATGTGCCATACCTCTCATGTATCCCGAGAGCCTGTACACTCATCGCCGAGATAGCGTGTGGGCGTGAAAGAACGAGTGATGAGCCGGTTCCACTTATCCAAGATCTTGTTCTTCTGTTATAGTGAGCCCATAAGCCTCGCTACTGCCTGGGTGTGGTGGTAACGCGGCGGCGACCCCCCATCCGTGTCTACCTCAGTTTGGTCTGTTTCTTGGCTCAGCTATTGATTCGAATGAGTACCTGGCAAAACAATTGTGAGAATCCGTACATGCCAAGTAAAACAAATCGATGAATTACATACAACAATCCATATAAGGCATAGTGTCTCATCTCTACAATTTACTCCACAATTAAGCTTCCAAACCCAACTAACAATGTAATTGCAAAGAATCCTAGTCACTAACACCCTAAACAATCGAGTTCATGTACAATTCATCAAGCAATCAACCAAAAACATCCTAATTCAACAACCCACAAGGTGTTCGATAAAATGCCCAAAAGAAAATTCCAATCAAATTCATGGCAAAAGTATCAAACAAGCATCATATAGCAACCCTAATCCATAATCCTCAAGAAATTCGAAATAAAAAGTTCAATTCATACCTTAAATCCCGAGAATTTGAAAAAAGTTAAAATTTGTAACCCTAGGTGCTTTTCTACTCAAATATTTTCTTCAAAGCAATTTCACAAGTGTAAATCGTGTTAGAGTAGTGTGGGAAGTGATATGGAGTGATAATCTAGGAGAAAGTTTCGAAAAATATTGAGGGGGCTCGATCTTTGTAGGTTCAGACGAGGAGGGGATTGTTTTTAGAAAACAATATGGCTCCGCCCGTTTTAAATCTGTTTTAGACGGAGCACGGGTCGTGCCCTACGGCATCGGCGGCCCATGCTGGGGCTGAACTTTCAACCCCAAAAACTGGCATCAGCACGGTCGTGCGCATGGCGACGGCTGCCCGTGCTTGGGTGCCGCACTTTCGCCGATTTTTCAAAATGTTTTTTTTTTAAGGATAACAAGGAAAAATCCTAACCTATGAAAGCAAATAAATCCTAACTTAGAAAAGGAAAAAAACAAATCAAAAAAACATGGGAAGAAATAAAATAGCAAAACCGTTGTCAGTTGCCTCCCAACAAGAGCTAAATTAACGCCTATAGCTTGACGCCTGTTTACTCGATCACGGCCTAGCAAAGTGAGGTGTGTCACCTCTTCCTTTTGATCTCGGCTTAGGTAATGCTTGATCCTCCGGCCATTCACCATGAACGCCTCCCATTTTCGCTCAACAACTCCACTATTCCCGGAGGGATTAACACCTTCTTTATCACAAACGCCCCGACCATCTAGACTTAAGTTTTCCCGCAAAGAGTTTAAGACGCGAGTTAAACAAAAGGACTTGTTCACCCGGAAAAACTCCTTCTTCTTTATCATTCGATCGTGCCATCTTTTGGTTCGCTCCTTATAAATCCGTGAATTTTCAAAAGCTTCATCCCTAACTCCTCCATTTCGTTTTTAAGTGCAAGAGCCTCTTCTCACCCGCCGCTTGGTAGTCAAAATTTAACTTCTTCACAGCCCAAAACGCCTTATGCTCCAATTCGACGGGCAAGTGACACGATTTCCCGAATACTAACTGATATGATAATGTGCCCAATGGTGTCTTGTACACAGTCCGATATGCCCACAACGCATCATCTAACTTCATGGCCCAATCCTTGCGATTTATATTTACCGTCTTCTCCAAAATTTGCTTAATCTCGCGATGGCTACCTCACGCTTGCCCGCTTGCTTGCGGATGGTATGCTAATGCCACCTGTGCTTGACCCCATACTTCGCAAGTAAAGTGCTCATCAATTTATTCACAAAGTGTGACCCCCCGCTAATCAAAGCTCTCGGGTTCCAAACCGAGTGAATATATTTTTTAGAATTTGAGCACTAATCGCGCATCATTGGTTTGTGCCGGAATCGCCTCAACCCATCGAGATACATACTCCACTGCAAGTAGAATGTATTGATAACCCAACGAAGATGGGAAGGGGCTCGGGGCCCATAAAGTCGATATCCCACACATCAAAGAGCTCAACCTCCATCACATCGGTCATGGGCATCTCATGTCGTCTCGAGATGTTGCCCATCCGCTGGCACCTATCACACTGCTGCACATATAGATAGCAATCATTAGATAACGTAGGCCAGTATAAACCACTTTGCAATACCTTTGCCACCGTACGTGTCAGACCGAAGTGTTCCCTGGAAGGTGAAGAATGGCACTATTGTAGAACTCCCTCCCACTCTTCTTGAGGCACACATCGTCGAATGATGGTGTCGGCATACCTCTTAAAGAGCAAGGGGTCGTCCCACATGTAGAACTTGACATCATGGAGGAATTTATTATTTTGATAGGACGATAAATCTAGAGGCAAGACCCCTGCAACCAAATAATTAACAAAATCGGCATACCATGGGAATTTAGCCTGTAACATCAGAATTTGCTCATCGGGGAACTCCTCCTTAATTGCCTCCGTGCCTTCTTTCTCCTCTTTCTTGTATTCCAGTCTGGATAAGTGATCGGCTACTATGTTCTCGCAACCCTTTCTATCCCAAATTTCCACATCGAACTCCTACAACAAAAGGATCCACCGAATCAGTCTCGGTTTGGCATCTTTCTTGTCGAATAGATACTTGATCGCCGCGTGGTCGGTGTGGACTATCGTCTTAGTTCCAATTAAGTAAGATCAGAACTTGTCGAATGCAAACACGATTGCCAGCATTTCCTTTCCGGTGGTGGGTGTAGTTTTGATGGGCGCTGTTTCTAAAGTTCCCTTTCGATAATAGATGGCTCAACATCTTGTCTTTTTCGACCAAAACAGCCCAATCGCAAAGTCATTGGCATCGCACATTAGCTCAAGGGTCAACCCTAATCCGGAACTACTAGAATTGGTGTTGTCACCAAAGCTTCTTGAGAATCTCAAAAGCCTCGCAAACAATCATCGAAAAAATTGAAAGCAGATCTTTTTCCAATAATCACTCAAAGGTTTAGTGATTTTAGAAAAGTCACGGATAAACCTTCTCAGAGAATCCGGCGTGCCCCAAAAAGCTTCTAATGGCCTTCTCGTTTGTTGGAGGTGGGAGTTTCTCAATTGCAATGACCTTCGCTCTATCAACTCCCAAACCTGCAGAAGAGACTCGGTGGCCTAATACAATGCCATCACGTACCATGAAATGGCACTTTTCCCAATTTAAAACAAGGTTAGTCTCCTCGCATCTCTGCAAAACTAGAGAAAGGTTATCCAAGCAATGATCATATGAGTCTCCAAACACACAAAAATCATCCATAAAAACCTCTATTATTTTCTCAATGAAATCATGAAAAATAGCCATTATGCATTGCTGAAAAGTTGCGGGCGCATTACATAGTCCGAATGGCATTCTGCGAAATGCAAATGTACCATATGGGCATGTAAATGACGTCTTCTCTTGGTCTTCCGGGGCAATCATGATCTGATTATACCCGGAATAACCATCGAGAAAACAATAGTAATCATATCCCGCCAAGCGATCAAACATCATATCAATAAAGGGAAGGGGAAAATGATCTTTGCGGGTGGCATCATTTAACTTCCTATAATCAATGCAAATACGCCACCCAGTTAGTACTCTAGTTGCAATAAGCTCATCACTTTCATTTCTAACTACCGTCATCCCCCCTTTCTTCGGTACCACTTGCACCGGACTTACCCCATGAACTATCAGAAATAGCATATATAATTCCAGCATCTAACCACTTTAAAACCTCTTTTCGAACGACTTCTTGCATTATAGGGTTTAATCTTCTTTGATTTTGCACCGAAGGTTTATAGACATCTTCCATTCTAATCTTATGCATTACAATCGATGGACTGATGCCTTTTAAATCAGAGATTGACCAACCTATCACCGACTTATGTTTTCTTAACACCCTAAGCAATTTATCGAGTTGAACTGAAGTTAAAAGATATGATACGATTACCGGACTCGTGTTATTCGCTCCAAGGAATGCATATTTGAGATGCTCGGGCAAGGGTTTGAGTTCTGGGTTTGAAGCAGCTTCTTCGGATGGACGCACGGGCTGCCTGTGCTCAGGGGCATGGGTCGTGCTCTCTTCTGGTATGCCGTCTTCTCTTTCGACCTTAGGCACGGGCTGCTCATGCTTAGCGGCACGGGCCATGCTGTCGTCGACTTTTCTAGCTTTTGTTTCGACCTTAGGCACGGGCTGCCCGTGCTCTCATCGATTTTGCCATATTTTCCTTGGCTTATGCGACGACTGGCGTGCTCTAGAGCACAGGTTGTGCGCCCCTGTAGAATGGACTCCCGCACGTTTTTCTGCATGTGCGCGCCTATAGCGCTCCTTGGTAATTCCTGCATGTTATCTAAAGCACAAACGCAATCATACAAGTCTTGGTTATCATAATCAATCATCATGTTTGATGTTGAACACGAATGTGTAAACCCAAACTCTAAATTATCCCTAAACAATGTATGATCCGCATACTCATCAATGCAAGATTCAACTACGTCAATGAAATTACAATGTTCAACACCATCATGTAATTGAAGTGCCTTATAGATAGTAAATAAAACATGCTCATCATTAACCCGTAATGTGAGCTCTCCCTTGCACATCTATTAAGGCCTTCCCCGTAGCTAGGAATGGACGCCCAAGTATCAAAGGACGTCTTTATCCTCCTCCATATCCAGCACCAAAAAATCCACAGAGAATATGAATTTATCCACTTTGACAAGACATCCTCGATGATTCCCTTCGGATACGTGAGTGATCGGGTCCGCGAGTTATAAGGTAACCGAGATGGCTTCACCTCTCCCAATCCAAGTTGCTCGAAAAATAGACAAAGGCATCAAGTTAATACTCGCTCCTAAATCACATAGTGCTTTCTTAAAGAAAACATCACCAATAGCACTGAGGATAGTGAAACTCCCTGGATCTTTTAATTTCGTGGTAGTTTCCTTTGGATTATTGGGTGCACTCTTTCCGCCAGATTGATCTGTCTCGAAACCAGTCATCTTTCACTTCTTTGACATAACATCCTTCAAAAATTTAGCATAATTGGGCATCCGCTCCAATGCGCCCGCAAAAAGAATGTTAATATGCGTTTCTTAAAAATATCGAAAAACTTAGCAAATTGGGCATCTAACTTTTTCTTTTGAAAACGTTGGGGAAAGGAAGGAAAAATTAAGTTTAGAAGATCGTGGTTAGAGGAAGATTTAAGCTTCTCAACCCTTTTGTTCAAAGACGATGATCCTCAACTCCTTCCTAGGCCTCAACATCGCCATTTGCTTTGATTTTTCGCGTCTCCGGCATGTCGATCGCAGCTCGAAAGAGGGCGCACGGGCGCCATGCTCCCCACGACGCTCGGTGATTTTTGGTATTTTCGGCCCCTTGTATTCCGCTCCACTCCTCGATGAATGGATTTACACTACTCCTTTGGATTAACCTCGGTGTTGCTCGGGAATTGGCCTTTTCGATGTCGCCCACCCATAATTGTAGCTACTTGGCCAATTTGGGTTTCAAGATTTTTCATTTGGGACCCCATAGTGTTGGTCAATTGTGTGACATGGTTTTCGATTTTATCCATCTTCGCCTCATCCTTGTTGAATATGTTCCTCGTCTCACTCATAAACGAGGTGAACATATCCTCCATGGTTGGCTTTAGCTCTCGCAAAGAATGACACCGCTTGTCACATTAAACCCCGGTGGTGGTTGCATCACGTTCTTCGTGTTTGCGTAGGGGAGAAGTTCTCGTGGTTTCTCAAGCCCGAATGGTAATGGGTAGGAGCTTGATTGTTCAAAATTGTTGAAATTAGGTTATTCACATAATTTGCTTCCTCTATCGATCTAGAGGAACTCCCCATTACTTGCACCGCGTTTCCCTCATTTGCTTTTGTCAAAGCACTCAATTGGTTTGTCAAAACGGTCATCCTGGTCGTCAACTCTTTAATTGGGTCCGAATCAAACTTGGCTACCCTTTTCACATTAGTCTCTCGGAGGGCCACCGATAGCTATTCATGGCCATATCCTCCAAAAGCAAGTTGAATGCATCCTCAGGAAACCTCGCGAGTAGCGCGCCCTCCTGCAAAAGATCCACAAATGATCTAGTCTACCCCATCAACCCATTGTAAAAGAAGCGAGTTGTTGATCTTCGTGAAATTCGTGTTGCGGGCACCTCCTCAACAAATCCTTAATCTCTCCCCAGGCCTCATACAAATGCTCGAGTCAAACTGAATCGAGTGATCTCACTTTTTGAGTCATGTAGTGTCTTGCTTGGTAGAAAGTATTTAAACAAAAACCCTCGACTCACTCATCCCAATTGTTCACACTCTCCGAGTTAGGGTGCCAGCAGCTTCCTAGCCTTATCCCTTAAAGAGAACAGGGAATAGCAAAGACGTATAAAGCATCATCAGTCACCCCATTCATCTTGATGGTGTTGCAAACTGTATGAAGTTCGCAAGATGAGAGTTGGGATCCTCGGGACGGGAAACCCCAAACCGATTTTCTTTGCACCATCGAGATCGTTGTTGGCTTCACCAAAGTTGTTCGCATTGATTGGGACATTGTCAATTCCACCATAGTTGCGATTGATTGGCGAAAGTAATCGCGAATCGCCACCGGATCACGAGCCACCGGAACCTCACGGTATTGGTAACTCGACATTGACCCTTTTGGCCGGTTGTTACCTTCATTTTCGACCCGTTATTGCCTCCGTTGTTACCTTCTACGCCTATCATAGTCCGCCCTGTTGTCTTTCCGCCCGCTTGGTAGCCACATTATTCCGCCTAGCAAAAGCCTCAACCTCCGGTATGAACGGTGCTAATTCTCCTTGCTTCGAGTGTGTGTTCATGCACTACCTGAACCAACTAAAGAACGCAAGTCAAACACAGTAGAAGTAAAATTAAACAACAAAATAAAAAAGAGAAAAATGTCTAAATTAAAAATAATTCTATTTATCGCAATATTAGTACTAAAAATTTAACTAGTCCCCAAGAATCGCGCCAAAAAACTTGTTCGCCTTATTTTTTAGCTTGCAAGTGTACGGTGCAGTTTATAGAATAGGGTTAGCAAGGTCGAATCCACAGGGACTAATAAATTAATATACTAAGTATTGGATTATAATAGCCTTATTTTTATCTAGACTATCGAAATTAAGATGGATTGGTTTAATTAAAACTAAAGCGTAAATTATCCTAGATAACAAAGCAAAGAGTGGATTAAAAGACCAAGTATGAAAGAATGGATTCCTGGGTTATGGTTTGATTAATATCCCCTTTATTATCGATTAATCAAACCAAAGTTAAACGTATTCTTCTCTATAAACCAATCACAAAAGTAATTTACCTCTCTCTCGAGATGCATGTAAAAGCGTTGATTGGAATATCTATGCTAAAGATCTCTACTCAACATGAGATATTCAACTCCCAAAAGATCAAAAGATTAAAAGGCCTCACGAATATTCACAGACTTCTCAATCATGCAAGCTATTCATGTCAAGTACTCATAGATCTAATATTGAAACTCATCTGTTCGAATTATGAATCAATATATCAAAACAAGTTAAACCAATAGCTTTTGATAAAACAAGAATTAAAGCAAAGTACTTGAATAGAGTTGGAAAACATTAACTTTGATTGCAATGAATCATCAAACAAAAGTATCCATTAACCTATTCCCAAACCCAGGAATCACAAAGTGTTTAACCAGACATAGAAAAGAAATAATCCATAGACAAATTATTAAAGTTCATGTCTAAACTAATTGAAAATAATGATTCTATGGAATGAGTGAACTCGGGGATGATGACGATCTCTCGATCTATCATCAATCCTCGAAGGTGTGGTTGCGGTCTTGATCGATCTCTCCGAATCTCCGGTGGGGAATTGCTCTTTTCTCTGGTTTCTAGGGTAAAAATCAGCGTGTCCTTGTTTGTGGACGCCCTGTCTCTATTTGTACTTCGTTTGGGTCGAAACCTAGTTCACAACGAGTCAAACTATGTTTTTCCCGCAGTGGCGCACGGGCCGTGCGCTATGGAACGCCCTTGACCCGTCGGCCGAGTGTCGCATGAATTGCCCAAAACTCTGAAGGGAGCACGGGTCGTGCCTTATGGCACGTGCTGCCTGTGCTGGTAGTCGAACCTTGCGTCTTCAGTTATAGGTTGAGCACGGGCTGTGCTAGGGAGCACGTCCTGCCCGTGCTCACCAGAGAACAGCCAAAGACTTGCCCTTTTGCTTTTGCTTTTTTTTCGTTCGTCGACTTCTTCTTGATTCGACTCCAAACTTCATATTTCACATCAAGTATTGGCGATTGCAATGCTCCGAATTGTTGCCAAAATGCTATAATTATCGATAAATTCCTACAAAACGAGCAAAGCGTAATCCTTTTCCACAAAACAGGAATAAAACCCTATTTACTCATATAATGCATGCATATTAACACATTCTAGCCAATATTAAGCCCAAAATACATGCAAAATACATGCCAATCAAAATCGAATACAAACTCAAACTTTCCAATGGTGCGCGCCGTGCATTGCACATTGTGTGCGCCCGCAGATGGTCCGCGCATGTTCCCATGCGCGCGTTCGCCAGACGCGCCTTTGTGCGCAACGCACCGCCCGTGCGTGTTCGCCTCGCGCATGCCCTCAGTGTGCTCAGCCTTGTCCATGCGGCGCGCGCACATTCTCGATGCGCGCCGCCCGCTATTTTTTTTGTTGTTGTCCCATGTGTGCGCCGCGCAAGATACTTGAGCGTCCGTCCGTGATGCCCGTTTTGACCGTTTTAGCCCGTTTTCAAGACTTCTTTTTACAAAAATCTACGAAAATGACAAAAATACCGTACGTAACACACGATACTATAAAACGGAATGTAAAGACACAAAAATACGCACAATCACACACATGGGAAATAGAAATCGCACAAAAGATCACACAAAAAACATGCAAACAGAGCTCATTGCTTATTAATCAACCCTCTGATGTTAAGACCTCTAGTTGAGGTAGATCATGATTTGACCAAGATGAAAATGACTACTCTTACAAATCATGACAAGATAAACTACAAGAGTGGGGGGACTGATTGATACGACCTAAATTTGGCCTATTAAATTGGGTCAATAAAATTTGAGGCCCCAAATACAAAATATGGACACTATTAGGGCTATATTTGTATAATCCTAAACTAATTTTTATTTGATCTTAAAGAAAAGAGGATAAATATACAAAATCTATCTAATTGGATGACTTAGTGACTTTCCATTAAAGAGGGAGTATTCTATTCTTATTATCTTCATTAATTCACATGAATTACTTCAATTATTTTCTATTGATCGATTTCTAATTTGAGCGTCGGAAATAGTACGCTGGAACAATCCTCCGGCCCCTTTTCACTGTGGTTTTGCAGGCGTTTAAGTCAGAACAAGTATTGGAAATCGGGATTTATCGGTGGCGTAAATTCCTTGCCGCACCAGTGTGAAAATCGAACCAGAAAGTATAATAGGAAATCTAAACATTAGCTTAAGACTTGAGGCGAAACAGGTAGACTATCATTAACATATACATGTTAGGCGTTAAGATTGTAGCCTAATCCATAAGGAAAATCTAACATATGCTATTTAAGGACATATACATATATATTATATCATTGTTTTGATATCAGACTAAATCGATTGGTCTAACCGATTCAACCGCGAAACGACGGTCGGCTTGGTCCGCATAGCCTCTAAATACTGTTTTGCAGTTGAACTAGTCAAAATCGGTTAAATTGTTCTTTACGGGACAAGAACTAGTTGAACCAATTAATAAAACCGGTTTTGTTTTACTTATTTTATAATATATTACATAATAATTAATTGTAGAAAACAAAATATTAATGTCTTATCTTTTGAAATGATAAAGTTACATATATATGTGTATCTTGTATACAAGACTACGAGAAATAAAGTATGTTTATATTATAACCCAAGTCAATTGTTTCTTATTCAAATCCAAATCTTCTAAGGACTCTAATCAACTTAAATATTTTAAACTTGGATGAATCTCTATAAACAAGACATATACAGTATAACCTCGATAATTTAATACTTGTTTAATTAATAACCTCGTTTAAATAATACTTTTGGTCGGTCTCGACTTGGGAACAATAACCAAAATTAATAATTCTCTAATTTAATATCTCGTTAAATTAATATATATTGGCAGTCTCAATGTTATTAGTTTATAGAGATCTAACTCTATATGCTATCAATCAAATAATTTCATAATGAAAAATAATAAACTAACTATATATCTGTATATATACAATGTTTCATTTGATATTAATGTACAACATTACTTTACATAATCTAATAAGAAATATAATTAATTTTTATTTAAAATTGGTAGGACCGTCGATTAAACTGGTTTAATCGGTTGAACCATGAACTGGTAGCAAGATCGATTTGCTCACTGATTCAGTTTTCTCAAACATGCATGTATATATATATATATATATATAGATTCTCTAGTTAAAATTGAAAAGATAAAATTTAATATTTGATGAGTACAAGTATATACTATGAATATTTGTTAAAAGTTATGATAAGAAAATCCACAAAAAAATAAAACGGTCAATGTACAACAAAATATATATAAACAGTTAATAGACTTAAAAAAAAATGAAAGCAGTTAATATACGAATTTGTACCCATTCAGGTAACTTATGAATTTATAATATAAATGTTTAGAGTAATTATCAGACTTGTCCTACTTTAATTTCCAGGAAAAAAAGACAGCATATTATGCTCCCGATATTTTTCAGACATTTTTACGCTTGCTCCTGCTTATTTTTTTTTTTTTTTTGTCTTTTTACGTTTTTTTTAGTTTTCAATGTTCTTGTATTGTTTTATATGTTATTTTTGTTGTTTTATTTTGATGTTGTATAAAATAAATGTTTGGTTGTTGGTTCATGTGTTGTTTTATATATTGTTTCTGTTGTTTCTGGGTTATTTATATATTGTGTTCAATGTAGTTTTGTTGTTTCTTTGTTGCTTTCACGTTGTTTTTTATGTTTCAATGCAGATTTAACCTATTTTTTAGTTTTTTTTGTTCTTGTGTAGTTTTCTGTATTATTTTTATTGTTTTTAGATTGTTTCAATATTGTATTTAATGTTGTTCTGATATTTCTTTGTTGTTTCAATATAGTTTTCGATGTTTCAATAAAGCTTTCCACCTAATTTTAAGCTATTTTTGTTCATATGGTGTTTTCTATATTTGTTTTGTTATTTCTGTAAGTTTTCAATGTGATTATGTTGTTTCTTGGTTGTTTCCATGTGTTTTTGACGTTTTCAATGCATTGGATCAAAACATGAATTATTTTTTTTATATCCATGTGTTGTTTCTATATTATTTTTATTGTATATTGTTTAGATATGTATTGTTTATGTATATATGTTTTTATAGTTTATATGATAGATTTCACGTATAAAATTGATTATTTGATAGGGGCAAAAATTGTATTTCACTGAAATTTTATTAGCTGAAACATATTTGAAGATGTTCAAAACAACCTTGAAATAATAATGTCAAAAATCCAAAACTGGAGGGAGCGTAAATATATCCGGAAAATTGGAAGCGTAAAAATCATGGGAGCGTAAATGTGTTATTTTTCGAACGTTGGGCAATCGTGTCCAAAGCCCTTATTTTTACGTGGAATTTGTTTGTACTCAAGTTTATCTTATATACGTAGATATTATTTAATAAGTATTTTTATATTATTTAATTTGTAATTAGGACATACCTTTTATTTGATATAATTAGTATATTCATAATTAAATAATTTTTATTTTATTCTTCTATATATTATTTCATTAACACTTCTATATCACAAGTAAATATAATTTGTGACGGTGGTTCGAAAAAAAAAATATCATTCAATTGTTCATTAATTTCATGCATAAGGTATGTGATTAAATTGTTCGTCAATTATTCATATAAATATGTAATACACGGACATAATACATTCGATTAAAACGAATGAAACCAAAAAAAAAAAATCGCACATAGTAAAAGTTAAGAGAGAAATTAAAACAAGAAAACGATAATACTAATCCAAATCAAGAAAACAAAACCAAATAGCAAATATGTATATTTGTATTACTGTTTGGTTATGGATGGGTTTTTGCCATACCCATGCATAAACCCCCATTACATTAACAATGAAAGTAGAAACAATTAAAACAATAAAAATCAACTCCAAAATATTGACAAATAAAAAAGCTAAATACTATGAACATCAGGAAACTTTAACAACACGAGTTAATACGTAAAATCAACCTTTGACGTATTTCCAACATATATCCTTAGTAACAATTTAGTATTACCTAAAAAAAATTATCGTCATCGTCGTTAGTTTACCTTTTTTGCCTATGATCACATGATTTCGGAAAATCCAAAGCAAGCCCCAATTAACTTCATCAACTGTGGAAAACACGAGGGACTGTTTGTCGCGTTGTCAATTTTCAGCGGTCTAAAATCTGACGTGTGGATGATGTCCCTTAACGAAGTGTATTTTGGCCAATTACGCGAAGAATCGGAATTTGATCCAGCGGCTGAGGTTTGTTCTCCTGGAGATTTTTTGTTAAGCTTTTTTGGAATTTTACTTGTTTTCTCCATTTTCTCAAAGCAATAATAAATAATAATCAAGTTTGAGTAATTTGAATCAGGTGTATGTAGCCTTTAGTAAGGTAATGAGTTATATATATAAATATATATTGGAGATTATAAGATTGATTGGAATTCGGATAGAACTGAAACTATGTATTTCGAACTGGTTTAGGAGAGGAATTCTAATGAAATACAGTTTAATGTTTAATTGGTTTTCCAAATATTTTTTCGGGACAGTCCTATGAAACATAAAACAGCTTAGAAGGTACTACCGTTCAGTACTATATAGAATTATAGATAACTATATAGTAAGAAATGTCGGATTTGAGAATAATTGGGTATCTCTTCAAATTCATAAAATTTGGGGATTATTTAGGTTAATTTTGAAAATTAAACCCGGTAGAATTTACATAACAAAATTCATCTTTAAACTTTACGATTAATCGAGGAATATTTCGATTCAAAATACTAACTTATTTCATTTAATGTGTGAAGATATGTCAATAAAACTTATATTATAAAATCAATATATTGAAAAAAAAAACAAATATAATTGTAATATTGTATTCATATATGAATACAATTTGGGGACAAATCGCTTAATTATATATAAAAAAAAATGGCAGAGAAACATATATATATATATATATATGGATTTCAATATATAATAAAAATGTCGTATTTTATTTAAATTACTTCAAAATTCGGAAATTAAAAAAAAAAAAAAAAAAAAAAAAAAGCAGCAGCACCCTAGACTAATTAGGATTCATATTTTCTATTTCGCTTCTTGTTCCACTTGTTTGAATGTCTGACATGTGTAAAATACTCAAACAATCGATGGTACATGTTTATCTCAATAACATGTATTATTCATCTGCAGCCATATGACATGAAGTGGTTTTAATAAAAAGTCGAAACAAGAAATATGTTCCAGACTAATTATACCAGATGGGCCAAACCTAAAAAGAACTTACACAAGTTTGGGCCAAGAACAGGTTTCTATTGCTTATCTTGAACCCATAAAAATTTCTGAACGAAAAAGATGCTAAAAAGTAAAAATCTAATCTTAGGGGTAGTAATGTAAATCTGACCAGGCCCTAAAAAGGGGTCGAAAATTGTGTGACTTGTCACACTTTGGATCTTGATTTTATTTATTTATTTTTATTTTGTCTAATGTTGTCCACCACAAGAAAACGTACAAAAGTGTAAACTAAACAGTTGCTTTGGACTACTAAGCAATGGCCACGGTTCTGCAAATCCCTCACTGCTTTAGTAGCAAAGCTATCTCTTCTTCGACTCCACAAATTGGAAAAATCAACATATTATGCGGCTCAATTTCGAGCTCTAAGTCTGTTTATAACAGCAGATTGAGGGTTAGAGCTGTGAAGGAGAAAACAGAGGAAATTAATAATCCCTCTTCTGCTGAAGAAGTTACCAAGAAATATGGTCTTGAAGCTGGGCTCTGGAAGGTGCTGTGTTTTTCTATTTGATTGCTTGATTATGTTAAGTGGGGTGTGTTTGATTGGTTGAATTTACAGTTTTGTATTCCTGTTTGGGAATTCTTGAAAATGGATATTAATGGGGAAAAAAAGATTCTTTTTCTTTAGCATGTTTCTTGATTATGCTAAATGGGGTGTTTTTTTCAATGGTTGCATTTACAGTTTTTTGTTTCTGTTTGGTAATTGGATATTAAAGGCAAAAGATTGTTTAGGGAAGAATCAGACTGTGTGTGAATCCATTTGGTTTCTTGAAATTAACTGTGAATTATAGTCGAAGGCTAAGAATTTTAATGTATTTTGTTTTAGTCTTTTCTTCTTTTTGAGGATTAAAGGGTTGATGAGATTGACAGTTTGAATTTTCTCTGTTAATCACATTAGTTCTCTCTGTGTTTGTCAAATTTTATCCGTTTAATTTAGGAAGGTCTCATAAACAAGTTGAGCCATTATAACTTTACTCAGTTTTTCTCTTTATGCAACCTTGTAATGAGAATATGCATTTAGCCAAACTCCATCTTGGAGCTTGTAATAATTTGGAGTATTTGTAATTTTAAAAGATAACTAGCTTTTTTGTAATTAGACTAAACCTCAACTATAATTTTGTAAGGAATAATTACAAATCTACCCCTAAGGATTAACCTAATTACATAAAAACTCAAATACAAATAGCCCCATGACATTTGTTTCTAGTTTACAAAATGCACTCTCATCAGGACGGGGTATTTGTTAGATAAATGCAAACCTCAAGGGGACATTCGTGATTTTGAAAGATACCTGGAGCTTTTTTGTAATAAGGCTAAACTTTAGGGGCAGTTTTTGTAATTATTCATTTTTGTAATTTACCCAACACATTAATATTCTTAACTCATTATGTACCACGAGCTTGTAGCTAAAGTGACATCGCTCACCATTTTTAAGGGTATTGATCGGAGTTCGAACCCGATATCTTTCAGTTTCTTTGAAATTTATCT
Organism: Rehmannia glutinosa; assembly: GCA_016081115.2. Taxonomy (NCBI): domain Eukaryota; kingdom Viridiplantae; phylum Streptophyta; class Magnoliopsida; order Lamiales; family Orobanchaceae; genus Rehmannia; species Rehmannia glutinosa. The sequence goes on from CM071924.1 coordinate 23,375,961, forward strand.
CCTCCCCTCCAACCAGTACTCCAACTTATCAAAAAAAAAAACTCATTATGTTATAGTTCTGCTACTATTGCCACTGATCTTACGACAGTTCTTTTCCTTCTTGTAGCTAAGTTTTATCATAACACCATCAATACACAAAGTTTATAAATGATACCATCATTATACACATTTATATTTTCGTTTTGTCATGTCCGATTACAAACTGAAATTTCAATCCAAAAAATGCAGATATTTTCGTCAAAAGAAGGAACGAAGAAACCAACGAGACTACCAAGTCGAAGGGAGACCAAGCAAAGGAACTCCTGGCAAAATATGGAGGAGCATATTTAGCCACTTCGACACCCTCTCTTTGATATCCTTTGGGCTATGTTATGCTCTAATCAGTGCCGGTGTAGATGTACCAGCATTGCTGCAAAAGGTACCATTCGTCCTGGTTTATTACCACAGCTATATCTAACATTAGGGGCGACAATTTCTGACAAGACATGAACCTAATACGGTATAAGCGGGTTAGAGTTTGAGGCTTGTTGGGTTATGGTCAGAATTTGGTCGGACCCGAATAACACGAATAATAAACAGGTTGGGTTAGGATTAACTTGAAATGCGCCGATTAACCCGTTTGACACGATTGTGGTATCATTATGTTGCTTTTGCAATGTTTTTGAGTGATTGAATATGTAGTTAGTATAATATTGATTTTTAAAAAATTACCAAATGTATGTGAATATAATTTGGATTACATTAACGCATACAACCCATATAACCGAGTTATTTAGATTTTAAAGATATACATGTCATTTTGTGTTGACTTGAAAAATACAAATAATAAACAAGTCAGGTTAGGGTTGAGAAATCTGACACGAATAACATAAATTTCATATCTCGACACGCGAACCTGAACATAGGACGAATTGCCACCCCTAGCCAAAATGCAAGAGCATACAATGGATGGAGTTTTTATTGTTTTTTGTTGTTGTTGTTGTTGTTGCAGGTTGGAATTTCTAGTAACGAAACAGGGGAGAAAGTCGGGACTTTTGCGTTGGCCTATGCTGCCCACAAGGCTGCTTCACCGATCAGATTTCCACCTACTGTGGCTCTTACACCCATAGTTGCTAGTTGGATTGGTAAGAAAGTTGATCAAGAGAAATGATTCACATTATGTGGAGCTGATATTTTGCACTCACCATGTAATGTCACAGTTTTGCTGCAAAAATACAGGCTCTTCTGATGCAGGTTGTATTCATAACTTAATCGAAATATTACTGAATTGTACTTTGGTTAAGTGCTAACAAAATCCATTATATTTTAAAATTACAAATACCATGTTGAGATATTACAAACACCTTATAAATATCCCCTATAACAGGTTCAATTTGTAAATTTGAAACATGGGATATTTGAATATTCAAAATAAACACTTTTATGTATATGTATATTAACCACAAGGTAGTATTTGTATTTACACCCAGCTATATAGATCATGAAAGCAAGCAACCCAAGACATAATCTGCAACGTGCAAGATAAAGTTTTACAAAACTAATCTGATAGAAAAACTTGCTTCAATACAAGCATTCCCTTGTGTTTGTCTGAGATTATAAATTCTTCAAAACATCTTATAAAATATTTGAGAGCTTATAAGTTATAAGCTCTCTAAACGAATTTGTTAATTTTTTTTTATAGAAAATATTTTATAAGCTTCCAAATTAAAATGATATGAGTTTATACGTTGTTTTAAGATCTTAATTTAACAATGTCCTTGGATTCTGAACTATTTTAATTACAAAGTGCAATTAACGACATCTCATTAGCTCCATTGTCTTATTTTATTCAAGTATTTCAACAATTTATTTTCAAAATAAGGTATAACATCTTGTAAACTCTTAAAACATATTATAAGATGTAGAAATTTTAATGAGCTTAATCAAACACCATCCGAGAACCTTCATCAATACAAAGAATTCCCATATGACATTTTAAGAGAGATATAAAACCAACAAGAATGTCATTCTTTTTTTCTTACATAGGATCAACTGAAAACGTTTCAACTTCAACATGATATATCGCAAACTGAATGCTACACTACAAGTGAACTCAGTCTCATACTTTTCCATGTAATCTAGATTAACATTTACAAAAGAGCCTATATAATTTCCGTGATAAGACAAACTTTCTAATATACAGAGCATAAATTCTAATACCGACTATTCATATACTTCCGTTAAAGGTAACTAATAAACAGAAACTGTACAGTGAACATCCATCTTCTTCGTCCTCTTTACACACTCCAAAAAGAAGTGATTCTTAGCTTTTGGTGAAAAGAATGAGTATTTTTTGTCTGATAGAACTAATTTTGTCTGATAAATGAGTATTTTTTCCTTCTCTTGTATTGGCCCACGAAACTAGCCCATAAATAGAACCACTTTTGTCTGATAACCAGGCTTAAAGTTAAAGCCTTGTCACTCTAATTTTTAGTTTTGGAGCTCTTTCAATGTGAACTGTTGTTTATTAACTGTAACAATGGAAAGGGTAATTGATTTTACAAAAGCACCAGGACCTCTATTTTATTTAGGCAAAAACTTGTGTGAAACAATCGCATTGTGTGACGAAAAAAAGGTCTCACTTTTAACTGTAAGAAAGTAATATTTCTTAGGGTAAAAACTAATACCTTGTTTGAATATACTTTTTAGTTGTGTATTATTTTTTACCATAAAAATATTACTTTTTTCTTCCATCGCACGGTGCGATAATGTCACGGGAAACCTACTCTTTTATTTACATCCAAACACTTTATAAAGTTAACTTTTTAAATAAAATTTAACATCTTATAAATTCCAAAACACATCATTTGATAATAAAACCAATAAAGTATTTTGCATCTTATCTATCGAATAACCACCTCATCTAAAAGTAATATTAGAGAAGGTAAGTCATTTAATAGTTAATTACTAACATTTCCACTAGCGTACAGGCTGTTATTTATGAGGCCTTGCACGTGAAACATTTTTCATGGTGGCGGTAGGATTTGATCTCAAAACCACCTATTGTTTGACCAGACTCTAATACCATATTGAATGATCAACTCATCTAAAATATCTCACATCTCTAATAGCCTAGGTTTTTGGATGAAATTGTGATTCAATATGGGACGAGTCGAGCCAAACAAGAGGTTCGAGTTCAAATCTCACTGCCATCCACTAAAATATATTTCACGTGCAAGGCTTCATAAAAAAATCTGAGGAGCCAAAGACGTCATAGAATTATAGAACAGTCTCATACATGAAGATTAATTTTTGTAATGCCAAACCAAGTTTAAAGTGTAGTTCACCAAACATTGTACTCAATTTCTCTCAACCTTAACTTCTAATCAAGCTATATATGGAAAAATCAGATTGTGAGACTTCTATACATAAGGATTGTTTACTTGAACAAATGAGCCAGGTCAGGGTCATTCAAGTCCAAATCCAACCATCCATTCATACGCATGTATTCGATGTAGTGGTCCGGAGGTTTTATAGCACGTGGATTTCGTGGAGTGAAGCCATAAATTCTTTCGAGATCCCGAGCAAGCCAACGAGTATACGCACGGTCTAGAGGAGGGACAATCTTCAGTAACAGCTCGTCCTTCTTCTCTTGCTTTGCAGGTTTATTTCCCATTGGTAAACCTGAAAAAGCTTAAAAAACAGAAGTCGGTAAAAAAAGGGGAAAAAAATAATTCTATACAAATCCTAAAAGACCATTTCCTTTTTCATATACATCATATTTGTATTGGCAAATTGTGCTAAATATTGACGTTGGTCATAGCTAGTGAAATTTTCCAGTTACATAGCAAAAGTAATAAACTTTGCACGAGAAAATCATGGCTGAGTATAGTTGCATGGTAGGCTTGTCTTAGTGGATCTGTAAATTTTTAAACTATCCAAACTTTGTCAAAAAATGGGAATAAATATTAGCAGGCGTTCAAGAATCAGGAAGATAAACAATACTTGATGTTTCAACACATTTGCACGTTTTCTCCTAATCAAATATGATACCAAGCGGAAAATCAAAGATTGAGAATTCAAAAGCAACAAAATTCTCATTTGAACTTAGATGATAGGCTTTTCCTTTGAGTGTTTCCTAAGGCCGTACAATTTTAGGCCAAGTTATTTTGTGAATTAATCTATAAAGAATCCAATTAAAGGGCCACTAAACACTATGTACATCGCACTTGTTTTAGTTCAGAACTTAAAAGAACTTATTTTACAATGAGGCTAGATACTTTTACAATACAAGATCATACAAATAGTGTAATTCTTGCAGCCTATATAGTTTGATCAAGCTTAGAATGGAGACTAATTGACCGACTTTGTATCATCAAACCAACATTTAGTATTACAGGTATCAATTTCAAACACAATTATAGACAAAGCAATAGAACTATAGTAATCTCGTTAATCCACTTAAAAAAAGAAAAAAATAAACAAACACACACGCTGGAGGGGCATCAAACTCAAATAGATCTCTCACCAGTTCATATTCTTGATGGGATCCTCTAAATGAAACGAGATTAGTTTAGTATTAAGGAGCATGTGCAATATCAGGTGATTTGCAACCTTATTATTACAATAAAAGTCAAGTCAATCTACATTTCCCCAAGTGTGGCCACCAAACTAATATACCCGTAGGCTTTGGATGTATGAATTATGGATTAAGTGAGAATTGACATCAAATGAAAAATCAGGTGAAAAATCTAGCCCAAGATGTGGGAACTACTCCGAGATGCTACAAAAATAAACCTTTTAGGGAGTGTTTACAGAAATGATTTATTATAGCAGAAGTTACAAGTAGTTATTAGCTAAGAATCAGGAGTTGATAGTGTTTGCAAATAGAAGCTAAAAGTTGAATTAGTTAATTAAGAGTGTTGGATGAATACGTTGTAAAAGTGTGTATTTGATTGTAAAAGCCAAGCTAGAAGCAGAATCAGAAACAGAAATCTGAAGCACCATTTGCCCTGTTTTTAGATTCTACTTAAATTAAGCAGAATCAGGAGCAGAAGTTAACATTTGCAAATAAAAAATAAATTGTTTTTCAGCCAAAAGTCGAGAATCACTTTTTTTAGTGATTGCAAACAGTCACTTAGTCAAGCTTCAGGAGAATACATCAATAGTAATTAGTATGCAGCAAATAAGATGATTATGCATCAAATCCAGAATAAAGGCGGAGCACTTCAGACCACTCTTTGGCTAATTCAGCTCATTTAACCGCATTTATCCACAGTTCTTAGAAATCTTGAGGTAATCGTTTCAAAAAACACCAAGTTAAAAACAGGGAAGAACATAAATCCTCTACGTACAGAAAAAATCCCTTTCTAAATATGATCAAATTCAGCACTGTAAACGACTCTGGGATGCTTTTCCTTAACTAATAATAGCCTCCTTCTATTCAACAAATTCTTGCCCAAAATTAAAGCATCGGTAAACTAAGTATAACTCATTCAAACCACATGTAAATTGGAAGATGTTGGCATCAAACAAATTATAACCTCGTATAAAAACAAATGTTAAGGTCAGAGTTCAACCAAAAGAGGACAATTTCACTACAGAATTTTAGCAAAACGAAAGGTAAATAATAAAATGTGGTAAAGAAGTAAAGAACCCACCTGTAAATGTCCAGTCGGTTTGACGAGAAGATTGATGGGAACTACGATATGAGTTGAGCTGAGGAGTGGATGATTCTGGATTTTTGTTTTAGTTTTTAGGTTTGAGAAAAATAGGGCCATATATTCATTACAGGCAAATTTGACAAATTGCACCTACATCCCTGGTATTTTTGAAAAGGGTGGGGCTATTTACAACCCTTTTTTTGATTTATGCATCTACCCTTTTGGGATAATTTCACTTTTCATACCCAAAGTTTACTGTCATTTCGATTTTGGTACCCATTGTTTCTACTTAATCAATATTGATACCCAAAGTTGGCGACGTTAATCAAAATCCATACAAACCGTGAAACGGCCGTCCAAAAACACGGTCCACCCCATCGAAAGGTAAAAAAGTGTAGAAAACCTAATGAATCGGTCACTGTTGGGATAATTTCATTTTTGATACCCAAAATTTACCACCTTTTCGCTTTTGGTACCTAATATTCCAACTTAATCACTACTGGTACCCTAAGTTATTTAAAATATTTTAAATTCTAAACTAAAAAAACTCAATATTATTTCCAAAAAGTTATTTTCAAAAATAAATAATGTTTTAAAAATCTAAAATATTGTTTAAAGAACTAAAAGTTGTGTTAAAAATCTGACAACTACTTAAAAAATGAATTCAATATAAAATTAAAAATCTGGAAATTTTCTAAAATTCTAAAAAATGGATTAAAAACTGTAAACTATAAGATTTTGAAAAAATTAACCAAAAAATCTGTTTGACTTAAAAAATCCAAAAAGGGTAAAAACATTGATTTTTTAAAAAAACTAAAAAACTATTTAAAAAATTTAAAAATTAACGAAAATATTGAAATTTGTTTTGAAAAAATCCAAAATTTATTTAAAAGTCTTAAAATTATTCCATGATTGGGATATTAAAATCTGATAATTTTTAAAAAAATTCCAGAATTTTTTAAAACATATTTCGAAGTTTTAAAAAGTGTTTTGATTTTTTTATTTAGGACTCCATAAAACTCCAAAATCAAATTAAAAGAGGTTTTCGATTCTTTGGGTGAAGAAAATGGAAAAAATATGAAACGGAGAGGACGAAGTGGAAGAGAAGAAAAAAAGAAAAATTAAATTTTTTATTTTATTAATATATATAAGGCAAATTAACGGGTTGTAGTAAAATTTTGGGTATCAAAAATTTTATATTTTTCCCCATTTTCTTCACCCAGCAATCGAAAACCTCTTTTAATTTGATTTTGGAGTTTTATGGAGTCCTAAATAAAAAAATCAAAATACTTTTTAAAACTTCGAAATATGGTTTAAAAAATTCTGGAATTTTTTTAAAAATTATCAGATTTTAATATCCCAATTATGGAATAATTTTAAGACTTTTAAATAAATTTTGGATCTTTTCAAAACAAATTTTAATATTTTCGTTAATTTTTATATTTTTAAATAGTTTTTTAGTTTTTTAAAAAAATCAATGTTTTTACCCTTTTTGGATTTTTTAAGTCAATCTGATTTTTGGTTAATTTTTTCAAAATCTTATAGTTTACGATTTTAATCCATTTTTTTTAATTTTAGAAAATTTCAGATTTTTAATTTTATATTGAATTCATTTTTTTAAGTAGTTGTCAGATTTTTAACACAACTTTTAGTTCTTTAAATAATATTTTAGATTTTTAAAACATCATTTATTTTTGAAAATAACTTTTGGAAATAATATTGAGTTTTTTTAGTTTAGAATTTAAAATATTTTAAATAACTTAGGGTATCAGTAGTGATTAAGTTGGAATATTAGGTACCAAAAGCAAAAAGGTGGTAAACTTTGGGTATCAAAAATGAAATTATCCCAACAGTGACCGATTCATTAGGTTTTCTACACTTTTTTTACTACGCGATGGGTGGACCGTGTGTTTTGGACGGCCGTTTCACGGTTTGTATGGATTTTGATTAACGTCGCCAACTTTGGGTATCAATATTGATTAAGTAGAAACAATGGGTACCAAAATCGAAATGACAGTAAACTTTGGGTATGAAAAGTGAAATTATCCCTACCCTTTTAATATTTATACATAATTTTCCTATTATAACCTTTTATAGAAAAAAAACTTAGAAAACGAAAATACTCTCCACCACCATCTCCACCATCACCACCACTACTATCGTCACCATCTCCACCGTCTCCACCACCGTAGAGCACCACCGTCACACACAAACAACTCACACAATCGTTGCAGCGGCGGATCTATGAAGGGGAATGGGGGTACAATTGTACCCCCAATTTTGAAAAAAATCATTAATAGTCTTTAGTTAAAAAAGTAAAGAAAGTAGTTTTGTACCCCTCTTTTTACATAAGTAATTGAAAATTTTAGAATACAATACAAATTTCCACAATAAAATTTTAAAAAATTAAAAATTAATTTAACAACACGAATAAATAAAACACATGGTAAAATCAACAAAAAAATATAATAAAATTAATGATGTTACCAAAACTAGTTCTTATATATATATATATGTATATGTATTAATTTTCATGTATTGTTACCCGGTCAGTTTTTGCAAAAATCTCTGCATCACTTTACACATACGAACAATTTTTAAAATTAGAAATGCATCCAAATGTACTTCTACAACCTTGAAAAAAGGTATAACACAAATCTTCGTGCTTATTATATATGAATATAAACATAACTAGAACATAATGTGCGATGAAGTTGCAACTTGTACGATTTTATGAAAAATCAGCTTTCAAATATCAAAGACAAATATATAGTCTTGAATGTATTTTATATGATTCTAATGTATGATATTTTTTCTTTTTTGACTTTATTAATAATTTTTTTAAATAGTGTTACCCACCTAATGATCTGATGCTATTTTAAAATTATTATAATATAGGGAGTTAAAATTCATAAATCTTTATATTAGGAAAATGTACGTGCCATTGTACAAAAGGGAGGTCTCACATATATGCAATATGTGCATTGCACGGGGTCTGATATAGTTTTACTTCGACAAGTTGCAACTATACCTTTTATTTTAATGATTTTTTTTGAAATTTTATTTTAATGATTTTTTATACAATGTTTATGTGCATGTTTTTTTTTTATCTTCCGTACCCCTATTTTTAAATTTCTGGATCCGCCACTGAATCGTTGCCCTTTTTTTCACTCAGAAAAATACAATTGGAAACGCACTAATTCATCCTTAAAAGGGAAATAGGATTTTGTTTGGAGAAAGGGATAGAATTGGCATTTTAAAAAGGGGTGGATGTATTAAAAAAAAGGTGGGTGTTAATAGCCCCACCCTTTTAAAAAATGCCACAAAAGTATTAAACTGTGATTTATGCCCACGCACTTCAATAACTATTGCCCATATTCGATGAAAAAGATCGAATTTGCACTTTTTTTTTTGCATATTTCAAGAATAATTATAACCAGGAACGGATCCAGAAATTTTCCACAATGGGGGCACACTTTATTATTTTAACCTAAAGAATATATAGCAGTTAAAAAATAAATAACAAAGAGTGAAAAAAAAGAAAATATAATAATTAATAAGAAAGAAATACAATAAATTTAAAAAAGAATAAAATAATAAATAATAAAGAGAAAAGGGGTAAAAATAAATAGTAAAAAAGAAATAGAGAAATAATACATAGCAAAAACGAAAAAAAAGGAAAAAGGCTATGGGGGCACGTGCCCCAATAAGTGGGTATGTGGATCCGTCTTTGATTATAACTGTATATACTCTTTCTCTGTATCTAATAATGTCAAATTATACAATTTCTAATAATCCTAGTAAGGTTAGTTTTGATAGTGTTAATTGTATTAAATTGAATTTGAGTTCAGTTTTGTTTGAAAATGGTAAATTGGCCAAATTTTTAGAATTTTTAAAATGGTATAAATTGATATTGTTAGATATTGTATAGAGAATGAGAATGTAATTGTATTTGTTCTTAAAATGTACAAAAAAATTGTGAATTCGGTTTTTTATTCGAATAGAATTGGTAGACAGTGAGATGTGCAATTAAGTGGATAGTGAGGTTGACAGTAAGAGTGTAGAAACACAAATCAAGTGTTAATAGTTTAGATGCATTTTTCAAAAATATCCCCCGAATGAAGGGGTATTTCTCAAACTTCCGCTCATTCTACGCATCTCTTCTTGTTGTGGTCAACAAAAGTTCTATCATTTATAAATTAAATAAATAAACAACTTGTGAGTATAGTTGTGTGTTTTTTCTTTACAATTTTTAAATGATAATGAAATGCAAATTTTAAAAAAAATTGCTAATATAACAAAATTTAAAAATATGCACCGAATGGAATTTAACCCGTAATATTTTATTTTCTGTTGTTTTGGATTCAATTACCATCCTACTCTACCTTTTTTTTAGATGTCAATTTGGTTAACTCATTGATTAAAAATAAAATATACTTCAGTCAAATTTTGCTTTGTAAAGCTCCTAATAATGCTCAACCCTAATATTAGATGAAAAATATTGTTACATAGTAAACTGTTATTCATTTTATTGAATCATTTAGTTCATTCGAACACATTTTCAAACATGAATATTTCAATATCGGCTGCCCAAAGTCCAAACAAAGTTAAAAAACCAAAGTTTAGGTTGCATAGAAACACTGCTATCCCTTTTTTTTCCCAATAAATAATAGGTAAGGATAATTTTGTTATTTTCTTACGAGTACGTGGGTTAAAATGAAACAGTGAATGAATATGGTAAAAAAAATAAAGTGAGAAAAAGAAGAGTATAGGAATTAGGATGCAAAGTTGTACCCAAACGGACGGGGCAAATTGGAATTTACCCTTATTTTCTTTCAAATTAACGACTTCAACAAAATCCCACTCGGAATTAGTCGGAAATCCCCAATCCCCAAATATATCAAAGTATAAATAAATTAGGGTTTTTACTTTTGTGGATTTCGATCATTTCCTCCCACCCGATATCATCTCCTCTGTATTCTGCATCACCACCTTGAGCTGTTGAGCAGTCAGCTCCACCTCCGTTCCGCCACCGCGATTGGAGAAACTTTTCTTTGGTTCACTTGATCGAGTCGTCAGTCGAAGAAATTGCAGTTCTTGGTTTACCCTCTTCTGAAGAATTGAAAATTTGAAGTTTCAATACTTTCTCTGCAAAACTCGCAGCAATTACCTGTATGTGACTTATCTCCTCCTCTCGAGCTCCTAACCAAAATATCAGCATATTGATTTTCACTTGAGATCTGAATTTTAATGTCAAATTACAACTTTTAGTTTCTGGATCTTCCCTGACTCATACCAACATATTTGTATTGATATGTTTGACTCATAGCAAGAGATTCGAATTTGTCTATTTTACCTGCAGATTGAATTTCTCTGCTGTATATGTTCTTGCATCAATCTTGGCAAAGTGGTTTAAAAATCCAATTTGTTTGTGTGCAATGGCTTTTGAATATTATGATGCTTTTGTTTAAATAAAATACTAATATTTGGGGTCATTTTAGGTTTGAAAATTCGAAGAGGGGACACACAATAACAAGAAATGAAGAAGTACGGGTTGCAACTAAGAGTTCAACCACAACAGAAAAAACAGCCCACCAAACCCCCGCTGCCCACCCCACTCGGCTTTAACGACGATGGGGACGATGATAATGTAGAGAGAGACATTTTGCGCCAGGCCTACAAAAACAAAACCCACAAAGATGTTTGCTCTCTCTCTCTCTCTCTCTCTCTCTCTCTCTCTCTCTCTCTATAAAAAATAGTTTGGCTACTCGCCCTCATTTTATGTTGTTTTCTTTAACAGATTTATTTGGAAGTGTCTTTATTTTCCTTTTCAATTCTTAATAGGTTGAAGAGCAGCATAAGAAGGCTCTTGAAGAAGACCCTTCGGTGTTTGACTACGATGGGGTATATGATAAGATGAAGGAGAAACAAGTTCGCCCTGTAGAGCAGGATCGCCAAGACAGAAAGGTATTACTTTTATCTGTGGCTTTGTCTTATTAGAAATGAGAAATTGATATTGGTCTGCCACTTCAATTTAAACTTGATTAATGGTTTCTGATATTTGTTAATTTTTCATATCATTGTGCTTCTTGGCAAATATTATTATGGAATGACTGCAAAATTTGCTAGTGAGTTACAACTGTTTTAGGGAATAGGGTACTTTGAATCCAGATGCACCATGAAGTGAATAATATCAATGACAAGAAAACTTTAAGCGTTATATAAAGTTATTAAATTGGCTAAATTGCAAACTATCCATGTATTATGTGAAAAATTGAAAACCTTAAGGAGCAAAATTCCCTTACCCCTTGTAAATTGAAAAGATGAGCGTGTTGTGAGCCTATCAACTGTCAAGGATGTTAGTTGCTCTTCTTCTTTCACAAAAAAATAAAAATTGAGAGGTAATTTCGTTAGTTATTTTTTGCAATGATTGTTTTGTCCTTTAGGACTTTCTCATGGGATAGTATCAATTGCTCCTTATACAATTACAGAGTTAACTCTTGAAAGTGTTGTGAATGACCAATGAGCACACATTATGCGTGTCCTTAATTACAATCTTGGTGGAATAAATTTTGCATTTGTTCCATATACATGCCCTACACCTGTATTCCTATGAGAGTGTTATCTACGTGGGTAAATTCATCAGACTATTTTGGCTCATTTTCGACTCAATGATCTGAAGAAGATTGAGTTTTTCCTAATTCTAAAAAAAAAAAGGTAGTTGTGCTGGTGGAGGGGAGCTTTGCATTTAAATTCATCTACAACCTGCTCACTACTTATCAATTTTCTTCACGCATAACCTTGATTTTGTCATTGTAAGTAATAGCTGAAGAATCATAATCTAGTAATCAAAGTGTTTCAAGTTCTTGGCTTCTTGCTTGCATATGCGTACAATGAGGTACAAGGTAACACATTTGCTATTTGAACATTCCATCTCTTTGTTTAGTAGCTGTGTTGGTAATGTTTTATTAGTGATTAATACGTTAATATGTAATAATTGCATATGACATCTTTGGAAGGTTTCAGTGATTAATAAAGAGACTAGATGTTATCATGATTAATGATGAGGTCCCTCTGTATTCTATTTGCAGCCAAGATACATTCAAGCACTAATGAATAAGGCAAAACAACGAGAAAAGGAACACGAGATCATTTATGAGAGGAAGCTTGCTAAAGAGAGAAGCAAAGACGAAGATCTCTATGCAGATAAAGATAAATTTGTTACTAGTGCTTACAAGAAGAAATTGGCAGAGCAAGCCAAATGGCTCGAGGAAGAGCGCCTTCGTGAGATGAGGGAGGAGAAAGAAGATGTAAGTTGGATTTGATTCAGGTTTTCGTATGTCTATTGTTTGTTAGTAATGTGACACATAATGTCCACCCATCTTCTATAGCTTGTAACTTTAGTTTGTGTAAGCATAGATAGGAACCCAATTATGTTGTTGACACTTCAGTTGTGTTTTGCAGGCCCGTGATTTTAGGAGTTCAAGTATGCACACTTTCAATGGAAAAACTTTAAATCAAACCAAAACAATGGATATGTAAACATTAGAAACTTATATATGGGACTTGTAATCAATTTTAGTTACGTTTCACTAAATCAAAATACATAGCAAGTGGATGCATGTGATCTTATTTTAGGATTACAACCTATCTAGTTTCTTAAACTTGGGGCTGCCTAAGTGTAACAAATTTGCCTTAGGCTTTTTTTACAAACTCACGAAGTTCAGGTTCTTCTAGTGCATAGACACTGGACCGGCTGCTGCTGTGCAAGTATGCTCTATAGTCAATATCACTATGATTTTTCAAAGTTATCATTTTCAAATGGTATTAACACCATTAACAAGATTTCACTTCGCAATATGAAGAAGCTTTTTAGTTTTGATCTATTTGTTTTAGAAGTGATTAGTTGACTTTTCATTTGCATAGGGTGTCTTAACTTGTTCTGCTCTTGTATTTTGGTACATTATGATTTAGAATTCTGTTCGTAGTAGGATTTTTATGTAGTAATTTTGTTCTTTATTTCATAGGTTACCAAGAAGACAGACATCAGTGATTTTTATTTCAACCTGGGCAAAAATGTAGCATTCGGTTCTAGAGAAGCCGACTCAGGGAAACCTACAAAGCATCCTGAAGAAGCGGTGGCTCAGCCACCGAGACAAGTCTCTCCTCCAGCAACCATAGAATCATCAACGATAGAGAATTCTCCCAAAGAAAGGTCTGACCGTCCTTATACAAGACCGGTTTCTGAAACTTCTGCTCACGATCAAGTCACCAATGAGCCATCATCAAGTGACCACCCAATACCTGACCATCAAAAAGGAAGTGAGGATTCAGTGGCTGCAGCGAAGGACCATCATAAAAGAAGTGAGGATGCAGTAGCTGCAGCAAAGGAACGGTTTTTAGCACGAAAGAAAGCGAAGGTATAATGAGGTAATATGTAAACATTGAATGAAGCCCCTGAATTTTTTATTTTCTTATATTTTTTCTTTTTGGCTGAACAATTATGGGTGTCATCATCCTCCCTTTGCCCCCCAAAATTTCTATGCTGACCCTCTTAGTAAGGAGGAGTTCATGTACATTGCTCACTGCGAAACTTATGTATTGTCTGTGTAATCTTGTTCTCCAGAGCTTATTCCTTTGCTTGCAGTTGAGTACAGTGTTTGCACAGATTCCTTTTTATCATCTGCTGCAATGCCAATCTGAGATCGTTGGACTGTGTGAGAGTTCTTTTCGACTATCTTGAAGTGGATATAAGCTTACTGAACAATTTCGTGGCTGTGTTACTTATATCCATTGAAACATTTGTAAATCTGGGTGGGCATTATGTCACATCTCAGAATTGCTATGATATTCTCCTTAAGATTGCCTCTTTTATATTCCAAAGCTTCCGATATTAGGTTTAATTACAAAAGTACGCTTGAGGTTTGGGGTAATTACAGACAAAAAACCCAAAGAAGTTTCAGAATTACAAAAAACGTGAGGTTTGATTGTGTCTCAAGTGTAAGAGGATTGCTGTAATATTTTTACAAATGTAAAGATGTTTGAAATGTTTTTGCTTATAAAGGGGTAAAGTGTAAAACATAATAGAACCTCAATGGGATTTTTATAATTTTCAGAAACCTCGGGATTTTTTTGTGATTAGCCCAAACCTTGAGGGTTTTTTTTGTAATTATCCCCCGATATTATTGTTAACAAATTTGGAAAAGAAGAAAAGACAGGTAGATTATAGAGTTAACCACCGAATGAAAACTTGGGAATTGTATGTTTTTACTCTGTTATAGGGTTCGACGTTAAAATTGTCGGTGCTAAATGAATAAATGATACACAACTGATTAATTTGTCATTGGAACAAGTATAGTCAAATTTCAATCGTCTGTCTAATCTATTGAACGTATCTTAGAATTGCCACAGTACTTATTGTACATGAAGGGGCCCCAAACCCAAAGTGGCTGGAGATGCAATATGAGCTAAAGCCTAAAGCATTAGAGCTGGAGTTTGGTTGTCCATTGTATGCCCGTCTCAATCTGAAAATGACGACTCACATGTTTCCAGTTCTGTACCCATGTGGCCTGCTGCCACTTCTCAACGAAAAACTTTTATAGTGGCAAGTTATAATTATTTAGATTATAAGCTCCATTGGGGATGAGTATTAGCTTCGTCAATGCTTAGTTAGGGGTGTCAATTTCAGAATCGAGACAAACCTAATACGAAATTACTGGATATGGTTCTAGACTTCATAGGTCCGAGTTGAAATCGGGTGGAACCCGAACAACCCGCCAATTAAATAGGTTGGGTCCGGACAGAATTGTCAAAACTAGCATGACCCTATGAATAAGGTTGGGTTAGACTGGTCTTTTTGGCCCCAAAATCGGGTTGGCCCAATCGACCCGATGCATTCTACATGCATTTAAAAGTATGGGCCGAGTTGAGCTCCAAAAATTGTGACCTGGTGGAATTTAGGTCCGGTCCAATGCATTGTACTTGCATTTTCAAATCATTAGCCAAACTGGCCTCCAAACATGACAATCCAATGGAATTTTAGTCGGGCCAGAGTCCCTTTGATGACAAATTTCTAATAGATAATAGTTTTATTCCATTGAACACTCGAAACACAAAAAAAAAAAAGCTACGTATTTTCTTTTCTGTTAGCTTGCTTTCTTTCATGCTATATGCTTCAATGAGTATGAGATGAACAATCAATCAAACTTTAGCTTAGTATGAGATGGTAGGCAATCTTAGAACTTTAAACTGTGCCATCCATTTTTTGTAAATTAAAGCCAAGATTTTCAGATCAAGTGACAATACACGTTTTGGTACTTTAACTTTTGTGTTACTCACACTGAATCTCACTGGTTCTTGTGAACACCAAATTTGTACGGCAACCCGTGAGAGTTACAGTTAACCAAAAGCAGAATATTTAAAAGCATTGTTATGTTGGACCCTTTGTTGGCAGCTTTACTAAAAGATGTCTCTTTAGGTAAATATGCTTGAGAACAGTATTAATCCAGGGCTTAGCTTGATTTGTCAGTGTTTTAAGTGTAATTTCCGATACTAAAATGCAAGTTGAAGTACAGAAAAGATGAGTCTCAGCTTCCTGATCACAAAAGATTTCTTATATGAAATGAAACAAAAAAAAAGAAAAAAAGAAACAGAACTTAATGGAAACGGCTACTGTCAACGGCTGTGGTCATTAAATGCTAGATCTATCTGTCCCAAGTTGTTTTAAGGCCCACTGTCTTTATTAATTCACAGGTTTCCCATTCTTTGCCTCTCTTCTACTTCCTTTTCTTTTTAACTCATCTTCCAGAACATTTAATCGGCGACAACAACTCCGATCCTTCATCGCCGCCAAAGAAACCGCGGATGTGCAAGACGCGCGTTGGCCAGGTGTTATGATAATTGATAGGATAGGGTGTGCTGACGTACAACCAGATCCTCTAGACTCCAAGGTAAAGAGAACAATTAGATGGATCTTCTATTCCAAAAATGGTGTTTGGCCTCCTATTCCACTGCACAAATGATTAACACGTGTATAAAAATTATCATATTATTTTCAAGAATAAATTGTGGGGATTTTATAAGACCACTGTTTGTTAAAAAAACAAATGACAAGCATTCATATAGTGGATTAGGAGATAAAACACCATTTTTGAAATAGAAGATCTAATCCGCTCTTTAATCACAAGCCCAAGTGACAGTTGTAGATACCTCTTAGAACCAACAAATATGGCAAACATCCATATCATAATCACCACCTCAAGAAAAACTATATCTTGTTGCCACTACTCATCTAAATCAAACATGAAAAAAACAAACATTAGTTTTACAGTTCAAACATGAAAACCTCTAAAAGAATGGCTTTCCCCTCATTTCAACTTCTCTTCATCGTTTTCCTATATTCATTCTCACCATCAATTTCTTCATCTCCTATTCCCATCTCACTTTTCAATACAATCCCACATTCAGATCCATTCCAAAAACTCACACACTTAGCTTCAACCTCCATAGCCAGAGCCCACCATATCAAAAATCCCCAAAATGCCCCTATCTCCACCACCCCATTATACCCCTACAGTGGAGCTTACTCAATATCTCTCAGCTTTGGCACTCCACCACAATCCATACCTTTGATCATGGACACAGGCAGCAGCTTTTCTTGGTTTCCCTGTACCAAAAGATATGTCTGTAAAAACTGTTCTTTTTCATCTACAAACATTTCTACTTTCATTCCTAAAAATCATCCTCTGCCAAGATTCTTGGATGTAAGAATCCTAAATGTGGTTGGGTTCACAAATCATTTGATCCAAACTCAAGTTGTCAAGATTGCAAATCTACAAATTCAAACTGCACACAAATCTGTCCTCCGTATATAATTCTATACGGTTTAGGATCGACTGGAGGGATACCGATGGTCGAAACTCTTAACATGCCAAACAAGAAAATTGAGAACTTTCTTGTGGGATGTTCGATTTTCTCATCAAATCAGCCGGCTGGTATAGCTGGATTCGGCAGGGGAAACTCTTCGTTGCCAAACCAATTAGGCCTCAAGAAATTCTCTTACTGCCTTGTTTCGCATAAATTCGATAACACTCCTAAAAACAGCTTGCTTTATATGGATTCTTCATCAGATTCTGGTAGAAAGACCGAAAAATTCAGCAACACGCCGCTGCTGAAAAATCCGGTCTTGGCCGAAAAGGATTACTATTATGTTGGCTTAAGGAAAATTATAGTTGGAGGAAAAAAAGTTAAAGTCTCATACCAAGAGCTGTCTCCTGATTCTAATGGCAATGGTGGGACTATAGTTGATTCGGGCTCGACTTTTACTTACATGAATAAAGCAGTTTTCAATGTCGTAGCGAATGCATTTTCGGAGCAAGTGAAAGATTACAAAAGGGATGAGAATGTGGAGTCTTTAACAGGTTTGAGGCCATGTTTTGATGTAACAGGAGAAAAGACTGTAAAAATGCCGGAATTAGAGCTTCATTTTAAGGGCGGCGCGAAAATGGTGTTGCCGTTGGAAAATTATTTCTTTGTTGTTAGCGATAATCAGAAGTTGGTAGTGTGTTTGACGATGGTGACTGATGATATGTTGCTCGGTCCAGAGCTTATCAGTGGGCCGTCGGTGATTTTGGGCAATTTCTTGATGCAGAATTTTCGTGTTGAGTATGATTTGAGGAATGAGAGGTTTGGATTCAGACAGCAGCAGTCTTGCTCGTGAGAGAAACATGGGATGTCTAGATGAAGGTTTTTTCTTACAGGAGTTAAAAAAACAATTGGAAAAAGAGTTGAGTACCTTAAGGTGTAGCAATAATTTCATGCATAACATTGATGGAAAAATGAAGGCAGTGAATCAATCCATGCTTTACTGTTGGGCAAATTGGGAATAATGGGCACAATCAACTTGAAATTCTTGCAGGAATAATTTTGTCTATATTTTTGTAGGTTTTTTGTCCACTTGCCTTAAGGCTATGGGAACCTATTTCATTTCAGAACTTTTAAAGGGCTATTTAGGCAGGCAGTGGTGATACAGATTTACCATTCTTGGTACAAAATGATTGGATTTCTAGCACCTACTAGTATTATTAGCTAATTGTGTCCAGTTTTCTTGTTTTCTCTTACATTTTTCTTATGGTAAAATGCAAAAACTATCTTTAAGGTTTAACCTAATTATGAGACTCAGGTTTACAATTACACCACTCTGAGGGTGTAATTATTTTTGTAAAATAGAAACAATTATCATAGAAGTAATGCTCTAACAAATGCTAGACAAGCGGCTAACGGAGGCCTGACCTGGATGGGATTAGATGACTTATAAATAGAATTAGATGGAACCCAATCCAAGAAAAACGTATTCAGCCAAGAGATGGATTGAAGAATTGAAGCCATACACATTTTTGTACTTTTAAGACTGGAAAAGGCAAAATTTACAGTTGCAAAATGCCCATTACACAATCTACCAACACCCAGTTGGCCAGTTTCTTGATCCTACAACTTGGAGACAAAAGGAGAAATATACAAAGGCAACAAATTGTAACAATCTTTAGCTTACAGGCCCAGTAGGTATCACAAAATATGTATCAGCATTTCTGCTTCCAATTTTAAAAAGTCTTCAATTTTGATTAGTAGCAAACCACCCTCTCCTCGGACACGACCAGTACCCTGATGATCCGTCTGGCCACGGCCAGTATTCTGATAACCTCTCGACGGATTATTCGACCTCCAATCTTCACTTGCACCGTAGGTTGAACCACCACGTGACGGCCAGAAATTGCTGCCCACGGCCGAGGTCTAATGTTCGACATGGGACGTGGATTTGATTCTGATATTCGAAGACCTTGCATGCCTCCATATTCATCCCTCCTCCAATATCCTGCTTTTGATGTCGCATCATATTCAGGTTTCATAACATATGGCTGATGACCCCTGTTCCCATAATCCCAACACGAACTCGAATAAGAACTTGAACTTATTTGTTCCCCAGCCTCTGCTCGAGTACGAAGAGCGGCAGGTGTTTTGCCTCGACCGAAACTAAACCCAGCCTCTGCTTGAGTACGAAGAGTGGCAGGTGTTTTGCCTCTACCTAAACTGAATCCACAACCGGCACCTTTAGATATAAATGCCGGTGCGCGATCTTGAGAACTAGGTTCGGATTTACGTTCAGGTTTTATCGGTCTTCGATTCTGAAACCTGTATGTACACCCAAATTTCATGGTTAATGAAACCATCTAGAAATGGGAAATCATGATTTATTATGGATTTTTGAACTGACACACCTGTTACTGTTGTTGCTTGCTTCATGCCAAAGAACAGTTTCCACTATGTCCTCTTCGTCTACCGTCTGCAAAGCACAACAGACATTTAGGGAGTATTTTGCAAACACTTAAAAAAATTGATGTTCAGCTTCTATCTGCAAATACTAACAGTTTCTAGTTCTCAATTATTTTTCACTTCTATCATAATAAATCACTTCTTTTAAAAGCATATTTTTTAACAAACACTCCTTGGTGAAACAAAAGTTGAGCATTATGTATTCGTACTATCACAGAATCATCGATTACTCTGTTTCTGTCCATAATCATACTATAACCTGAGTTGATCAGAGATGAAAGCAGTTACCTTCACTGGAATATTCACACATTCAAGAAGCCGAGGAACGAATTGAAAACCTTGATTTATCTCATAGAACATACATCTGACCATCAAGGAAAGACAAGATTATAAACATAACAGAAACAAGGAAACCATAAATCTAATTGGCAACATATTCTTTGCTTACAAATTTTTTCTTGCATCTTCTCCATTGTTATTGTCATCCGCTTCAATAAGATCCTCAGGCATCAGATGTATAGTGCCTTTAATTCCCTCGCTGAGATTGATTACACAAAAAATTAAAACAATTCGTACAAAGTTTGGAGAAAGATACAATGGGAGCAGTAAACCTTACATAGTACAATCCATCATTATTGCATCCTTAATCTTTTTGGAGGCTGCTCTAGTTTCGTTGTGCAAAACAACAAATCGACTCTCTTTGCTTGAGCATTTCACGAACAACCGATCAAGAGTCTGCATATTCCTACTTATCTCATGATCCTACATCATGATATCAGAAAATTTTTGGGATCGATAACTAAATATCCCGAACCAGAAATAATTGTCTGATATAAACATAGGATTCGAAGCAATCCATTAAAGACATTCTAATGCAACCTAATAACTATATCACACCTTTAGTTCATTTTCAAGTTTCTTTGTCTCCAGAAGAAGACGTTCTTCCTCTATAAAAGGAAGCTTGCAGATACCCTTCATGAGATAAAATACACCATTTAATATTACCAACAAAACGAAACAAAAAATTAAATAAAATAAGCCTCATTTAAATATCATGATACCTGCCACATATATCTCTTCCCATCAATGTCCGTCTCGAATTCTATGTATTAGGAAAATGTGTGAACCATTTAAAATTAGTTCGTTCCCAGAACGACATTCTATACGAAGAATATAGTCTGAACATGACTTACCAGACGGATAAAAGTCGATGATATTGGAATCCTCGTCAATCATAAGTCCCTTGTACGCAAGAGGTAGTGCATGAGCACTGTATATACAGATTTCCAGATATCAGAATGACAATTATAAAAAAATAAAAAATCGCCTGAAACACGAATGAAAAAACAACAATATTTCAATAAATTTACCTCCTAGGAGGAAGTACTCCCATCAGTTGATCAAAGGGTTTGAAGGGCAAACCTTTCTGAAACTTAACTTTTGTTTGAGAAAGTCCTTTCAAGTCAGATGCCACGGGACCATAATGATATGGATAGAACCTACCACACCGACCAAATGTCAAAATATTATTCATCTTATGACTTAAATCTCAAAAAGGAAACAATTGAGAAAAGATGTACCAAGTCCATGATGGAACTCCAGAAAATAGTATACAAGCACCCAACAGAGCCCCTCGCCATACTTGGCAACCTAATAATTGAAAGCAACAATAAAGAGATTTACTTGAGATACAATACTAAAAACCGTGGTGAAGAACTAAGCTCGGGTTTTGTGTGATGATAACCATTGTTTTTCTTTGTTACTATCGAAGTGATGACAAACTAACTCGTTCACCTATATATACCACAATTTATAGGCTTAAACAAGTTTTCAGTCCCTTAGCTGAGATGCATAATGAATAAGAGCTTACGTAGTCCAATATACTGCGAAGAATTACAAAATTTTTGCTTCCATTTATTTGAAAAACCATTTATCAAAAACAATTATTCTGAACATATAACCAAGCAAAATAAGAAACTAGCTAGGAAATGATTTAGACATTTTTTGAAGTTTTCAACAAACCACATTTCTTCTGGTTGCTTCAATGTCATCTGTGCTTTGAGCAGAGAATTTTTCTTTGTAATACCTTTCCCTCCAACCAGGAGTGCCAAATTTCACCTATAACATAGATCCCATGAAGAATACATATCACTTAAATATTGCCATAAAATTTAAAAAAAAAATGACAAGAAAAATTTGATGACTGCAATATTAGACAATACATACTTTATCTGTTCCAAAAGCACCGTCTTTGAATAAATCGGATTGGTTTCGACTGTAATCTTTCAACTTCTGCTTGAGCTCTTTCGTATTAGATAAAATCTGAAATACAATTAAACAGTCACAAGGTTGTTAACCAATGAGAAAACAAATGTTGATAAATGGAGCATAAGAGCCATGCACAACATAAAGCCAAACAAAGAAACGGACTCAAAACACTAGAAGAACTTTCGTGGAACTTAAAAGACGCTTTTGGAGATGGATGTTACAGATGCGGAACAAGCGAAAAAGACGCATACTGTGTCAACATCTACAGCTGAAGGAGATATCTTCAACTTCTGCCAAAACATTTCATAATATAAATCAGAGTAGGTCGAATTTAAGTACAAATAGTGTTTAGACAAAAAATCATAGACGTACTTCATGAACATCGGCAACAACAATATCTGAAGCATTTCCATCATCTAGTTGGTTCTTTTCACAATCTTTCTGGAAAAAAAATAACCTTCTGCTTTAGAACCAGTCCTCATAAATTAAGCACCGCAGAAATAAAACATAAGACAGCACATTGTAATAAAAACTAACAGCGTCTTTATACTCAGAAAGAATCCGCCTCAATTTTCTGTCTCTCAGCTGAGATCTTTTGCCGAATATTTTCTCCTCATATGCACCGATCATAAGTATGAATCTCTCAACTCTTTTAAGCTTGATGTAGGCAGCTTTTTTGTCTTCAACCTATTTCGAAGTTCCACAATCGGATAAAAAACGCTAAGTGGTCAAACAGTCTGGTTAAATTGGAGTTTATAGACGATACCTTTTGCATGTCAACCAAGTAACCTCCGAAAGTTTGGAACTCATTCTTGTAGACATGCATAAGCAAATCTATACAACCCTGGTCACAACACAAGAATTATATTTTATTTTTTATTTTTGTTCATATAATATTGCATTAGCTTGGAAATTTCATTAGTAAAATAATCAAATGAGAGAACCTCGTGGATTTCCAGGCTAGGTATATGTGGAAGAAAATCGTTTCCAGCAAAGAAGCAAATGAAGATGAAATCATCGATAATCCTCTCGGGATCACATTCGACTTTCTCTGCACTAGTAATTTCCAAATCCATCGCCAAATATTCTCGGAGTACCCATACATTCAGAAACTGCAAACATAAAAAAATGTTTAAGGAAAAAAATCTTGCAGATTTTTTGGTGAGGTAAATTACTCATAATATACCTGGTAAGTTTGGATTTTTTTAACATTCCAAATATCTTTCTTGCACAAATCCATTTTCTCCGATTCGATAACTGACTCAGAGCTTGATTTCTGCCACGAATGAGCCATCCAAAGACAAATAAACACCAGGGGCATGGATTATACGACAAAATTACACTTAATAGACAAAAAACATAAACTATGGTTCAATAGATAAGAGATGATAAATATAGGTTGTTCATATGAATGATGTTTATATATGAACCGTTGAAATACCTCCTTAAACCATCCCCTTGAATGAGTATCGACTCTATTTATACTCGACTCCAGAGTTGTTACAGGACTAAGTTGAACCTGTGGAGACAAGACCTCCTGCCAACAACTAAAACATAAGTAATTACGAAAAAATGATTGCAAATACAGAACCAAAAACGTAGGCGCTCCAATAAAATTTCGAACTTAATCGTGACAATAACTGAAAAATCTGCAACCCACAACGGTATGGATGGTTTCCATGTTTTATGATCGAAAATCAGTTTTAGACAAGAAAACAAGTACTTTTTCACATCTTGGATGTCAATTCAAAAGGACTACTGAATGCAAGACGATCCAAACTACTAAGCAATTAAAACTCCGAGCAATTAATCATCTCATAGTTGGATGGGACATGATTTTGCTGCGGGAAAATAGTTTTTCAGTCATATAACTTAGACTACTTGGAAATTTAGCCCTCTAAGTGATCACCTTTAAATTTTGATCCAATATCTTTCGAAAATAACATTTCATCCAATTTTGACATGAATTGTGTAATTTATCATAATTGCTAACTAGGACCAATGGGTACTAATGTGTCTACGAAATTTAGAGACACTGGTTATTTGGAGCAGAAATTGGCACGTCAAATCACCAAAACTTCACACAAAGTTTGGGGATTTTAAGATATTGGTGCCAATTTTTCTGCCATATCACTGAAATATCCAAATTTTTTTACATGTTGGCACACGAACGATCATAGTCATTAATTTACGATAAAATTACGCAACTTTGGTCAAAATATTACTAAATATCCAAATTTTTAAAGGATATTGAACTAAAATTTAAATGTGACTACTTAAAGAACTAAATCTCAAAATAGTCCAACAAAGGGACCGAAGAAAATTATTTTCCAATTTTCTTTGATGATCACAAGTAACACAATGTCATAAAAAATCAAACCTCTCGGAGAATCGAAAAATGGATTTCATGCGTGGCCAATGCAAGCATAATCAAGTCCGCATCCTGCAATAAAAATAACATTAACAAACTCGGATCACGTGATTGAAGAAGAGATTAAAGATGAGTTATGTTCTAATAGCTACAAGTTACGAGATGATGTGAGAATACCAGGCCATACAGCAGGCGGTGCACCGTATTCGGATCATATCCAGGTGACGATCATTGAGCTCGAATAAAAGACATGATTTTGTGTTTGTTAGGTATCACAGGATCATTATGAAACTAAATGGATGAATTTGAGAGAAAAATATCAATTCTATTTCACACAAGAATAGATTTACAGGAGATTTACAAACTCACAAAAAACTCTCAAAACTCACTCAATCTCTCAAGGATTGATTTTGATCACTCTCAAGGATCTCTATGATATTCCACTTACAAGGGATGATTACAACTGAAGAATGAAGCACCTATTTATAGATGGATGTGGGAGGGGTAGGTGGTTGAAGCTTCAACAATGGTGGGCTTGTTGGGAAGCTTCCTACTTTCCTTGTCAAACTTGATCACCAACTCTTCAAAGATGGATGGCTTTAGATGGAGGATGTGGTCGAAACCTAAATTGAATTCTTCAATTCTCCCTCCACCATATCCAGGAATCAAAGCATCCCCGCTTATGTCTCTCGCATAACTCAAGCTTTTCTCGTGTAACCACCTTCACAACATATCGATGGATTCTCCTTTGTGTGGATTTTAACGAGTTTCAATTGTTGTCGTTCTATCGTCTCGCGTATCCAATGATATCGAATGTCAATATGTTTTGTACGGGAATGGTACATGGAGTTCTTGCTCAAGTCCGAGCACTGTCGTCACAATGTACCTTGTAATCTTTTTGCTTAATTCAAGTTCTTGGAGATAACGCTTTAGCCACAACATTTCTTTTTACCGGCTTTCGGCGACAATATACTCGTCATTTGTGGATAAAGCAACACACTCTGCAGTCTTGTCGCCATGAAACAGACTCCCCCTGCGAAAGTGTAGAGAAATCGAAGTTGATTTTCTCTTTTGTCAAGATCTCTGCCGCCATATCGCATCTCGTATAGCCCTCCAAGATGGATCGGCTCCCCGTAACAAAGACATATTTTCGACGTTCCTTCAAGTACCGAGAATCCATTTCACCGCCTCCCAATGCTCCTTTCCGGGGTTAGAGAGAAAACGACTCATTGTTCCCCTTTGCGTGAGCAATATCGGTCTTGTACACACCATTGCATACATCGGACTTCCAATCTATTTGAAGAATATGGCACCGATGACATTTCCCGATCTCTTCCTGGATGAGGGACATGCACTCTTGCTCAACTTGAAATGATTGGCTAATGGAATGCTTCTTGGTTTGGCGTTGTTCATATTGAACCTCTCGAGCACTCGTTCAATATACTTCTCCCGAGATAGCCATAAACTCCGGTTCTTTCTGTCTCGAACTATCTCGCATTCCCAAAATCTGTTGAGCGGACCTAAGTCTTTCATGTCAAAAGACTTCGAAAGTTCTTTCTTGGTGACTAATCTTCGTTGTATCTTTTCCCACGATCAAAATATCGTCTACGTATAGTAGAAGAACAACGAAATTTCCATCGCAAACTTTTGAATGTAAACACATTCATCCGCATTAGTCTTCTTGTAGCCTTGACTCACCATACACGAGTCAAATTTTGTGTACCGCTTTGCTTGGTACTCGCTTGGACCATACAAGCTCTTCTTGAGCTTGCAAAGCGAGATTATCACCGAAATCTCAAAACCTTCTCGTCGCTCCATGTAGATCTCTTCTTTGAGATCTCCGTGAAGAAATCTTTGTCTTCACATCCATTTGTTCAAGCTCCAAGTTCATACTTGCTACTAAACCAAGAATAACTCTAATTGATGTCATCTTGACTCATCGGTGAAAAAATCTCATCAAAGTCGATTCCCTTTTACATTGGAATCCCTTGACTACAAGCGAGCTTTGTGTTTCACCACTTTTCCGCTACCATCTTTCTTGACCTTGAACACCCATTTGTTTCTTAGTGCCTTCTTCCCTTTAGGAAGTTCTACGATCTCATAAGTGGAATTCTTCTGCAGAGATTCCATTTCATCTTGCATTGCTTTGCCCATTTTTCTTTGTCCTTATGAGATACTACTTCTTGAAACTCTCTCCGGTTCTCCATCTTGATGCGAGAAGGTAATCGGATTCGAATATCTTCTAGATGGAATCCGTCCTCGTTCGCACCTACGAACTTCCTCGGAACAATCGAGGAGATCCACCACCATCCTGGCTTTACGATGGTATAGGAACAATTGGTAGAGCGGGTTGTGGCTCCCCGCTCAACACCTTCTTCTACCTCTTCATATTCTCGCTTACGGTATATCTTCCGGCACTACGTCACCGTCTCTCACGACGGTTCGTGTCGCATCCGAGATTTGAGCACCAATATTTGACTTCCGAGACATTGTGGGCTTTTCAATGTCTTCTATTGTCTTACTTTCATGGAACACTACGTCCCTACTTGATCGATCACCTTCTTCTCCTTTGGATCCCATAACTCGTATCCAAATTCTTCATCTCCATAGCCAATGAAAACGCATGGAGTGGTCCTTGCATCAAGCCATCCGAGCTCTTTGGATACATGTGCATATGCTAAACATCCAAATACTCTCAAGTGGGAGTATGATGGATCCTTCCAGGCACCACATTTTCTCAGGAACTTCAAAATTTGATGTAATCGATGGTGATCTGCTGATCGGGTAGCAAGCAACTCGACTACTTCTCCCCAGAATGGCTTTGGCAAAGATAGCCATATCGGCATGCTCGAACACGTTCCATGATTGTCCGGTTCATTCTTTCAGCGACACCGTTATGTTGAGGGGTGCGTGGGACTGTCTTCTCATGTCGAATGCCATATGTTTTGCAATAGGCATCGAACGCTTTAAGTGTATTCGCCTCCGTTATCTCGATCAAGACACTTCGACTTGTTTCCGTTCACGTTCTACCATGACATGAAACAATTTGAAATATTCAAACACCGATCTTTTGTCTTGGGAAATACACCCACAACTTTCGAGAAGCATCGTCAATAAATGTCAGAAAGTATTTGTTACCGCCTAGTGATTCAACCTCCAGGGGACCGCAAACATCAGAGTGCACCAAACTGAGCAACTCTGATCTTCTCGTTAAAGAGGAACTAAACGAGACTCTTTGTTGCTTACCAAATAGACAATGATTGCAAGGATCGGTGCGACTTCCTTGTCAACATTGATAAGCTCCTTCTTTATCGGGGTAGACAACCCTTTCTCACTCATGTGACCGAGTCTCCGGTGCCACAAATTTTGAGAAGCCTCTTTCTCAAAGAATGTTGAGGCTATCGTACATATTTTCACATGAGTCTTGTACAACGTGCCACAAATGTGTCCTCGAGCAACTACCATAGTGCCTCTTGACAACTTCCATGTGCCTTTGGTGAAATGATTATCATAGCCCTGTTTGTCCAGGGCAATCCCTGAAAGTAGATTCAGCCGAAGATCAGGCACATGTCTGACATCCTTCAAAGTGATTGTACTCCCGACATTTGTCTTTATCGTATATCACCAATTCCTACAATTCCGGAGGGCGAATTTCCCATCTTCACCGCTCCAAAGTCACCGACTTTGTATGTTGTGAAGTAGTCCTTATGAGGAATTACGTGGTAAGACGCTGCAAAGATCTACCACCCATTTCGTGTCTTCTCTTGAGATATGAAGGCATGCCTCATCATGGGTTGAACAAAGCGCTACATCTCCGGGAATGATAGCTAGCGTTCTCCACCCTTATTCTTCGGCCGGGAACTACTCGACCTTGCTCTTCTAGCCATTTATAGCGATTCTTCTTCATATGACCCTCTATTCCACAATGATGACATTTATATGTTGGTTTTCCGCCATCAAGTGGATCTTCCCCTACTTTTGCCTCTCCCCTTTGCCTCTACTACTTCGTTGTTGCTTCCCGTCTTTGTCTCCTCGATTTTCCGTCACAAGGGCACGGGTCCGATCGTGCCCGTGTCTTTTTCTTCCGCCTCCTCATTGAATAGGGCATCCTTAACCATATACATGGTAAGTTTGCTTTACGGGGCGGTGCCGAGAGAAACAACTAGTGTTTCCGCCTATCGGGAAGTGGCGAGAAGTAGGAGAGCCCGCATTTCATCTCCAAGTGGCATCCTACAGGCGATAATTGGTTTACAAGCTCGGAACTCACTAGTATGCTCGGCAAATGAAGTTCCATTTTTCACTTCATGTTGACTAAGCGCCTCATTAACAGGGCCTTATTCCGAGCGGTCTTGGCCTGGTACATGTCCTCCAATACGCCAGGAGGGCATATCGTCTGTCTCTGTGCGACATGGTGAAAGACACTATGGTCAATCCATTGTCGGATATGACCAATAGATTTTTTATTCGACTTCTTCCACTCTGTTGACTTGGAAGCATCAGGATTAACACCCTTTAGCTCTATGGGGTCGAACAAATCTTTACAGTTGAGTAGATCTTCCATCCGGGGTTTCCATAACGTGTAATTGGTAGCATTGAGCATAATCATAGCTCCAGAAGATGATGTTGACTTATCCGTGACCATTTTCACCTTCCAACAATTAGTTCACAAAGATAGAGATTGAATCTCACGAAACGGAGTATACCGTCACGTCCGGAATGGTCAAAAATGGTGGAATAGACACTCTGGGGTTAAAATTTCAATTTCTGAAAAATTTGGGATTGATCTGCAATTTTCTGAAAATATAGGGACCAAACTGAAATATCAAGAAGTTCAGGGGCCAATCTGTAATTTCTGAAAGTTCAGGGACCGTAATGAAATTTCAGAAAATCTGGGGATCAAAATGTAATTTCCAAAAAGTTTAGGGGTCAAAAAATGAAAAATATAAAACTCAGGAACTGATTTGTAATTAACCGGAAATTTGCATGCAGTAATCTGTTCATTGTCTTCTCCGAAATTCCGACAGCTCTAAATGCGGCCGTCCGGCGTCCGTTTTTCGATCCGAAACACGTACAGACTCGTATCGACGAGAGGAATCCAATGGAATGCTGAAAATTGAGTTTTAACAAACTTTGTAAAACTCGAAATTTCAGAGCTCTGCAACTTCCGGCGAGCACTCCGACGAGGCTCTGATACCACTTGTTAGGTATCACAGGATCATTATGAAACTAAATGGATGAATTTGAGAGAAAAATATCAATTCTATTTCACACAAGAATAGATTTACAGGAGATTTACAAACTCACAAAAAACTCTCAAAACTCACTCAATCTCTCAAGGATTGATTTTGATCACTCTCAAGGATCTCTCTATGATATTCCACTTACAAGGGATGATTACAACTGAAGAATGAAGCACCTATTTATAGATGGATGTGGGAGGGGTAGGTGGTTGAAGCTTCAACAATGGTGGGCTTGTTGGGAAGCTTCCTACTTTCCTTGTCAAACTTGATCACCAACTCTTCAAAGATGGATGGCTTCTAGATGGAGGATGTGGCTGGAAACCTAAATTGAATTCTTCAGTGTTCCCCCTCACCAGGAACATTATCATCTGATAATATAACCTTCAAATAAAAAAAAACAATGTCACATTTTCTTAATACTGAAAGAGGAAAAAAAATCAAAGTGCTGAAACTATATGTAGAATTCATTAGACAACCTTAATATTTGCCCAAGCTGGATTTTCACTCATCCTAAGACTGATGTAGCTCTGAAGTTTCTTCGAAAGCATGTTCATAAACTCTGTCCCGGGTGTAATGACATTCGAATCAGCAACTTGTGATTCTTCTTTAGGCAGAAGGACTTTTCCTTCCCTTTCAAACTGTTTTCTCAGATTCTCTTCAACTTCCTCCTGGAATTGGATAGAAAACTAATGAATTCCCAATGCAAATTAAACATTCTTTTTTAAGCAAGAAAACAGCTTCAAAACTGAAATAGCTAAATATTAAATGAAATAAATCTTAGGGCTAATTACAAAAGGCCCTCTAAGGTTTGGGCTAATTACAAAAGGCCCTCAAGGTTTGGGCTAATTACAAATAAACCAAGAGTTTTTGAAAATTACAAAAAAAAAAACTTGAGGTTTGATTGTTTCTTAAATTTAAGGGGGTAACTGTAATATTTTGATAAATGTAAGGGGAGCTTTTGAAATATTTTTTGCATAAGAAGGGGAAAAATGTAAGATGCATTGAACCTAAAGGATTTTTTTGTAATTTTCAAAAATCTCTTGGTTTCTTTGTAATAAACCCAAAACTCAGGGGTGTTTTTGTAAATATCTTACAGCCATTTGAATGTCCTTGGCAGTACGAAATCGTCTGGCCCTCTGCTGATTCATCTTTGCCCGGGGAGCTACACCATCTGTAGATGTATTACAAATATTTATAGTCACTAATTAATCATAAAGAAAGCATACTAAAGATTAGCATTACTTATTGGTTTCTTGTAAATTTTAGGGACAATTACATAAACTGCCCTGATATCTAGCCTAATTACAAAACACTCTGGATACTTTTCAAAATTACAAAAATCCCTGAATTTGAGACTTGTATTTATAGAACAAATACGAGGGCAACTTTGTAAAATAGAATCAAATGTGATAGGGTTATTTGTAATTTTGAAAGATAACTGGGTTTATTTGTAATTTAGGATAAACCATGTATGATATTGGGGATAATTACAAAAACCCTTTAGGTTTGGGCTAATTGAAAAAAATCCAGCAATGTTTCAAAATAAAAAAAAAACTCTTCCGATTTTATTATGTCTTCAATTTAAGAGGGCTAATTGTAATATTTCTATATATATCAAGAAGGGGTTTTATAAAATGCTGTCTCCTTATGAAGAGGAAAGATATAAAAAATATAAGACGGAATCAAACCTCAAAGATTTTTTTTTTTATAATTTTCAAAAACTATGGAGTTTTTCTGTAATTAGCCCAAACCTGAGGGATGTTTTTGTAATTATGCCTATAATATTATGATCTCCACATCAAGTTTTCAAATGATCTCAGACAACGTAACACATGATAATTAATTTGATTTTCTATGATCTCTCGAGCAGTTCTCTTATGTGTACCATTTCCCTTACTGATTAATTTAAATTTTTTCACATTTTGGACAAGAATATAATTAATTTGAAGAAGAGAGAGATTAATCGTACCAATGGCCATGTACAGCAACTTGCGAGGCCTGACAATGTTGAAAAGACGATCAATATATTCATAGATGCTGCTAAAAACCTCATCAAAAGTTGTCGGGGGAAATATCTGAAACATGACCACACAAAACTTTAGAACCCAACTATTACGAGAAGCAACAAGGAGAAGAAGCTCCAAATTTTCCATTACTTTTTAACTTTTACCGAACATGAAAATGCATCACATAACAGTCTCTTGTTTCATTTTTCATGTTCCACTACCTATTTACGGTATTTATACTGATTATGACATCATCATCATCAGATATACGCATTTATCGAATATAATAAAATAAGAGTGGAACAGAAAATATGGAATAATAAATCTCAATCCTCAACAAAGAAGAAAAATACAAACCCAGAAAAAAGAATTAAAAAAAATAATAATAAAATGCTTGTCTACTGGAATCTTATCGTCATTTTTATTCATTTTTTATAAATATTTCTCTTCAAAACAGCATTCTTTCAAAAAACAAATTTGCTTAAAAAGGAAAACAAAAATCAAATTAAAATGAAGGAAGGAGAAGTGACATTATCATCTGGATGGAAACAAGGATGAATAATCCCATTCATATCAAGATAGAAATTGTCAAATTCCAGTCCATTAGGGTTTGGTCTACTGTAGTCCACCACCTCCCCTTTCTCTTCTACGGCGTCTGATACTATTTTCGGATATTTATTTACCAACCATCGGTAAAAAGATGGAACTCCCATTTTTCCTTTCTCTCTGTTTTTCTCCTCTTCTTATGTGTGTTGTTAGAATAAACGAAACAAGATTCCAGAAGTCAGTTCATATCACATACAGAAGTATCAGGCTAATTTATAACACTAAAGCTATTTAAAAATCTATTTAACAAATTAACGTCAAAAACAAAAAACTTAACATATGAGGTGAAAACAGAGCAACCTCTGTTTTCTGAAATTTTATTTATTTTTTATAAAATTTTGACAGTTTTTCTTTTTTTTTTTTGCGAAAGTTTTGCAAAATAGAGTTTATAACTCTGTTTTTTAATTATTTTTTTAATAAATATTGAGAAATAATGTGATATTTAAAAAATTAATTCAATTGAATTTTACTTTACAAATTTGAAAATACATACACTATTTTTCGGATAAGTGCAACTGATTTTTATTCAAAATTCGAAAAAATGCTTGAATTTAAAATGACTTTAACAACATAACTGGACTAGAAAAACATCAACTACCTTACAACTGGAATCCGAATCACAAATCGAATAAGCGTGATTTAGGTTTTATTATGTAACTCAATTGTAATACAATTGATGTTTTTCCTATTCGTGTTTTAAATTCATTCTAAATTCAAGCATTTTCAAATTTTGAACAAAAAACAGTTATATTTATCCAAAAAATGGTGTATATATTTTCAAATAGTAAAGTAAAGATTTAGTTAAACTAATTTTTTAAAATACAAAATTATTCCTGAAAATTAATTCAATTAAAAAAACTCTGTTTTCTGAAAATTTTATTTGGTTAAATAGATTTTTAAATAGTTTTAGTTTAATAAATTAATCGAAGTATCTATGATCGTGATTCGTGCATGGTGAAAATATTTTGGGGGTTTACGTGGACCAAGGTGAATGTGAACGGGTGGATCTTTTTAATCAAGTGCTTTTAACCGCCATAAATTTACTGTCATCTTCGAGGGACGTTTGCAATGATTATACTCTTGACCTTTTGCCTCTTCGGCCTCGGATGGAGATGATATTAATTAATTAAGTTGAGTGATTCTTTGTTATTTCATTTACTAGATAGTTTTTAGCATATAATGGTTAGAAAATGGTTATGTTTACGTGTTACATTTCTATATTCTAGTTTTAGAAAATAAATTTTGAGAATTTATTGATTTTTGTGTGAAAATTGGAATTATATTTAGATAAATGAACGGGAATAATTTTTATGTAGATTTGAAAATGAGATTATGTTTTGCTGATTAGTTTTGAATTAGTATTTTATGTATATAATATTTTACAAAGTTGATAGTGGTTGAAAATTATAAATTGAATATATAATATATATTATAAGATTGTAGGCGGGGATCCATTAGATAGATATAGTTAAAAAATAGTAATATTTTAAGTACATAGAGTTGGTAATGGTAGGTTCTACATTTATAATTGGATAAAAAATGAGAATAGTGATAATAAGTTATGTATGATGGTGAATAGAGTTGAGAATTGAAACTATATGTTTGAGATGTTAGTTATGTGAAAAATGGGAAATGAAAACGATGATTTATATTAGAAAATTTATAAACAAACATGATTCTATTTTTATAAATAGTTGAAAATTGAAAATGAGCCATTGAAAACATAAACAAACAAGATCATTATTTTTCAAAAGTTCAGATTTTAGATCAAAGTCTAATTTTCATGAATGATGTTATAGAATTTTTAACTTATTACATATTTCTTCGCTACAAGAAAAATTCAATTTATCTACAGAAAAGTTTGTAGATAATTATTAGAATAATAGTAAAGTATAACTAAAATCATTATAGGTAAATATTTATTTACATAATCTAAATCTGTTGGAAAATACCTACAGTATTTCTGTTCGTAAATTTAAAACATGTCGTTAATTTATCGGTATAATTTAGGAAAAAATAGTATTTTTTATTCTATAGATAATTTGTAGGCAACTGTAAAATTTAGTGATTGTTGCTGCTTTTTTCCACAGATCACTCCAAGTCAAGGAATCTGATAAATAAGTCCAACTTCTTCTCCGAAGCTGGTAGAATCTTCAGATGGGAAACCAGCCTGCAACACTAATTCTTTGTTAATTATTTAATTATTTTTTTGGGGTAAAAGTAAAGTCGAATGAGTGCAACACTAATTATTAAAAAAATATATAACATTTTTGTCGATATTGGAAACTTATAGGAGAATAGTATTCTTAAAGACAAAAACACAAACAAACAAAATGAGAAATAACTTCATAGATAAGAAACTCAATAGGAGCAACATAGACTGAAAAAGCACGGAGTTTGAGATTTGCTTCGAAACTCCCATGTTTTTTACACGATTGATCTTAGAAATAATTTCAAGATTTAAGGGGTGAGATACCACAACTTTAAATAAAATCCTATATTTCGTAGAGGATGTGAAGTGCCAATTATGTCTTAATTAGTTAGGGTCTTTCGGCTGACAAAGACTGAGTCACCACAAAAAAAGTTCTCCTCCATCCTGTAAATCGTTACAGGAGGATTCAACAACACATGGCTGTTGTGTGGTCTTTAGCAGCAGACATCGCGTCACCCAGTCTTTTATTAGTTGAAATATCTGGGAATGATAAAATCATATATTTGAGAAAAAGGAAGAAAGGCAAAGAACATAGACTTATTTTGAGACAACCCTCCAAAAGGTATGAGTGCAGTTGGCTATGAAGCTATCTCATCTAATAATCTCTACATATGCATAGATGTGATCAAATTTATCACTTTAAAAATGTATTTCGAAAAAAAATATGATATACTCTCTCCTATTCAAAATATGTGACGTTTTAGGATATAAAATTTTTTTCAAAAAAAATAATCTTTTAATGTTTTCAAGTCTAATAATAAAATATTTTTCTTAAATTACCCTTATACTTATTAATTCATTAGTAAATATATTTGTCTTTTCAAAAAACAAAAGTATATATATTTATGATATATCATTTTCCAACTAACAACAACGACTAAATTTGTTTCTTCCAAAGCAACATTTTTATTAATTAAGGGTATATTGACTATTTTAATAGTTCTAAATATGTGTGTTTTTTTCTAAAATGTGACTTATTTTGAATATGATGGAGCAATAAAGAGTATATAAAACAAGCATTCCATTAACCTGGAAAGACGGCGGCTCTTCCTAGTATAGGTTTTTTTTTTTTTTTCCAAACGATAGTTGTATATTATAAACTCAAAACACAAATACAAACGAGGCTCTCCCAAAGTTGGGAATCACTAGAACAAACAACTAATCTAGTTAACAACTTAGAACATGACATCCAATTATCCATCCTAAAACAAAAACACAACTGACTGGAAAAGGGATTTCAAAATATTGATGTCCTTGGATGTTGATTCTTGTCAATCCAAGATAAGAGAAAAATGAGAAGCTCTTCTAGCAATATCCTCATCATCAATAGAAATAGAATTCGTCTTCCATCCAACATTAAAAGCCAAAAGCCAAGCATGGAGAAGATCTTGCATATATAAAGACATCCACTGAACCCAATGATGGATTCCTAAGAATAGCCCAAGTTTTGCAAACCTTCTCATTTCTATTCAGACCCAAGCCACCAAAATCAGAATTAGCCAAAGAGGAAAAAGCCGCACTGATATATATAAATTGAATTACATCCTACCACACCTTCCTTATCAAAAGCCAAAGAGTCACCTGAACAAGCAAACTGAGATGAAGGAACATACTTAGGAACCGGTTTAGAAGAAACTGAAAATTCCTGCCATTCACTCATAGCTGCATCCACTGTCCCCTTTTCAGGTTTTCACTTTCTCTCAAACAACCATTGATTCCTCGTTTTCTAAAGCCACTAAAGGAGATAAATGGTTAATTGGATTCTATCTTCACAGTTAGAATTAAAACCTGCTTCACATATATGTTGCCACCACAAACTGAAAGGGACACAAGGCTCCCAATTTTCAAACCAACTAACAGGAGCAAGTTTCCAAATAATTTGTGCTCTCTTACAAGCAATGAAAATGTGATGCATTGATTCATGTTCTTCTCCACACATAGAGTTGCCAAAAACTCAGGCCGGGCCCACCGCCCAAGCCCATAGGGCCAATGCACAAAATCAATATACATTTAAGAAAACAAAAAATAAAAATGAAATCAACAAAAGTTGGCAGTAGCAACAAGTCAGTAACAAATCAATTATAAGGCATAAAAGGCAATGCAATATGACTTTCAAATTTTCAATGAATTGATAGGTTACGAAGACCATGAACCAACATTCAATTTCTTTTGCCAAATTATAAGGCAAAGGTAGTAAGTCAGCAAAAATTACATCATTCTCATCGCATTAATCTAAGAACTCATCAGTACAAGAATTTTGGTTTATAGTGACCAAAATTTAATAAGGATACAAAGAAATCGTCATTAAAAGTATGAATTGTGAATTTTTAATGAGGGTAAATAAAACTTCTTCTATTTTTTTTGAGAAGAGTAAATAAAACTTGTAGTTAAAGATGATAACTAATTGCGAGGAAACCAAAAATTCCTAGTTATTAATAAGTAATCCAATCACTATTTGTGTTAGAAAAAATTACCCTCATTATTGGCTATAGGACATTTGGCGCCATATTTCCCACCAAATGAAATTACAATTTTCACTTTTAAAAAATAGAAATAGTCACTTATATTAAATTGAAAATATTATAGAATTGTATTATTAAAAAATATTTAAATAATAAAATTTTTAATTTTTCCTTGTTCGGATTAGGGATGATTAAAATATATAATATTTATTTAATAAAAAATTAAGAATTAATTTAGTCCTAAAATCAGTAAAATTATGTAACTTCAAATTTTTGAATTAAGACAATTTATTAATATATTAATAATTAAGAAACAAATTCTAATTTCTTCAAAAAAAAGTTTTCAAAAGAAAAAAACAACTCCAAAGGAGATTTGTGCAGTAATACATCAACCTTTTTTTTTTTTTTTTTTTATGAAGTAAGACATCAACTTTTATTTAATTCATTAGGCTAATTTTTATGATTTTATAATCTGTCTCACTTACATCAAATTTCTTCGTAAAATAAATAAAATAAAACTTACACCAAATTTACAAATTGATGTGCACGATTCTCCCATGGCTATGTTGATATCTCGCACGATTCTCCTTGAGTATTGCTCTCACGCTAATCCTCTCTTCCATTGTGCCCTAGTCTCTCGGTTCTCTTCTCTCTCGGTTTGTACGCTACAGTTTGTCTCAAACAACCACCATTGATGAGCTAGCCTAATACAACCTATACATGCTTATTACTTGAAAATTCTCACTAGAAGCCAAAACCCCCCAAAATTAAAAACTCCAGGTAATCACTAATTTTGTTTCTTGATTATATGTATTGAGTTTCATGTGGGCTTTAGATTTCAGTTGTGTGTTGACTCTGAATTTGGGTGTTTAGATTGTTTAGTCAATTCACAATCAGGGGAAATTATGATTAAAACTATTTAAGATTTTGGTTTTAATTGATTTTGATCATGGTTTATGAAGTGTGCTTTTCCTCGTTCTTCAATTTGATCATGAGTAGAACTTGTCTATTGCACTATCATGTATTTTTTCTATTTATTTCCTTTGAGTTGTTTTGTACTATAATACTCTGTTTGTGCATATTCTTAATACCTGGCCGCCCATGAGATTTGTCGAAATAATTCAAGCGGTTGCTTAATTAGATTTGGATGATAGATTAATGTTGAATTATAAAGGATTTGTTGGTGGGGATGTTCCTTAGAGATTAACTTTCTATTATTTTTCATTAGCCTCTGCGTTTTACTTTCGCCCTCTAGTTATATAATTGCCACCAATGTTTCATCGACTCCTAGTCTACACAACATGCATAATTCTTCCTCTTATGTATAATTAAAGCGACATCAGTATTATATCACTTGAAGATAGCTTGTCCTATTCATAACTAGAGACTAGGGAGTATATGCAATGTGGTAATATTGGGAAACTAAATAATCAAGATTAAATAAGTTTGTTTCTTTTCTCTTGATTTTATGCTTGAACAGGACTTTTGTTTCGTTGCGGTACTAGCTTATGTGAAGAACATGAATTGTTCTGTACATAATTTTAATCTCATTCAAGATATGGAAATTGGTTTCATATAAATTTCGTCTTGCCCTTTTCAGTAAATAAAGATTTACAGTAAACTATAACATTTTTTGGTTATTGTTCTTGTTCTATAAACATGTGTGTGTGTGTGTTTCTTTAGTGTTTTTACATATTCACATAACCAATGATAGTAGCCTTATCGATTCTGACCATTCTGAAAAATGGAAGAAAGGTATTCTTTATTTTAAGTCGTGCTATAATCTAATAGAGGGCAAAATTATTTTTAGTCCTCTAAATGGGTCGCCGGAGCTTTAGTCTTCACTTATTTCGATTTTGACATTTAGTTCTTTAAGTAAGCGTTTTTCAGCTATTTAGTCATGTGACCTGCTATAGCAGGTAAATATTACCTGTTGTGCTGATGTGTAATTAAAAATCAAAAAACTTATTGTTTAATTCATTTCGTGTTGACTAGGCATCATATGTGGCATTGCAATTGTAGGGTGATAATGAAGGAAAATATAAGGCCTTGTTTGTTTATGTTTCCAATAACCTATTTCCAATTTCCAACTATTCATAAAACTGGAATCATGTTTGTTTATAAATTTTCCAATGGAAATCATCATTTTCACATTCCATTTTTCACATAAAACTACATCTCAACCCTATAATTTCAATTCCAATCCTATACACTATCCTACATCACTCATCAATCATTATTCCCATCTTTTCATCTAATTATACATATGAGACCCACCATTACCAACTCTATCTACTTAAAATATTATTATTTTTTATTTATTTCTACCTAATGGGACCTACCACCCTACATTCTTACAAATATAATATTATATATCCAATTAAAATATTCAACCACTATTAACTTTTAAAATTATTATATACATAAAATAATACTTCAAAATTACTCAACCAAACACAATCTCATTCCCAAACCTACATAAAACTCATTTTCATTCACTCATCCAAACATATTTCCAATTTTCATACGAAAACCAATAAATTCTCAAAATTCATTTTTCAACTATAGAAACTAGAAATGGTCAATGAAAACATAACCATACAAGGCCTAAGTATTTCAAAATTATATTTATATATAAAAAATACAACAAGTTATAATTTTAATAATTTGGTGATTTCAGAAAATTTAATTATTTATAAAAGTTGAAAAATAATGTTAAAAAATATATTTATAACTGAATGTAACTTAAATTATTTTCGAAAACAATAAATTATTTATAGAAAAGATATTTATTATAAATATTAATTTTTAAATATCTTTAATTTTCAAAGTTTATATTTTAATTATAATAAATTTTTATAATATTAATATAGTATTATATTTAAAATCTAAACATTCAAAAACTAATAAATTAAAAATAATCTAAAAAGATAAATAAAAATTTGAAAAAAATATTTAGTTTGAAAAGAAAATTTAAATAACTATATTTTTGGGAAAAAAATATAAGTTACTTGTTTAAAAAAAACAATTTGGTTATGATTTAAAAAAATAATATCGAATTATTCTATAAATAATTTATTATTGGAAAATAATTTTAATTATATTTAGTTATAAATTTAATTTTATCATTATTTTTTCCAATTTTTTAAATAATTCAGGTTTCCAAAATTATCAAGTTATGAAAAATTAGGCAAAACTGAATATAGTTTTGAAAAACTATATTTATAACTTGATAATGTCAAAAAACTAAATTATTTATAAAAGTTGGAAAAAATAAAGTTAAAAAGTATATTTATAACTAAATATAATTTTAATTATTTTTGAGAATAGTAAATTATTTATAGAATAATTTGGTATTATTTTTTTAAATCAGAACCTATTTGTTTTTTCGAAATAATAACTTATATATTTTTTCAAAAATATAACTATTTAATTTTTTTCAAAATATAGTCTTTTTCAAATTTTTATTTATCTTTTGATATTATTTTTAAATTATTCACATTTTGAATGTTTAAATTTTAAATATAATATTATATTGACGTTATTGAAATTGATTATAACTAAAATATAATATTTGAAAATTAAAGATATTGAAAAATTTAATATTTATATTAAATAGCTTTTTCTATAAATAATTTATTATTTTTGAAAATAAATTAAGTTACATTTACTTATAAATATTATTTTTAACATTATTTTCAACTTTTATAAATAATTAAGTTTTTTGAAATTACCAAATTATTAAAATTTTAAATTGTTTTTTTTATATTTACATTAAATATTTTTTTATATTCAAATATGATTTTTAAATACTTATATTTTTCTTAATTCTCACCCTCTACAATTGTAATGCAACATATGATGCCTAGTCAACAAAAAAATGAATTAAACAATAAGTTTTTGGTTTTAAATTCCACATCAGCACAACAGGTAACATTTACCTGCTATAGCAGGTGACATGACTAAATAGCTGAAAAACGCTCACTTAAAGGACTAAATATCAAAATTGAAATAAGTAAGAATTAAAGCTCCAAAGCGGTCCACTTAGAGGACTAAAATAATAATTTTGCCTCTAATAGATGAATGTAGCATATATACCAAAATTAGCTGAACTCATTTAAGTTCTAGAATCATTCGGTTTTTCGGTGGTGGCTTTCCTTACCAGCTTGATTTAAAATAATCGATCTAATTAGGATCAACTAATTTTTCACGAGCCAATCTCAGATTCTTTTGATACCTTAAAACCTTGTCCGTTTGTGCTTACTCCATGCCTGTCAATCTCTTCTTGTAGCTCATACGGACAAAGTTCACAGGCAAGTGCTTATTAGTTGAGACAATCTTCAGTATTCTAATAAATTTTATGGGCCCAGTCTTCTTCTCGTTGCTGCTAGGCAACGTCCAGGTATAGTATACTGCCTCCATTGGATGCTTCTAATGTATGGTCACTTATTGTCATGATTTCATTATGTTCAGGTTTTGTTTGTATGATACTATATATGTAAAGTCCAAAAGCATCCCATATATGGATTAGTACATACTGCCTATCTTCTCTATGTGATTTTGCAAGGTTATTCTCGGGATACAATATGCTCTTTTTTGAGATGATGATTTTGCGACACAATGTGCATTCATATGAAGACACAAATACAATGTACGATAATTTGGAAATTAAAGTTTGTAGTTCTACAAAAAGATGATAATACCTCGTAATCGAGAATCCAGCCGCTTGCTCTTGGTGTCGAATGAGAACCTTAATAATAAAGCTTTTCTTCAGCATTACTATTTTCATACGTATCACAAAAATTCTTAGGACATAAAGATTAGATATATTGCAAGACATTGTTATATTCATTGTTCACTGGAATTCAGGTTTCTTGCGGAAACTTAAGTAATCATATTTGAAACCTTTTTTTATGTGGTATATAAGTACGCGTGCTTGGAAAGAAATATATTTGACTTAAAAGATAAATGGTGAACTTTTGTTTCCCCTCTTGACATTGCCTAATGAGCTTGGAGAAAATGTGATCGCGATGAGACTGTCATGACGTTTTTGGCCAAGCATGATGTGCTCATCTTGGATAAACCGCGTGGGCATATGATAAGAGTTGGCGAGCTTTGTTATTTTTAGTTTCCTATGTTCTTTGGTTTTATTTCTTATGTTCTTTGGTTTTAATCGCATGTGCTTGACTAGGAGGGTCCCAATTATTATTTATCATTTATACATAATATTTAAAGTAAATAAAGTCCAAAATTTCAAAATTTCCAGTAGGGTTTTCACAGTTTCTAGATTTTTACTTTTGGCCATATATTTTGCCATATTTGCAAAACAGCCCAAGCTCAATTTTTTCTTCTCAAATTCATATATCCAGATTATATATAACATGATAAGACATATTTTTGATATTTTTCTCAGCCATTTTCGAATATATAAAGAAATAGGCATATAGAGCATACAAAAGCCATTTTTAAGTAGTAAGCACTTTTGTCAATAAATCCTACTACACATATATTATTAATTTTTTTTTTTGAAATTTTCCAGAATATAAGACTGAATTTCTTTACAAAATACAACACATAAATTAACACATGCATAACATGCCATTTTATGCAAAGTTTTAGAAAGGATTTTCACCCACCTTTGTGTCTTAGGTAGAGGTTGTCTAGATGGCTTTAAATCCTTACAAGGCTTCCTCAAGGTCCTCTATTTCCTTAAGGCGGCCCTAGAAGGGCAGTTCTAGTGTTAAAGCCCCTTGTCCTCTTATCCCTCTTCTTGCCCACCCTCCCTCCTTAACCCTCCTCAATTTTCTTTTTGTTTTTTTGTATTTTGTGATAATTGAATCCTTATATCACTTATCTAACCCTCTTATCACAAGTCTTATAGATCAATCTTCCTTTATAACTCAATTGCCCAATTTCTACTCTAGTAATAAGTCACCAAAATCCTATGGTTTGGTTTAATAAGTCATATAATATAAGTTAAGTTAATTATATAACACTTAGGGATAGTTAGTAATTAGCAATTTGCAAGTTAGAGAAATAAAATAAAATAAATATTTAAATATTAAGAATATTGAAATTAAAGCTATATTTTATTAATAACAATTTGTGACACTTAGTCACGTAGTACAATATCCGGAATATTGCAATTCGGGCTTAATAAAAATTCGGCGCCTCACAGTATCACCTTCTGGTCGTCCATATCTTTCAAAAATCGTGTGCGCTCAGCCTCGTTCCCACAAACGACGCCAAGATGATACTGGTTTTTAGGATAGATTACTCCAAAGCTAAGGTTTCTGACAAAGTTCTTTTTCCTAAGGGGGAAGTCTTCTTCTTCGGAAGGTGGAAGTTCTTCGGACGGGAACTTGCCTGCACACAAGCAAACATTAGAGGGCCCAGAGGTTGTCCCAGGGAGGTCCATCCGACGCTCAAGTCAGCACAGTGACCGAGAGAGAATGAGATAGTAAACGAATTCTCAATTAAATGCGTATGAATAATTATGAGTCAGATAACTTACAAATGAAGAGGATGGACCTTTTTATACCTGAGTAGTGGGCCTTGTGGGCCGCGTAGGAGAAATCGGCCTATGGGTAAGTCCCGGACTCCTTTGGGTCGGGTTATTCTATTAATAGCCATTGGGCAATTCAATATATAAATCGAATTATATATTTAATTATTAATATCATTTTTGCCCCCAACACATACCTTCAAAATTTTTCTTGCTCTTCCTAGTATAGCTAGGGGTATTCATCGAATCAAATTAATCGAATGGAATTTTTAAAACCTCAATTCAAAATTTGATTAATTTCGAATCGAATTTAACTGAATTGGACTTGTCGATTTTCGAATCGAATTCGAGTCAATTAAAAAATCCAAATTTGTCAATAAAACAGACGGTTATGTTTCATACCCATATTTTTCAGATCCAAAATCCATATTTTCCAAGCAAAATTTTAAGAATTCTATAATGAAGCAATAACATAAGCAAATCATATAAATTATCAAAACTATATTGTTACCATAAAGATATTACAAAAACCAAGGAAGCACGGACATACGTGAAGATGTCGCACTGACAGGATCGTATCCGATACGATACTTTATCCGATACTTCATGGATACTTCATAGATACATCTACACATGCAAATAGATGTAATGCTCATTTATTCATCATTTGTTTGGGTGTCTACGTGGGTTATGACATTTAGATATGAGTACTTATGAAATTTTAGTTTTTTGTGCCTGAAACATTGTTTTTTTTTAATTATACTTTGTACGTCTGTATTTTCAATAATATAAAAATATATAATTTTATATGTATATATATACCGTACCCGTATCCTTCAAAATTCAAAATATGTAGTATTCTCGTACCCCTATCGTATGGTATCCGTATCTCATATCCATATCGGTGCTTCATAGACAAAAACTAAAGATAAAATACTTTTAAGGCTGAAATCTATTAAAATCAAAAGCATATTGTTCTTTTTTTTGAAATAAAAACATATTGTTCTTTTAAGGTTAAACACATCATAAGACAATTAAAAAACTACACAAAATATTAAGACTTTGAAATGAAATTGAATTGTGAAACACTAAAATTAGATATGACCAACGTTATAAT
Source organism: Rehmannia glutinosa (assembly GCA_016081115.2). Classification (NCBI taxonomy): domain Eukaryota; kingdom Viridiplantae; phylum Streptophyta; class Magnoliopsida; order Lamiales; family Orobanchaceae; genus Rehmannia; species Rehmannia glutinosa. The sequence goes on from CM071924.1 coordinate 23,420,718, forward strand.
TCTACTGCAATAATTTTATTATAAATATTGTTTATACATCAACTAGTTATAAATATATATTGTTTTTTTTTTTGATGAAATTGTGTTTCATTCATAACAAAGAACATCAACATTATAGAAGTTCAACATCAAACTGACAAAAAACTGAGAAACGAGTTCAAGCAGCAAACTAACCAAAACAAAGAGAAAAAGAAAGGACTCAGAACGGTAACGCAGTACCAGTACAATTCGTGACACAGAACGTAGCAATCTTATGGGCTAACGAGTTTGCATCTCGGCGGACATGATTCAATTCGTAGCTTTCGAATTCTTTGAGTATGACTCTAATGTCTTGGTAAATGGGACTTTCAACTGAGTACATGTCATCCACATCTCCTAACCCTGTTATGACTGCAAGACAACACCTTCCACCACGACATTCCTCCATCCTTTTTCCTTGGCGAAAAGCACCGCCTCCCGGGCAGCCATGGCTTCAGCCGTAGTTGGGTGGAGCCTACCATGAATTCTTATTCTTTTCCATCCCAAACTCGAACCGATATGGTCTCTAGCTATAACTCCCAGGCCCCCACAATTCTTAGATGGTGAAACCGATGCATCAAAGTTAATCTTAACAGAATTAATAGCAGGAGGTTGCCACACTTGGTCGATATGCTGTTGTACCTAGTGCGTGTAACTAAGGCATTGAGAATCAATATTTTGGAGGTACAAGAAAGAAAGTTGAATCACCTCGAACGGATTGGAGAATCTGTCACCTACATTCTTAAGGTTCTGTTGCTGCCACATATACCACAAGATGATCATTACAAGTCTCCATTGGTTGTAATCCAGATTATGATGAAAATTCCTTAACCATATTTCCACATCCCTGTCTCTATGGTTCCATGCTGAGTGAGGTAGATTAGAAAGGGCCCAACATTGTGTAGCAAAATCACAATCTATTGCCCAGTGAATTGCTGTCTCCTCGTCTTGATCACATAGCGGGCACAAAGTGTCTGTTATGATCTTCTTGCGGCGTAGATTTTGGCGAAGTGGAAGAGAATTAGTAGCGAGTCTCCAAACTGTAAGTTTTATTTTTTTGGGTATATTCGAGGACCATATGAACAGCCAGGGGGGCTTATCGTGTGAGCCGCTACTTCCTCCTCCTCTCAATTCCTCAGTCTTGAAATAATAGTGTCGTTTCGCTAGGTGATATCCCGTTTTGACCGAATATTTTCCATTTCGAGTGAAATGCCATACTAGTTGATCATCTCTGTCACACCTTGGTAGAGGGATGCCCAGAATAAGGCTTGCATCTTCAGTATCAAAATTCCTTCTAACAAATTCCACATTCCACTCATTGGAGGATACATCGATTAAGTCTCTTACCTTTAGAGAATTTACCCCTGCAGTCCCACCACCAAACATATAGAAACAGATGTCTTTCGGAATCCATGGGTCCTTCCAAACGTCTATAATATTCTTATTACCGACCTGCCACCTAATACCCCGAACCAAAATTTCCTTAGCCGCGATAATACTTCTCCTTGTGTATGAGCATTGTGGACTGATTGTAGCTTGCTGAAAATTGGTGTTAGGGTAATATTTCGCTTTAATAATCCTTGCTAGTAGAGAATCGGGCATGGAGATGAGTCGCCAAGCCTGTTTAGCCAGCATGGCAATATTAAAGGCAAATAGATCTCTAAAGCCAAGTCCCCCATCTCGCTTACTATCACACAACCGGGTCCAATTTATCCAATGTATTTTGTCGTGGCCCTTTGATCCCCACCAGAAAGCTGCGATGGTGACTCGATATCCTTAAGCAGGGTTTTGGGAGGAGAAAACAACTCATAGCGAAAGTAGGGATGGCTTGAACCGCTGATTTAACTAGTATCTCTTTCCCTACTCTCGACAATAATTTTTCGTTATATCCTTGTAGCCGACTCCACACACTGTCCCTAAGTCGCGCAAAGCACTCTTTTTTTGAGCGACCAATGATCCCTGACAACCCAAGATATTTATCATGCTTATCAACCATCTGTACTTGAAGAATGCTTTGAATGCGGATTTGCTGAAGTTCGTTAATATTTTTGCTAAAAACAACAGTTGATTTTTGGAAGTTTATTTCCTACCCTGAAGCTTTGCTATATAATGTGAGAATCTCTTTTATACACTTTGCGGCTTCAGTAGTTGCTTCACAAAAAATCATTGTATCATCCGCAAATAAAAGATGTGACACTCTCGGAGCTCCCCTGCAAATTCTGACCCATTTGATTCGCCCTTCATTTTCAGCTTTTGTGAGCAATGAACTCAACACATCTGCACAAAATAGGAATAAATATGGAGAGAGGGCGTCCCCTTGTCGGATACCCCTCCCCGGTTTAAAGGTACATGATTCGGAGTTATTAAGTAATAAAGAATAGAAAACCGTAGTGATACATTGCATGATTCTCTCCACAACCCTCGTGTGTAGGCCTAGTCTACCCATCACCCCGGCTAAGAAGTGCCATTCAACCTTATCATATGCTTTACTCATGTCTAATTTGAGGGCCATATAACTGACATTTTTATTTTTATGATTCTTGAGAAAATGGTTAATCTCAAAAGCAATGAGAACATTATCGATAATTAGCTTTATTCTAACGAAAGCGGATTGCGTTTCAGCAATGAGAGTAGACATTTGAGGTTTGAGGCGATTAGCCAGAGTTTTTGCAAAAATTTTGAAACTGACATTACTAAGACTGATAGGTCGGAATTGAGACATGTGGTCGGGTTCTTTGCATTTTGGGAGGAAGACAATGTGTGTGTGGTTTAAATTTTCATCCAAGATGCCAGAATTAAGGAAATCAAGAGTAGTCTTAATAACATCATCACCAACTATATTCCAGAATTTTTGAAAAAATAAAGCAGGAAACCCGTTAGGGCTGGGGGATTTCTGGGGGAACATCTGAAATAAAGCTTTAGTTACCTCATCCCTCGTAAAGTCGCGTAGGAGCTGTTGATTCATCTCACATGAGGCGCGATCCTCTATAGCATTCAGAACGGCTTCCAAGCTATCCTCAGTTGGGCAACAGGACCGAAATAACGTGGTAAAGTATTGTAGGGCAATTTTCTCAATCTCCTCCTGTCTTTCGCACCAGTTCCCATGGTCATTTTTAAGGCGAAAAATCTGGTTGTTACGTTTTCTAGCTGTTGCATGGGCATGGAAGAAAGTTGTGTTTTTATCCCCTTTGTGAATCCATTGCGCTTTACCCCGTTGTCTCCACAAAAGTTCCTCTTTATCCAATAAATCCTCTAATTCTGTACGAAGTCGAATTTCCTCAATTTTTGAATTTTCATCCCGTGGCTGCAGACGAATTGCATGGATTTTATCATGCGTTTTTTTATTTTCTGAGTAATATTCCCCACACTAACTCTGTTCCAATTTATCAAACTTGTTTTGCAATGGCTTACAGTTGAGTGGATGGAGCTTCTTGTACTGCCTACAGAAGACTGTATCCATTTATCTCTGATAATGTTTTTGCATTCCTCATGTTTAGCCCAAAAGGCCTCGAACCTGAATCTTTTGTTGAGTTTCAGATGTATGCGGTCTGAGTGTTCAGTTTTTACCAATAATGGGGCGTGGTCCGAGGCTCGGGTCAAGTAATGAATCACCCGCGCCTTGGGAAATTGTTGTGTCCATTTATTACATGCGAACGCTCTGTCCAATCGGACCCAAATAGTATTAGGACTCTTTCTTCTATGTGTCCATGTGAAGGGGTGTCCCGAGAAACCAAGGTCGACTAGTCCCACTTCCAAAATAGCTTGGCGAAAATTCCGGATACGCCAATTAGGTATTGCTTCACCACCTTGTTTCTCTGATTCATGTAGAACTTCGTTAAAATCACCCATACACAACCACGGGATTGCAGACTTAGTACTCAACCAATGTATAAGTGACCATGTTTTATGTCATTGTGTTTGCACCGGTTCTCCGTAGCAACCCGTTAATCTCCACGGTTGGGATTCTGGGTCCTTAAATAATATAGCGTTGATGTGATTGCGCGAGTAAGTTTGAATGTCAACCCGTATGTCTTTTTTCCACAGTAAAGCGAGACCTCCGGATTTACCTAGCGATGCGATCAATATACCAAAAAGATTGAAAAGTTCTTTGATACGGTCTATCTGATGATTATTAAGTTTTGTTTCCATCAGAAAGACCACGTCGGGCTTTTGTTCTTGGAGAATTTCTCCAAACGCACGTACTGTCCAGGGGTGCCCTAACCCCTGACAATTCCAAGCTAGGCAATTCATTGTGCTCGGCGTACGCTGCCCGCTTGACCTCCACCGTTTCATTATCAGTGATGTATGGTTCACATAGTGACGCGCCTGTTGGCTTCTGGCTCGGTCGAGATTCAGGGCTAGCTATCTCGTGGGAATCCGCTTCTAACTGTCTCTTGGTGCTAATACTTATCACAGTAACTTTGTTTTCCTTCCCTTTTCCTCCTGTTGGTTTTCTTTTGATTATTGGTTTTCTGCCCTTTTGCCCATTGCTATTTTGTATAATTGACTCCAACAATGACACCTCAACAAGCCCTGGTACAATCCTTCCTTCCTCATAAAAAGTGGGATTAAAATTGTGCATGGTAGTTATCACAGGTTGGTGGGTGTTGGTAGAGTCCTTCAATGGCATCGGCCCTTGGTGTTTTTGACTTTGCTTTGTATCATTTGTTTCTTCAATTAGAACAAGCTTTCCGATATCCTTGCCCTCTCTAATACAGTGTGGTGGAGGTGTAACGATCAGATTATCCAAGCTGACGTTGTGGGTCGAATTAAGAAATTGCGTCTTGTAGTAAGCATTCATCGGGTCGTCTAAGTTATGTTGGTCTGGCTGCCACATGATGTTCGTAATGTCTTTCATCGTCATGTAATCAGTAGGTTTGGGCTTTGTACTGTTCGGACATGTACGTTCAGTCCCAATGTGAGATGCATTTGATTTAGCCGTCTCATTCATACTCGAGAGTGTTAGTTCCTCCTATCCGTTTGTAAATGGATCTGTGTTTCCGCTTTTTTGGCATAGCTTTCTGGGTTGGTTCTATTCTAAAACGTCAGTCCGCGGGCCCACATGGGTGAACTCAAAAATATCGCTACCTCTCAGCACTTGTGTATCTTGTGTCGATCCTGTACTTTTCCGAGTATCAACGATAAGGGGATTTACTGTATGATTTTGAGTCCTTGTTGTTGCTTTGTTCACCTGAGTTTTTAGCGGGATCCTGAGCCATGGTCCATATGGTAGATCTTCCCAATCCGTGTCTGTCTCCCTTTCGTATTGTTTCGGACACTCCTTAAGAATATGTCCAAGTAGGCCACATTCATAACAGATATTTGGAAGTCCTTCATATCCAAGTTTAAGTATTAATGGTTCTGTCCCTTCTCGAGCAACCTGGAGTACTCTCTTTAGTGGTTTGTTTACATCAATAGCCACTCTTATTCGAAGAGTCGAATCATACCTGCCATCCTCGATGTCCGCCGAAATGAATTTCCTGATTTTGTTTCCTAAATGGGCAGCTACCGTATGGGTGATTTTGTTCATAGGTAGCCCTTGAATTTGGATTGGAAACTCGCTCCACTCTAGTGCGACGCTATCCGGGCTATCATTTTCCCCTACCTCAGCCAACACGATCAAAAATTTATCAAAAGTCCATGGTCCTTCCATCAAAGCTCTCTTACGGTCTCTTGGGTGTTTAAAGACGAACAAGTACCTATTATTATCCAACTTCTTTACAATAACCCCATGGACTGGACTCCACATTGCCGACACCATATTTTGAAAAGCTTGCTAACTGACTGTACGTTTACCCAAAACCGTCCCTACTAGAATCAGAGAATTGAGCCCTCGTGCATCTGGGTTTTCACCATTGCTCGGGAGTTCCCCAACTGTCTCATCTTCGTTTGGGATTATTTTTTTTCGTGTTTGGTTCGATGTCATCCTGGACAAACAGATTGGAAGTATTCCGAAATGCTATAGGATTTGCGCGCTTTGTGCAATCCGAATCAGGCAGCTCGTCTGCAACAAATAAAAGAGTGATGTTAAAATGTTGAAGGGAAAGGAGGTGGAAATAATAGAGAAAAAGCAGGGCACTTGGAAAAATAGAGGAAACTGGGGGGAGTAGCAATGATAATAATTATAAGAAATGAAAAACAAGCCAAACAAAGACGTAAGAAAAAGCTCTAGGTAATAAAAAATCAAACAAAGGGCATTCTGACATTGAAAATGGCAAGAAGAGCCAAAGTCAAAAAATGGAAAAAAGAAAGAAACATGTGTAATGGTGCAGACAAATGACCAAGAAGACAAAAACAATTAAACACAAGTAAATGCAATGATACAAGTTGAACGTCCTTCACAGCAGATCGACAATATTATTAGCAAATAGTAACCCACATATCCCAGAGAATGTCGGAGAATGACGAAAAAAAAGGGGAGGAGAGGGTGCGCGGCGGCTGTCAGAAACCCTAATGAAAGGGAGAATAAGCTCTACTTAGAGAGAATTTTTATTTGCATATGTATTTTATACATAATACTTAAAATATGTAATATATAAATTAAATTTGGATTATAATTGAGTTCGAATCAGTACACGATTTCGAATTGAAATAACAAATACGAATCGATATTCAAATCGAATTTACTTGAATTTCACCTTGAATTAGGATTTTAGAATAGAATTCGAAAAAAATTAACTAATTCGTTATTCGATTCGAATATTCATATTCGAAATTCGAGTTGATTCAAAATTCGATTCGAAATTCAAAAATCTTAATTCGAAATTGAGATTCGAATTCGAGTCGAGTCGAATCTCGAATTGATTCAAAAAATGAACACCCCAAGTACATCTACGAGGACATTACAATTAACATTTTTCCTTTCAAGCTTCCAGCACCGGGTAGGTATCCAACTCTATACATCTTGTTAAAAGAAAATGAGTGGATTATATATCATCGACAAATTTTGAAGAATCAGAGATTAATCATTTTGTAGAGAGAAAATTTAGTTCAGAGTTTTATTCATTCAGCTCAAATGAAGAAGAAGAAGACTACAGCTTTTATAACAACAATTCCCGCCAGATCCACTTCATCCAATACCCGACTGACACACGTGCGGACTAAAGGAAAAAAAACTGCTAAGACGGAATTGAAAGTAATAAAAACGTAATGAGCAAATAGCAACTATAAGAACCTCAACCACCTCAACCAACAGAACAACTAACACCAGCTTAACACCCCCCCTTCAAGTGGGATTGTGGCTAGAAAAACACATTCCCAACTTGAGCAAAAATGCACGAAAAGCAGGTCCACCCAAGGCCTTGGTAAACACATCTGCGGTCTGTTTGAGAGTGGATATATGCGGACGATATGACAATCAATGTCTAGATGTTTGGTTCGCTCGTGGAAGACCGGATTGGCTGTAATGTGAAGTGTTGTCTTGTTATCACAATGAAGTACAATAGGTAAGGTGGCAGGGATGCACAAATCCTGACTGAGATTAAATAACCATTGAAGTTCACACACAGTAGCCGCCATGGATCTATATTCAGCCTCCGCAGAGGACTTGGATACCGTTTTCTGTTTCTTTGTCTTCCAGGAAACAAGGGCACCTCCAAAGAAAACACAATACCCTGTGAGGGATTTTCGTGTCAGCATACATGTTCCCCAATCAGCATCGCAGAAGGCTTCAAAATTATTTGACAGTTCTGCGGAGTAAAACAAACCCAAAGAGGGTGTTCCTTTCAAGTATTTCAGCAAGTGAATTGCTGCATCCCAATGAGCCTTAGAAGGAGCATGTACAAATTGACTGAGCTGTTGTACGCCAAATGAAATGTCCGGTCTGGAGAGAATAAGGTACAGGAGTTTCCCCACCAACCTCCTGTACTGTCCTGCATCGGGAAACAAATCACCTTGTTGGGCTGAAATGTTGTATCCCTGAGGAAAAGGAGTAGAAGTAGGCTTACAACCCATCAAACCAGACTCATTAAGCAAATCCATTATATACTTACGCTGACACAAATGAGTTCCCCTGTCATTTCTGAGAATTTCCAACCCAAGGAAATACTTGGCACTCCCCAAGTCCTTAATTGTAAACAACCTGTTCAAGTAGTCTTTTAAGGACTGAATTAAGGAATTGGATGTTCCTGTAATCAATACATCATCAACATATATGATCAATGCCAGAAAATCACCTCCATCCATTTTAACAAACAAACAATTATCATGAGTAGATTGTATAAATCCAAAACTCAGCAGCTTCTGAGAAAATTCTAAGTTCCATTGTCTGGATGCCTGTTTCAACCCATATAGACTCCTCTTAAGGAGATAGACCTCCCCCTTTTTGGCCTTAAAGTAACCCTCAGGTGGTAACATGTAGACCTCTTCATCCAAATATCCATGCAAATATGCATTATTTATATCAATGTGGTGCAACTCCCAACATCTCTGTGTAGCTAACGCTATCAACATTCTTACTGAAACCAACTTTGCCACAGGAGAAAAACTCTCCAAAAAATCAATGCCTTCCACTTGAAGATATCCCTTAGCAACCAATCTTGCTTTATATTTGTCAACACTTCCATCTGAGTTTCTCTTAATCTTGTACACCCATTTGGATCCAATAGCCTTCTTCCCTGAAGGCAGATTAGTCAAGACCCAAGTCTCATTTTCCTCAAGTGCCAAAAGTTCTTTGTTCATTGCCTCTACCCAGGCCTTGTGTTTAACAGCTTCTGTGTATGTAGTAGGTTCAATAGCTGAATCTGAAATCTGAGTCAAGAAAGCTAAGTATGATGGAGACAAGTTTGGGTCATGTGTAAAGGGAAAGCAATCCAGATTATGTGGTGTAGGCTTCAAGCATCCTGTTTGTGTCTGAGTAATGTTTCCAGTCTGAATGCAAGTACTCACATAGTCATTAAGCCAAGTAGGCTTCTTCTTCAATCTATGTCCTCTGCCAAGTGGTGCACCAACTGGTGACTTAGTGGATGAATCATCCACAATTGTACTATCTGTGCCTCTTCTATATTTTCAGGGATAGGAAGAGGCAATGTCACATACTGTATAGAGGATGTTTGAGCATGAAAGGGAAAGCGAGATTCATAAAAATAACATCCTGGAAACAAAGACCTCCTTGTTATTCATATCAAATAATAACTGCACCCTTGACTCTCGGCACATATCCCAGAAACACACATTGTGAGGCCCTGGGTTCAAATTTCCCTCTGTGTGGACCTGTTTTGGAGGCATAACATAGGCAACCAAAGACCTTGAATCTCCCATATGGGGGCAGTGTTGTAAAAATCGAGTGCCGCTAGGCGCCAGCGCCCAGCCGATCCGATTTTCCCAAAATCGGAAAAAAAAATCGGTCCGGGCAAAAATCGGCCTGGCGCCCGCCAGCGCCCGAAAAATGGGCAAAAATCGGGAAAAAAATCGGCCTAGGCGGTCTAGTCGGAATAAATCGGCCAAAAATCGGCGAAAATCGGCCAAAATACAAAAAAAAGAAAAAAAAAGAAGAAAAACTTGGGTTTTTCTAGGCGCCCGTCTAGGCGCCCTAGGCGCTAGGCGCCCAGTTGCCGCCCGACTAGCGCCTAGCGATTTCTGCAACCTTGTAGGGGGGTGGCTCTTTATGTAACAGCTCAAAAGGAGATTTCCAATTCAAAAGAGCACTAGGTAAGGAATTCAAAATATGGACTGGAGTGAGCAGTGCATAGGGCCAAAACTTCTTAGGAATCCTTGATTGAAACATCAAGGCTCTAGCAATCTCCAAAATGTGTTTGTGCTTCCTTTCTACCACTCCATTCTGTTGTGGAGTATAAGGGCAAGATCTTTGGTGCAGAATTCCCTTTTCTGACAATAAATCCTGTGTCTCATGCCCCATAAACTCAGACCCATTGTCAGTTCTTATCTTCTTCACTGCTGTGTTAAATTGTCTGAATGAGAGACAAAAATTGCCTTAGGTGTTGTGATGTTTCTGATTTATTTTTCATCAAATAGATCCATGTTGCTCTAGTGTTGTCATCCACTATAGTGAGCATGTAAGTAGTGTTAGTAACTGAAGGTGCATGATGTGGACCCCAAACATCCACATGAATCAATTCAAAAGCATCTTTTGTTTGTATTGAACTCAAAGGAAAAGATAGTCTACATTGCTTCGCTTCATGACAAGTAGGACAAATGTAGTCAGTTCCTTTATTACAAATGGACTTAAGAAATGTAATGTGCTCTAAGCAACTTATTGAAGTGTGGCCCAATCTTCTATGCCATATCGCAAGTCTCAGTGTCGGTGCCATGTGTATTGCCACTGAATTATGAACCCCCAAGGATGTAAAGTCCTCCCAACACCTTTCCAACATCCTTCACTCTTCCATTTCTAGGGTCCTGCAACCAGCACTTTGACTGAGAAAACACACACTCCAATCCATTTCCATCAAGCAGCTGGCTAATTGAAAGTAAGTTATACTTAAAATTGGGTACAACCAATACATCAGTAAGTATAACCTCCCTCTTCAGATAGTTTAACACTACCAGTGTGTGTGACTGAAATACTTGTACCATCAGGCAAATGGACATTCACAGGGGTGCACATAGGAGTAATCTTACCAACCAAACTTGGAGATGCACAAATATGTCTACTAGCTCCAGTATCAATTATCCAACTGTCCCTTCCAAGATCATGCAACAATGAGAGAGCAAATTGATGTGTGTTACCTGAGTAATCAACAAAATGAGAGAAGCTGTGTGTATCCCCTGAATGTGTGGTGATGTGTGGCGGACATGTATTTTGCTATTTCCTTTTGAATCAAGCTAGCAAAAACGGAAGTTCAACCTTCCTTTGATCCTCTTCACCTTTATTGTTGAATGATGGCAAACCTCCACCTTCCACCATGTTAATGGATCGATTATTTTTCTGATCTTTCAACTCCTTATACCAGTCCGGATAGCCATGTAATTTGAAACATTTCTTGACTTCATGACCATTAAAACTACAATGTTCACATATTAATTTTGCCCTTTCCTCCTTGCTCATCCGCTGTTGTCCCCTGCCTCTACCAAATGAGGTAGATCCTTGAAAATTACGATTCAGTCCTCTTCCAACACCACATCCTTGCGTACTAGTAGTTCTATTAAAACTTCCTTTAGCTAACATAGCAGTGGTATCCAGGGGATCAAGTACTTTAGTATGTGATACCTTTTGTTTTTCTACTTTCAAAATCATCGAGTATGCTTTGTTAACTGTTGGTAAAGGATCCATCAATAGTATTTGATTTTTAACAGGCTCAAAAACCTCATTCAATCCCATAAGAAACTGCATTAGTTTAATATCCATATCATTCGCACATATAGCTCTCCCAGCTCCACATGTACATTCAGGTAGTTGTACGATACAAGCATATTCATCCCACAGACACTTAAGCTTCGTAAAGTAGTTCATAACAGTAGAGTTACCTTGAGTGAAATTCGCAATCTCCTTTTGTAGCTGGTATCGCAACGGTCCGTTGCTTTCCCCATACCTTTCCGCCAATTCGTCCCATAGTTGCTTCGAACTCTTTACATACATAAATGCTTCGACAATTTCTTTCGAAATTGCTTTCAACAGCCACGAAATCACCATATAATCAACTTTCTGGTATTGTTCAAAAGCTTGATTGTCGGTTAGGAATTGCAATCGTTTCCATATATAAATCCAAGTTTGGATTTAGCTCCCAGTGCTAACCGCATCGCACGACTCCAACGGAGGTAATTAGAGCCTGTCAATTGATTCATGACTAAGATCATCCCTGGATGATCCGATCCATGCAAGCATAGAGGATCAAGGTCCTTCGCATAAACATAGATTGTCTTCACCGTGTTATCATCTTCTGTCACAACATTTATTCTTTCAAAATGTCGATCCATGATCGCAACTCGCTCTGATACCATGAAGAATCAGAGATTAATCATTTTGTAGAGAGAAAATTTAGTTCAGAATTTTATTCATTCCGCTCAAATGAAGAAGAAGAAGACTACAACTTTTATAACAACAATTCCCGCCAGATCCACTTCATCCAATACCCGACTGACACGTGCCCAGACTAAAGGAAAAAAAAACTGCTAAGACGGAATTGAAACTAATAAAAACGTAATGAGCAAATAGCAACTATAAGAACCTCAACCACCTCAACCAACAGAACAGCTAACACCAGCTTAACAAATTTTCCCATTTCATGATATAGACGGAAAAAGCTCATGCAATGTAATTATTTCGCCTAAATAGATTTAATGACTAATGAGGGGTGGAATTACGGGTGTTCATTTTCCCAATCAATTCAAATTTTGATTCAATTCGAATTCGAATCTCATCTTCGAATTAGGATTTTCAAAGTTCGAATCAATTCGAATTTTGAAGATGAATATTTGAATCGAATAACAAATTGGGGGATTTTTTACGAATTCCATTCGAAAATCCTAATTCAATGTGAAATTCGAGTATATTCGATTCGAATATCGATTCATATTCGTATTTTAATTCAAATCCGTGTACTGATTCGAGCTCAATTATAATTATAATTAATATATATTTTAACCATCATACAAATGCAAATTGCATATGCAAATAGAAATAATATAATTAGCTGATGTATGAACAATATTAATTTCACATGGATATTATAATAAAATTATTGCGGTAGAATTATATCATTGGCCATAACTAGTTTCACAATTTAATCTCATTTCAAAGTTTCAAGAAATTTTGTTTAGTTTTTTTAATGTCCTGTGATGTACTTAAACTTGAAAGAACAATATTTGTTTTTTCAAACAAAGAATAGAAAAGAACAATATGCTTTTCATTTTAAGCGATTTCAGTTTTAAAAGTATTTTTCTTTTGTTTCTGTAATATATTTAAAATAAAAATATGCATGGTTTTGATAATTTATATGGGTTTCTTATGCTTTTGTCTAATTATAGGAAACTTTTGTTAAAAAATAAAATTTTACTTGAAAATATGGGTTAGAATCGAACCATGCCCGATTTATCGAGAAATTTGGATTTTATTTTGAATGAATCGAAGATAAATAAAAATGAAAAAGTAATCATGATCACAAGTCGACCATGTAGCGATAGTAAAAAGTCGAAACTCAAGTCATAATGTAAAGCGTACTGATCACAAGCCGACCAAGTAGCTAAATGGTTGGGGCCTCGTTAAAACCTCCTAAGGTAAAATCCACCCTTATGGGAAAAACCATTGGCAGGAAAAAAAGTACCCCTATAAAAAACGTCCCAAAAGATAAAAAATAAGCACCAGGATGCATTATCCATAAAAAATTGGATTTTTGGATTGACTCGAATTCAATTCGAAAATCAACAAATCCAATTCGATTAAATTCGCATCGAATAGAGAATTGGAATCGAATTTTGAATGGGTAATTCAAAATATCAATTCAATTAAATCAATTTGAGGAAGGAAAAGAATTCAGAATTCGATTCGATGAACACCCCTAGATAGAACTACCAATCTATCTGCAATATAAAACAACAAAACATTTTATTTAGAACTAAAAAACTAAAATACTGTGCTATGTATATGTTTGATTTGCAACAACTATATAACTAATATGTAAGTTGTGTTGGGAATTTGGAAATTGCAACAAATATATGCCTTTTATTTTGAAATAAAATCATAATTTATTGATTTTTAGATATTATCAGAGATTTTCTAGACACTCGGGCTATAAAGGTAATGTACCTCCGAAATTGGCCAATTGGTCCAATTAGGTCCTACCATTTGAATTTGGAAGCGTATGCATGTCCTAGCCCCATGGGCTATTATGGACTTGCTGAAATCCTAGGAGTAATTTTACACTTCCTCTTTATATATATACACTCATATATATCTAGCGGTGAATCTAAGATTTTGAAAATGAGAGCACGATATATAATAAAAAACAAATATGTACATGTTCTAAAAAAATGCACATAAATATTATTTAATATTGAAAGTCGTACAACCCAAAAGGAACGATTATCAAATATTAAGAACCATTGTCCATACAAGTTATGTTGCTCATAAGTTTATGCCGACGGAAAATTGTTACACACACACCCACACACACACACACACACACACACACACACACACACATATATATATATATATATATATATAGTGGGGGATGCAACATTTTCATTTTTTTCCTTTTATATGCAAATTTTGGGTTTCTTCTTTTTTTTTTTTTTTTGAGGGGAATGTAAATTTTGGGTTGAATTCATATCTCTCTTCTTATATTTTGATTTGGAATTTATTAATTAAAGAGTTAGAAATTAATTGAAGTGATTTTAGGTGAAACTTTTGATTGGGCAAGACTATATATATTATATATATAGCTATTTGTAGATGAAGACACAAAAATCGACACATTCTCGTAATTATTTGCAGTATATATTGAAAAGAAAACTGTACAATAATTTAGTATAAAGTCACTTATAGATGATTTTCATGATATGCAATAGAAACATTCTAAAAGTTTAAATATACTAGGATTGTAGACTACCCAGTGCGCATCTAAAGGATAGTAACTAAGGAGTTCTGCATTATCCAAAAGAAAAAGATTAGGATTATAGGTTACCCAAAGTGTGCATCCAAAATGTAGTGGTGAGGATTCTCGCATTATAAAAAAAAAATATTACGATTGTAGTTTTGTATTCAGGGATGTTTCATGATAAGTATTTATATTGTATTGATGCTAATATATAATAAATTTTGAATTTTATTATTACATAAAATAAAATTTGATCTTACAACTGTTGGCTAGGGGTGTAAATGAGTCGAGTCAAGCCGAACATAGTATTGTTCAAGCTTGTTTGAATTTTAATCGAGCTTCAAAAATTGTGTTTGAGCTTGGTTTGATTATTAATCGAATCGAACTCGAGTAACTTGGTAAGTCCTCAATTCTGTCAGTGCCATGTGTATTGCCACTGAATTCTGAACCCCCAAGGATGTAAAGTCCTCCCAACACCTTTCCAACATCCTTCACTCTTCCATTTCTAGGGTCCTGCAACCAGCACTTTGACTGAGAAAACACACACTCCAATCCATTTCCATCAAGCAGCTGGCTAATTGAAAGTAAGTTATACTTAAAATTGGGTACAACCAATACATCAGTAAGTATAACCTCCCTCTTCAGATAGTTTAACACTACCAGTGTGTGTGACTGAAATACTTGTACCATCAGCAAAATGGACATTCACAGGGGTGCACATAGGAGTAATCTTACCAACCAAACTTGGAGATGCACAAATATGTCTACTAGCTCCAGTATCAATTATCCAACTGTCCCTTCCAAGATCATGCAACAATGAGAGAGCAAATTGATGTGTGTTACCTGAGTAATCAACAAAATGAGAGAAGCTGTGTGTATCCCCTGAATGTGTGACTGATGTGTGGTCAGACATGTATTTTGCTATTTCCTTTTGAATCAAGCTAGCAAAATCTGGAAGTTCAACCTTCCTTTGATCCTCTTCACCTTTATAGTTGGATGATGGCAAACCTCCACCTTCCACCATGTTAATGGATCGATTATTTTTTACGATCTTTCAACTCCTTATACGGTCAGGATAGCCATGTAATTTGAAACATTCCTTGACTTCATGACCATTAAAACTACAATGTTCACATATTAATTTTGCCCTTTCCTCCTTGCTCTTCCGCTGTTGTCCCCTGCCTCTACCAAATGAGGTAGATCCTTGAAAATTACGATTCAATCCTCTTCCAACACCAGATCCTTGCGTACTAGTAGTTCTATTAAAACTTCCTTTAGCTAACATAGCAGTGGTATCCAGGGGATCAAGTACTTTAGTATGTGATACCTTTTGTTTTTCTACTTTCAAAATCATCGAGTATGCTTTGTTAACTATTGGTAAAGGATCCATCAATAGTATTTGATTTTTAACAGGCTCAAAAACCTCATTCAATCCCATAAGAAACTGCATTAGTTTAAAATCCATATCATTCGCACATACAGCTCTCCCAGCTCCACATGTACATTCAGGTAGTTGTACGATACAAGCATATTCATCCCACAGACACTTAAGCTTCGTAAAGTAGTTCGTAACAGTAGAGTTACCTTGAGTGAAATTCGCAATCTCCTTTTGTAGCTGGTATCGCAACGGTCCGTTGCTTTCCCCATACCTTTCCGCCAATTCGTCCCATAGTTGCTTCGAACTCTTTACATACATAAATGCTTCGACAATTTCTTTCGAAATTGCTTTCAACAGCCACGAAATCACCATAAAATCAACTTTCTAGTATTGTTCAAAAGCTTCAGTGTCTGGTTCCGGAATTGCAACTGTTCCATATATAAATCCAAGTTTGGATTTAGCTCCCAGTGCTAACCGCATCGCACGACTCCAATGGAGGTAATTAGAGCCTGTCAATTGATTCGTGACTAAGATCATCCATAGATGATCCGATCCATGCAAGCATAGAGGATCAAGGTCCTTCGCATAAACATAGATTGTCTTCACCGCATTATCATCTTCTGTCACAACATTTATTCTTTCAAAATGTCGATCCATGATCGCAACTCGCTCTGATACCATGAAGAATCAGAGATTAATCATTTTGTAGAGAGAAAATTTAGTTCAGAATTTTATTCATTCAGCTCAAATGAAGAAGAAGAAGACTACAACTTTTATAACAACAATTCCCGCCAGATCCACTTCATCCAATACCCGACTGACACGTGCCCAGACTAAAGGAAAAAAAACTGCTAAGACGGAATTGAAACTAATAAAAACGTAATGAGCAAATAGCAACTATAAGAACCTCAACCACCTCAACCAACAGAATAGCTAACACCAGCTTAACAAATTTTCACATTTCATGATATAGACGGAAAAAGCTCATGCAATGTAATTATTTCGCCTAAATAGATTTAATGACTAATGAGGGTGGAATTACGGGTGTTCATTTTCCCAATCAATTCGAATTTCGATTCAATTCGAATTCGAATCTCATCTTCGAATTAGGATTTTCAAAGTTCGAATCAATTCGAATTTTGAAGATGAATATTTGAATTAAATAACGAATTGGGGGATTTTTTACGAATTCCATTCGAAAATCCTAATTCAATGTGAAATTCGAGTATATTCGATTCGAATATCGATTCATATTCGTATTTTAATTCAAATCCGTGTACTGATTCGAGCTCAATTATAATTATAATTATTATATATTTTAACCATCATACAAATGCAAATTGCATATGCAAATAGAAATAATATAATTAGTTGATGTATGAACAATATTAATTTCACATGGATATTATAATAAAATTATTGCGGTAGAATTATATCATTGGCCATAACTAGTTTCACAATTTAATCTCATTTCAAAGTTTCAAGAAATTTTGTTTAGTTTTTTTAATGTCTGTGATGTACTTAAACTTGAAAGAACAATATTTGTTTTTTCAAACAAAGAATAGAAAAGAACAATATGCTTTTCATTTTAAGCGATTTCAGTTTTAAAAGTATTTTTCTTTTGTTTCTGTAATATATTTAAAATAAAAATATGCATGGTTTTGATAATTTATATGGGTTTCTTATGCTTTTGTCTAATTATAGGAAACTTTTGTTAAAAAATAAAAATTTTACTTGAAAATATGGGTTAGAATCCGAACCATGCCCGATTTATCGAGAAATTTGGATTTTATTTTGAATGAATCGAAGATAAATAAAAATGAAAAAAGTAATCATGATCACAAGTCGACCATGTAGCGATAGTAAAAAGTCGAAACTCAAGTCATAATGTAAAGCGTACTGATCACAAGCCGACCAAGTAGCTAAATGGTTGGGGCCTCGTTAAAACCTCCTAAGGTAAAATCCACCCTTATGGGAAAAACCATTGGCAGGAAAAAAAGTACCCCCTATAAAAAACGTCCCAAAAGATAAAAAATAAGCACCAGGATGCATTATCCATAAAAAATTGGATTTTTGGATTGACTCGAATTCAATTCGAAAATCGACAAATCAATTCGATTAAATTCGCATCGAATAGAGAATTGGAATCGAATTTTGAATGGGTAATTCAAAATATCAATTCAATTAAATCAATTTGAGGAAGGAAAAGAATTCAGAATTCGATTCGATGAACACCCCTAGATAGAACTACCAATCTATCTGCAATATAAAACAACAAAACATTTTATTTAGAACTAAAAAACTAAAATACTGTGCTATGTATATGTTTGATTTGCAACAACTATATAACTAATATGTAAGTTGTGTTGGGAATTTGGAAATTGCAACAAATATATGCCTTTTATTTTGAAATAAAATCATAATTTATTGATTTTTAGATATTATCAGAGATTTTCTAGACACTCGGGCTATAAAGGTAATGTACCTCCGAAATTGGCCAATTGGTCCAATTAGGTCCTACCATTTGAATTTGGAAGCGTATGCATGTCCTAGCCCCATGGGCTATTATGGACTTGTTGAAATCCTAGGAGTAATTTTACACTTCCTCTTTATATATATACACTCATATATATCTAGCGGTGAATCTAAGATTTTGAAAATGAGAGCACGATATATAATAAAAAACAAATATGTACATGTTCTAAAAAAATGCACATAAATATTATTTAATATTGAAAGTCGTACAACCAAAAGGAACGATTATCAAATATTAAGAACCATTGTCCATACAAGTTATGTTGCTCATAAGTTTATGCCGACGGAAAATTGTTACACACACACCCACACACACACACACACACACACACACACACATATATATATATATATATATATATATATAGTGGGGGATGCAACATTTTCATTTTTTTTCCTTTTATATGCAAATTTTGGGTTTCTTCTTTTTTTCTTTTTTTTTTTTTGAGGGGAATGTAAATTTTGGGTTGAATTCATATCTCTCTTCTTATATTTTGATTTGGAATTTATTAATTAAAGAGTTAGAAATTAATTGAAGTGATTTTAGGTGAAACTTTTGATTGGGCAAGACTATATATATTATATATATAGCTATTTGTAGATGAAGACACAAAAATCGACACATTCTCGTAATTATTTGCAGTATATATTGAAAAGAAAACTGTACAATAATTTAGTATAAAGTCACTTATAGATGATTTTCATGATATGCAATAGAAACATTCTAAAAGTTTAAATATACTAGGATTGTAGACTACCCAGTGCGCATCTAAAGGATAGTAACTAAGGAGTTCCTGCATTATCCAAAAGAAAAAGATTAGGATTATAGGTTACCCAGTGTGCATCCAAAATGTAGTGGCTGAGGATTCTCGCATTATAAAAGAAAAATATTACGATTGTAGTTTTGTATTCAGGGATGTTTCATGATAAGTATTTATATTGTATTGATGCTAATATATAATAAATTTTGAATTTTATTATTACATAAAATAAAATTTGATCTTACAACTGTTGGCTAGGGGTGTAAATGAGTCGAGTCAAGCCGAACATAGTATTGTTCAAGCTTGTTTGAATTTTAATCGAGCTTCAAAAATTGTGTTTGAGCTTGGTTTGATTATTAATCGAATCGAACTCGAGTAACTTGTTAAGTTTACACAACTATTCTTTTTTACTAATGAGTCGAGTTCGAGCTGAGTTTTACATCTTATCGAACGAAAAAATATGTTCAAGCTTCGTTCATTATGTTAACGAACCGAGCTCAAACGAGCTTTTAACGATCAATCTCGAATCGAGTATCAAGTAGCTTCGTTCGTTTTCAACCCTACTGTTGATCGCCCCTCCCAAGTCTCGAGTCCTGGTTCCGCCCTATATATATATATATATGTGTGTGTGTGTGTGTGTGTGTGTGTGTGTGTATGTGAGAAGAGAAAGCTGGGCCATAATCTATAGAACGAGTACCGATTGAGCAAAGTCGGGCCAAGGAAAAAGTCCATGTTGAGAAAGTTTATTTTACTTTTAAATGATTAAAATATATTTTTTTGTAAAAAGGGTTACAAATTTAATTTTTTTTATAAAATTGTTTTTTGGATTTTTCAAATTTGGGGGTACAACTGTACCCCTTGTACCATGTTGCATCCACCCCTGCATATATCTTACACATATATTAGTGAAACAAAAATATAAATTCTTCAATGTTATCATCAATAACCAATTACCTATAAAAACTTATAAAATAACAAGACTCATATCACTACAAAATGTGACAAATAACCAGAGTCATGTATTTTGAATCAAAATCCAATATTTGTAGAGTTTTGGACCTAATTATTTATAACGTACAAGACCCCGACAACTAGTTATATGGTTCCATTATAACAATTTACACGTTTGTTATATATATATGATTTGGTTCAAATGATACCAATATCCTGGGGTGAGACCGTAAGACCTAATCTGGTACATTCATTACATTTTTTGAATGGTGTAAATTAATTTTAATTTTTAATGTATATTTAATGTGTAAAAACTGTCAAAAGGATATATATGTAATTACACATAGGGACGCCTCTTGTGTTAATTATGGATAGATTTGATCCCCTTTATTATTGCCCAAAACGAGATTTGCATGCATCTTGAACACCGAAATTTTTTTTGGGAATGATTTAGCATACTTAAATTTGATACAATATCATTATAAAATTATAACAATTAATTTTTCAAAACTGTTCGAGGTTGCACAAAACCAGTTTTAACTTTAAAGCAAAGAATGTATGCTAAATATACATCATAAGTATCTAACTATGCATGTAAACTGCAAGGAAGAAAAACATATAACTATTCCATTTAATGTGTTGCAAAGAACGGTTAATATTTTTTCATAACCTATATATGCATCATACTTTTACTAAATATGCATTCGACGTGCAAAGAACGATTAATCTTTTTTCATAACCTATATCCAACACTTTTTGAAGAATGCATAAAATCAGTTTTTAACGTTAAATCAAGAAATGAGGCGAAATATACATCATAATTTATCTAACTACGCATGTAAATTGTAAGGAAAAACTTATTAATTTTTGCATTTAAGGTGCATCAAAAAATAATAAATATTTTTTTAAAACCTATATATGCTTCATTATTAGACTAAATATACATAGGACATGTTAACATATAATTAAATTCTTAACACTGGGGAAGAATGCATAAAACCAGTTTTAAACGTTAAATCAAGATACAACATCTAATTATACATCATGTTTTATATATCTATGCATGTAAATTGCAAGAAAAAAATACATAATTATTGCATTTAAGGTGCAGCAAAAAAAAAAAAAAACTTAATATTTTTTTACAACCTATATATTCATCATACTTATACTAAATATACATTGAATGCCCATATCCGAAAATAATTGCATCCCTAAATTAAAGGAAACAGATATGGCATTTTTTTGGCTAGAGATTACAGGATTTTGGATGTTAGTATAATTGATTGCATCCCTAAATTAAAGGAAATAGATATGATAACTCCTATTTTCTAGTTGGACGATTTTTTGTGATTTCTCCTAAATGCCCCATCCGAAAATGATGCTAAATAATGCAACAATATCTAATGTTTCAATCTTATCCATCCAATAATTAATTATAACGGTTCAGATTAGGTCTCACGGTCTCACCCCAATAATTCGTCTCACAAGAACCCATATATATATGTGGGGGGGAGGATCCAATGAGACCACATTTTATGGTGAGACAGTGTGGACTAATCTCAACTCTCCCCCATTAACATCAAAGGCTAGGAATAATTTGAGATAATAATACATTAATCATTTAATTAAATCCCAGAAAGGGTAAAATTGCCAAAACAAATATGTGGGGGACCATCCAAATATGGAATCAGTTATTAGGAGAGAGAAAATCACGTGGGGAGAGAGAAAATCGCGCTGGAGAGAGAAAATCACGCATGTGCTCTGCCATGAAGTATGCTATACACTTATCATATATTTGTTGTATACTTAACACTATTTTACTGTATGTTTAACATAATTTTACTGCATATTAAAATGGTCAAACAAAAATATGTGGGGACCGTGAATCAAAGAATCAGTTATATAGAGAGAGAGAATCAGACTCATCAACATGTGGGGACCGTGGATTAAGTAAATCAGCTATAGAGAGAGAGAGAGAGAGAGAGAGAGAGAGAGAGAGAATAACGCTCATTATTGTACTGGATATTTAACATATATTTACTGTATATTTAACACTATTATGCTGTATATTTAACATATTTGTACTGCATATTACAATTGTCAAACAAAAATATGTGGGGACCGTGAATTAAGGAATCAATTAACAAGATTATTTTGGGCAGACTAATAATTACGGTATACCAAATGACAATAATTAAAAAATCAACAATTAATAGACACAAATCAATTAACTAAATTATTATACAGTAAACTATGTCTAACTATACAATAAAATCATGCTATGTATATAGTAAAATATTTCTAATTGTACAACAAAATCAGACAACCTATACAGTAAAACTATGTCTAACCATACAACAAAATCAGACTACATATACAGTAAACTATGTCTAACTATGCAATAAAATTAAACTATGTATACAGTCGCCCTCTACGCGCTGTTCACTTTTTCTACCTCTTTTAGCCATGATTAATAAAACACCAATCCTGGCACAAAAAATCAAAAATAAAGTATTAGAGCAAAATATATAAAAGCATATGGTAAAATTTAACTAAATAAGCATCAAAACACATACAAGTCTACAACAAAAATCTCCTATTTTGTTTTCAACAAATATAGGTATACAGCAAAAGACATATAAGTATACATCGAAAAACATATAAGTATATAGTAACCTGCTAAAATATAAGTATACATCAAACATATAAAACATGTCTTCTTCGATTAGAAAAAAACTAGAACCTCTATTAACAAAAGCTTAACCACCATCACCGAAAAAATACATGAATGAAATGAACTAAACCCTAGATAACGATTTCAACTCGCAATTGCATTCTCCCCAAAACACAAAAATCGCAATAAAATAACATATAAAACCTGTGCCTCCTCATCTTCTCTACCCGCTCTTAAGAAATTTTCCAGCTACAAATGTCGACTCTTCTATTTCCTGAAAATTCTACCTTCTTTATTATATACACTACTCTCGATGTCTTCATCAACAAACTTACGGCGCCGTTTCTGCTCGGTGGCCCCAAAAAAAGAATCATCCTTAATGGAGGAGAACCGCTTCTTATTGTTGCTCTTACCCTTAGCTTGCTCTGATGGTCTCTTCTTCTTTATGCTTTTGCCTTTCATGGTTTCCCGTATGAAATTGATTTAGCCCTCGTTTTTCAATTGACACAGTAATATCCGGCGCTCTCAACGGTGTGTCAAGAGCAATGTCGGATCAAAAAATGGAGTTCTAGAGCTTGGAAGATGCAAAAGAACAAATAGGAAAACAGAGGCAGCCCCCGTTAAGAAAGCCCGTGGAAACTAAAAACAAATGGGAATGAAACTGCTAATAATAAAATTACCATCTCACCCTTTATTGATTTAAAAAAAATAAAAAAAGGCCATTAAATTGGGTAAATCTCAACCGTTTAAAATTTGAAATTTGTGGATAGGATTAGTCCACACTTGGAGTAAGTGTGGACTAATCCTATCCACAAATTTCAAATTTTAAACGGTTGAGATTTACCCAATTTAATGGCCTTTTTATTTTTTTTTTTAAATCAATAAAGGGTAAGATGGATGTGGACTAATCCTATCCACAAATTTCAAATTTTAGATGGTTGAGATTTACCCAATTTAATGGTGTAGGTCCCAAGGGGTGTGAGTAAGGTTTAGAAGGGGGGGTTGAATAAACCTTACCAACTTTTCGATTTTAGTCCTTTTAAGGAAATTACAGAGTTAACACAAACAACTAGTCCTTGAGGGACAACTAAGTTGGTTATTCAGCAGAGTTAGCCACTCAACATACTCGATAGAGCTGTTGATAGAATAACTCAGCTGTTTAACTTTAGCAGAGTTAGCCACTCAACATACTCGATAGAGCTGTTGATAGAATAATTCAGCAGAGTTAACATTAAATTTTAGACTTGCTTCTTTGACTCAGTCTAGAGATGCCTTGGTCACACAGGTGGCTTCTCTTCCGACTAAGCTTCTTCTTCACAAAAGGCTTTTGCACTTTCTACTTGACTCACTTTCTCAAGCTTCTAGGATTTGATCATGAAGCCCTCCAATAACTTGATACTGGTTCGACCTTGAAACTTCCTACAATCCTCCTTGGAAAGTAGATCCCTTTTGATTCTTCAAAAGTTTCATCTCCAATAGTTTGAAGTTGTCTTTCCTTCACAGCTTTGTGTTGGATTGATTTCCTTCGAGTTTCAGGCTTTAGGATTTGCTTGAATATCTTTGAGAATATTTGCAGGTTACAGTTTGAATAATGCTTGCTTGTTCGTGGTTCAGGTAATCAAGGTAACCTTTTCTCAATGGATTTCCTCAGCCTTTTATAGTGAACTTTCAAAAATCTGCCCGTTGAAGAGATAGGCTGATTTTCAAAAGACACTAGTGTTCGTTGGCTTGTCTTTTCTTGGTCTTCAATCTTGAGATGTAGACCGTTCCTCGTATTAAATGAATGTTCAGCTTTTCAGGTTCTGACACGAGGTGCAGTGCTTCCCATTGGTTTATTCCTTTTGCACGTTTCTGGGACGAGCACTTTAAGACCTGGCAGCATGGAATTATTACTTATTTAAGTAATGTTCTTGACTTATGTGCAACTGATTCCTTTCGATTGACTTCTCTTGGTTTCTTTTTATTTCCCAGGTGACTTGAGTGCTCCAATCATTTGAAGACTCAATTGTCACTTTCAACTTGTGACTTGGCTTCTTGAGATGACTTTGTCGACACTTCACACATTGTTCCTCGGTGATACATCTTGATCAAGTTCTTGATCTTCCTTCTTGGCCATACTTGCTCCACAACGAGTCTTCACTTGATCTTGATTGACTTATTTTATTTTTCGGCATAGTGACTTGACTCGGCTTTTCCAGCCCTATCTATTACAATGAAAATTACAAGGAAAATAGGGTGACAACTTTCTAGTTTAAGTTTTACATGACATTCATCAAAATCTATAAAATAAGTTTCCCAACAATGCTTTTTTTTTTTTAAAAACAAATCAATAAAGGGTAACATGGTAATTTTATTATTAGCAATTTCATTCCCATTTGGTAACTGCTCCAGATCGATTCATGCCCCCCCCAAATCGTGCGTCAGTTCCATTTAGTCATCTTCTTCATCTCTAAACAAAACAGTGCAGTAGGACTCCATGGCGGCTTTGCTGCTTTAGTTATCCAACCAACAGCGAGAGGATTTGCGATTTGCGAGAGGTTTTTAATACGTTTGCTGCTTTAGTTATGGTAATTTTTCCTTCGAGTTTTTTTCCCCTTTTCTTTGTTTCTTTCGTTTTTCTTAAATTTTAAATGGAAATTTCTTCGGTTTTAAGAAATGGGAATCAATGTTTTATTGCGTGCTGTTGTGTTCTAAGGAGACTGCGATTGCGAATTGAAATCTTTATCTAAGGTTTAGTTTGTGTGTTTCATTTATTTTTCCGTGATGGTGGTGAAACTTTTGTTAATGGAGGTTCTAAGTTTTTTCTAGTTGAAGAAGACGGAGTATATGTTTGATGTATACTTATATTTTAGTATAGGTTACTGTATACTTATATGTTTTTCGATGTATACTTATATGTGTTTTGATGTATAAGTAGTTAAATTTTGATGTATGTATTTATGTTGATGAATACTTATGTGTTTTGTTGTATACTTATATGTGTTTTGATGTATACCTATATTTGTTGAAGTAGATGGTTTATGGTTTCTGAAAAAATTAGAAGATTTTGCTGTATAAGTAGTTTATATGTGTTTTGATGCTTATTTAGTTAATTTTTACCGTATGTTTTTTATATATATATTATGCTCTGACACAGTAATATCCGGCGCTCTCAACGGTGTGTCAAGAGCAATGTCGGATCAAAAAATGGAGTTCTAGAGCTTGGAAGATGCAAAAGAACAAATAGGAAAAGAGGACCCGTTAAGAAAGCCCGTGGAAACTAAAAACAAATGGAAATGAAACTGCTAATAATAAAATTACCATCTCACCCTTTATTGATTTAAAAAAATAAAAAAAGGCCATTAAATTGGGTAAATCTCAACCGTTTAAAATTTGAAATTTGTGGATAGGATTAGTCCACACTTACTCCAAATGTGGACTAATCCTATCCATAAATTTCAAATTTTAAAAGGTTGAGATTTACCCAATTTAATGGCCTTTTTTTTTTTTTTTTAAATCAATAAAGGGTAAGATGGCAGTGTGGACTAATCCTATCCACAAATTTCAAATTTTAGATGGTTGAGATTTACCCAATTTAATGGTGTAGGTCCCAAGGGGTGTGAGTAAGGTTTAGAAGGGGGGGTTGAATAAACCTTACCAACTTTTCGATTTTAGTCCTTTTAAGGAAATTACAGAGTTAACACAAACAACTAGTCCTTGAGGGACAACTAAGTTGGTTATTCAGCAGAGTTAGCCACTCAACATACTCGATAGAGCTGTTGATAGAATAACTCAAGCTGTTTAACCTAAAACTTAACTTGGCTGTGTTGGTTTTATCAGCGGAAGACTTAACACCCTTTGATTTGTTTTAAACTTGTTTTAACACTTGATTTTAGCACTTAGTTATTAATCAGTTTAGATAGCAAATAAATTTATCAGCAGATATAAAATGGATATGCAGAAATGTAAATATGCTGAAAAATAAATGACACAGTTAATTTTATAGAGGTTCGAAGATGGGGTAATTTTTCTAATCCTCTCTTCTCCAACTCCTGGAGGAATGCACTAAGTAATGATCAGTTCACAAAGTGGTTATCAGTCTAGAGACAAGTCATGATCACACAACAGACTTGCTTCTTTGACTCAGTCTAGAGATGCCTTGGTCACACAGGTGGCTTCTCTTCCGACTAAGCTTCTTCACAGGGCAGCTGCCTTGCTACTTCAGCTCACTTTCTCAAGCTTCTAGGATTTGATCATGAAGCCCTCCAATAACTTGATACTGGTTCGACCTTGAAACTTCCTACAATCCTCCTTGGAAAGTAGATCCCTTTTGATTCTTCAAAAGTTTCATCTCCAATAGTTTGAAGTTGTCTTTCCTTCACAGCTTTGTGTTGGATTGATTTCCTTCGAGTTTCAGGCTTTAGGATTTGCTTGAATATCTTTGAGAATATTTGCAGGTTACAGTTTGAATAATGCTTGCTTGTTCGTGGTTCAGGTAATCAAGGTAACCTTTTCTCAATGGATTTCCTCAGCCTTTTATAGTGAACTTTCAAAAATCTGCCCGTTGAAGAGATAGGCTGATTTTCAAAAGACACTAGTGTTCGTTGGCTTGTCTTTTCTTGGTCTTCAATCTTGAGATGTAGACCGTTCCTCGTATTAAATGAATGTTCGACTTTTCGAGGTTCGACACGAGGTGCGGTGCTTCCCATTGGTTTATTCCTTTTGCACGTTTGGGGCCGAGCACTTTAAGACTGGCAAAGCATGGAATTATTACTTATTTAAGTAATGTTCTTGACTTATGTGCAACGGATTCCTTTCGATTGACTTCTCTTGGTTTTCGCCTATTTCCCAGGTGACTTGATCCGCTCCAATCATTTGAAGACTGTTGTCACTTTCAACTTGTGACTTGGCTTCTTGAGATGACTTTGGTCGACACTTCACACACTTGTTCACCGGTGATACATCTTCGATCAAGTTCTTGATCTTCCTTCTTGGCCATACTCATTTGCTCCACAACGAGTCTTCACTTGATCTTGATTGACTTATTTTATTTTTTTTAAGCATAGTGACTTGACTCGACTTTTCCATTTCTATCTATTACAATGAAAATTACAAGGAAAATAGGGTGACAACTTTCTAGTTTAAGTTTTACATGACATTCATCAAAATCTATAAAATAAGTTTCCCAACAATGCTTTTTTTTTTTTTTTTTAAAAACAAATCAATAAAGGGTAACATGGTAATTTTATTATTAGCAATTTCATTCCCATTTGGTAATCTGCCCGGATCGATTCATGCCCCCCCAAATCGTGCGTCGGTTCCATTTAGTCATCTTCTTCATCTCTAAACAAAACAAAGTGCGGTAGGACTCCATGGCGGCTTTTTGCTTTAGTTATCCAACCAACAGCGAGAGGATTTGCGATTTGCGAGAGGTTTTTAATACGTTTGCTGCTTTAGTTATGGTAATTTTTCCTTCGAGTTTTTTTCCCCTTTTCTTTGTTTCTTTCGTTTTTCTTAAATTTTAAATGGAAATTTCTTCGGTTTTAAGAAATGGGAATCAATGTTTTTTGCGTCTTTGTTGTGTTCTAAGGAGATCTGCGATTGCGAATTGAAATCTTTATCTAAGGTTTAGTTTGTGTGTTTCATTTATTTTTCCGTGATGGTGGTGAAACTTTTGTTAATGGAGGTTCTAAGTTTTTTCTAGTTGAAGAAGACGGAGTATATGTTTGATGTATACTTATATTTTAGTATAGGTTCTTTATACTTATATGTTTTTCGATGTATACTTATATGTGTTTTGATGTATAAGTAGTTAAATTTTGATGTATGTATTTATGTTCTTTGAATACTTATGTGTTTTGTTGTATACTTATATGTGTTTTGATGTATACCTATATTTGTTGAAGTAGATGGTTTATGGTTTCGAAAAAAAATTAGAAGATTTTCTTTGTATAAGTAGTTTATATGTGTTTTGATGCTTATTTAGTTAATTTTTACCGTATGTTTTTTTTTTATATATATTATGCTCTGACACTTTATTTTTAGTTGTTTGTGCCAGGACTGGTGTTTTGTTAATCATCGCTAAAAGAGGTAGAAAAGGTGAACAACGCGTCGAGGGCGACTGTATACATAGTCTGATATTAGTGTATAGTTAGACATACTTCACTGTATAGGTAGTCTGATTTTGTTGTATAGATAGACATAATTTTACTATACAGGTAGTCTGATTTTGTTGTACAATTAGACATAGTTTACTGTATACATAGCATGATTTTATTGTATAGTTAAACATAGTTTACTGTATAATAATTTAGTCAATTGATTCGTGTCTATTAGTTGTTGATTTTTTAAATATTGTTATTTGGTATACTGTAATTATTGGTCTGCCCAGAATAATCTTGTTAATTGATTCATTAATTCACGATCCTCACATGTTTTTGATTGGCAATTGTAATATACAGTACAAATATGTTAAATATACAGATAATAGTGTTAAATATATAGTAAATATATGTTAAATATACAGTACAATAACGAGCATGATTTTCTCTCTCTATATATTTGATTTACTTAATTCACGGTCCTCACATGTTAATGAGCGTGATTCTCTCTGTCTCTATAACTGATTCCTTAATTCACGGTCCCCACATGTTTTTGTTTTGACCATTTTAATATGCAGTAAAATTATGTTAAACATACAGTAAAATAGTGTTAAGTATACAGTAAATGAGTAAATATATGATAAATGTACAACATACTGCATGGTAGAGCACACAGTGGCGGAGCCACCACCATGCTCAGGGGGGCCCTGGCCCCCCCCAACTTTTTATTTTTTTTTTCTTTTTGGTGCCTATATTTTTATTATTTTGTACTTTGACCCCCCTCATAATTTTGTTGGATAAAAATATTTCATTAACTTTAGTAAGTTAAATTGGAGATTTTGTGGGTCTTATTTTATCTTATTATCATCTTAAAAATATTGGGATGTATTGATGTATTTCCAAGTCCAATTTTCAGTTTTTAGTATTGGAAAATGAATTTTCAAACTTTATTGATTTTCGTGTGATAATTGAGAATATGTTTGTTTTGTTGTCTGAATTTCTGCTTGGAAATGAAAATATATTTGGTTATAGTTTTTTGAACGTATTTTTGACATAAATATGCATGATTGTAGTGTATTTTTCACATAGATTTGCGTGACTTTGGTGGAAATTTGTTTGGTTATGTTTCCAAAAGAATCTTTCGTGCCGTGTTGGGTTACCCGTGTCATAAATATGTCGTGTTCGTGTCGTGTATCTTGACACGAATAATTAAACAAGTTGTGTTTGGATTGGTGTCAAACATGTAATACATGTGTCAGAACACGACCCACGGACACGAAACACAACACGATTGACACCACTACTCTTGGCCCCTCCTTACCAGCGATCCTGGCTCCGCCCCTGAGAGCACATGCATGATTTTCTCTCTTCAGCGCGATTTTCTCTCTCCCCACATGATTCTCTCTATCCCAATAACTGATTCCATATTTGGACGGTCCCCACTTATTTGTTTTGACAATTTTACTCTTTTTAGAATTTAATTAAATGATTAATGTATTATTATCCCAAATTATTCCCTAGCCTTTGATGTTAACGGTATCATTATAACCACGTGCACATGATGACGTCATGTTTGTATACATAATATTTAATTGCACAGTTCATGGGAGTATATGATGAAAAATTAAATGAAATAGAGAATCTTAATTGATCAAATTCACAAGTTAGTACACACACACACACATATATATATATATATATATAAGTGTGTGTATGTATGCAAGTATGAAAAATATGATTTCTTGGAAGTTCATTTGATATTTTGTTGTTAATATTTTCTTATTCTTCTCAAATAAATTTAAGAAAAACGAGAGTAAATTGTTGCTTCTATTATTCAAAACAGGCCAGAAATAGTACGATCTGAAAAAATAAAACAAAAGAAAGGTTTTAACAAAGCAAAATCAAAAAATTCTTTGAAGCAAAGTCTGTTTTTTCTCTCACTACAAACTCTCCCTAAAACCAACCAAAAGCGGCCGCCCCCTCCCTTCCTCTCCCCCTCTCTCCTTCTCCATGCTACCTCAACTACTCCCTTAACAATGGCCGAAAACTAGATATTTTTTGGGGTGGGATCTCGCTTCTTCAATCAATATGGTACTCCATATCCGGTCAACTTCGTCTTTGCGGGCTCGAGTGGTGATGCCGCGTTGGTTTCCTGGAGGTGCTTTTGTGGTGGTGATGGGTCGCGTGTTGGGTTCGCTATACCACACGGGGTTCACACAGCGGAAATTTAAAATTTTTAATCTAATTAAAACTATTGCATTCATCACAACAAACACTAACCCCGTAGGTTCACGTAGCGATTTTAACGATCGGTATTTTCGTTATCATGCGAGAATACAAATTTTGATTCGTAAGTGATAAAATGAAATTACCCTCGTAGAGTCTTCTCCTTTTAGCGAAGATTGAGAGGGAATCAATTCCGGATATGTGGCAATCACCCAAACTCCAAATGCTCGCCAATAGGGATTCAAACGTCTCCCCTCTAATCGAGTCCACCTTTTGATTGTAGGCACCGGAATAAATCTTTCGCTAGTAAAATTTATTCCGTTTTTCGAATTGATAATGGACTAGAATATTAATTCCACAATCAACAATTAATTGAAGAATGAATTGTGTGGATGAATAATTATCAATTAATTATTATCCACCACAATTGAAGATAAATGCTTTGAGAGAGAAAGAAGAAGAAAACAAACGAACACTTTTAATTATTTTCTTCCTCAAAAAAAACACACGGCCAGGCTACTTTTTTTTTCTTCAAAAATTAGTTGGTAGTTCAATTAAGAAAAACACTTAAATATTTTTCTTAATCACCAAGTAGTAACTTCCCACTACTTAAAACCACCACACTTAATGCCTTAATGGCATTAAAACCTGCCATGTACATTGTGCAAATAACCAAGTTTTTTTTTCTTAAGTGTATATATATATCATATATATATATCATTATATATCACATATATATAAACAAATCTTATTTATTTATTTATCTTCAACTTATCTAGTGGGCTTCTACAATTAGGCCTACTAGATTATGGTATGGGTTTGGACTTCAAAATCCAATCAATACCCAAAGCCCAAATTAATCAATCCAATTGATTAATAAGTTTATTCTATTCCTTTCATTGAGCCTTATAATCAAATTAGATTTAATTAGATAATCATATTATTTAATTAAATATTTAATTCAACTATTAAATTAAATTAAAACTCCAATTAATTAATCTATATATTAATTAATTGCATCCAACTATTGAATTTATCAATTTTGAAATGTCAACAACCAAAATTATGTGTGACCCTTTTAGGTTCACAACTAACACTAGCAGTAGGCTTACTACTTTTGTAACTTTCGAATAATTTATTCTACTAATTAATCATATTAATTAATATACTTGAAATTAACTCTTTAATTTCAAGAACCTACAAATCATGGTAACATCTAGCAAGTAACATGATTACCTAGTATTAGGTGAAATAGCGAGTAAACCTATTTCAATTACAATTGCATACATGTACAATCCTTTCGACGACTAATTTCCCGACTAAATCTTGGGTATGGATTTATCGAAACCCAATTGATTTAATAACTGTGATCCCATTTCAAGTTCTAGTGATTCTTTTATGAATCAAATTCATCGTGCCTTGGCCAAGGTTTTTGAATCACAAACTATAAAAACACAGGAAATTCCCTTGTCAAAAGACAAGTGTCGAATTCTATGTTGACCACAGACAAGTCTCCATGTATATCAGTGCAATACCCAAAATACCCCTTTGTGATTGTCAAGCAATCAAAAGATAAATCAAAGTATTGCAGGATAGACACAAGACTACTATCGTGCCTCAAGTACGAGGATTAATCATGTACTATTGCAATATGAAAATCCTTATTCGATAAACAAAGTTTCCATATAAGAATTTCCATTGGGTCATGTTCAGTGAAGTTGTTCGCCAACAAGCACCCACATATATGCATTTGCGTCTTAACGCTAATGTTAATGGAATATAACATTCTCGTCTCACGAGCATGCATTATATACACAAGTCTTACGGGGTTATTTAATGTCGTATCTTGAAAAACCCATTGACTTGGAACTATTTTAAGGTCAAAGCCTTAGAGTCATGTTCCATGATCGCCATCAAATATGCAATCATACCCCATAGCTTAAAATGATCTAAGGACTTTATCTATGAGCAATTAAATAATAAATACAAAACATAAGATAAAGAAAAATGTCTTTATATTAATATAATTCCCAATAAAATTGTTTTTACAAGTAGGATAAATCCAATTCTAATTGGAGTGCAGGGCACCCTACTCTAACAATCTCCCACTTGCCCTAGCTCCAATTGCCCATGTATTTTAGGCCCATCTTCTCGAGATGTCCATCAAATACCTTTTGTGCTAAGGGCTTAGTCAGTGGGTCTGCTACATTTTCTGCCGAAGCGACTCGATCCACAACGACGTCGCCCCTACCAACGATCTCTCTGATCAGGTGGTATCGCCTCATTATATGCTTGGATCTTTGATGAGATCTTGGCTCTTTTGCTTGCGCTATAGCCCCGTTGTTGTCACAATAAATCAATATTGGATCAACTATGGATGGAACAACACCCAACCCTTGGATAAAGTTTCGTATCCAAACAGCCTCTTTTGCTACATCTGATGCAGCTATATATTCAGCCTTAGTAGTAGAGTCTGCAGTCGTTTCTTGTTTAGAACTCTTCCAACTAACCGCTCCTCCATTCAAGGTGAATATATATCCAGACATCGACTTTGAGTCGTCTATATCAGACTGAAAACAAGAGTCAGTGAATCCCTCTAGTTTCAATTCTCCATTTCCATATATTAAAAAGATATCCTTAGTCCTTCTCAAGTATTTAAGGATCATCTTAACGGCCTTCGATGATCATCCCCTGGATTAGATTGATATCTCGCCGTGACACTCGAGCATGTGCGACATCACGCCTAGTACATAACATTGCATACATTATGCTCCCAATAGCGGATGCATAAGGTATGCGAGACATTCTTTCTCTTTCTTCAGGTGTCTTGGGGGACATAGCCTTAGAAAGTGAAACACCATGACTCATTGGTAGGTACCCTCGTTTGGATTCCTCCATACTAAACCTTTTTAGCACTTTGTCTATGTACATTGACTGGGATAGTCCGATCATCCTTCGAGATTTATCTCTATAGATATTTATCCCTAGGATAAAGGATGCTTCTCCCAAGTCCTTCATGGAGAACTGTTTAGACAACCAAGTCCTTGTTGATTGCAACATGCCTACATCATTCCCAATGAGTAGAATGTCATCAACATAGAGCACAACAAATGCAACTGCACTCCCACTAACCTTCTTGTAGACACATGGTTCATCCGGGTTCTTATGAAAATCAAACATTTTGATCGTTTCATCAAATCGGATGTTCCAACTCCTCGAAGCTTGTTTGAGTCCATAAATGGATCTCGGAGTTTGCAAACCTTTTGCTCGCTCCCCTGGATATGAAGCCCTCTCGGCGCTTCATGTAGATTTCTTCCTTAATGTTTCCATTAAGAAAAGCGATCTTCACATCCATTTGCCATATCTCATAATCATAATATCTTTGATATGGCTAATAGCATCCGAATGGATTTAAGCATCACTACTGGTGAAAAAGTTTCCTCATAGTCAATTCCTTGCTTCTGAGTATAACCTTTTGCAACCAAATGTGCTTTGTAGGTCGCTACCTCTCCATCTACTCCAAGTTTCCGCTTGTAGACCCATTTGCAGCCAATGGGAACAATTCCCTGTTGTGGGTCCACCAAGGTCCATACCTTGTTGGAGTACATGGAATCCATTTCGGATTGCATTGCTTCTTGCCATTTCTTTGAGTCAATGTCTGACATTGCCTCTCCATAGCTTCTTGGATCATTATCCAAAAGGAGTCCCTCTTCTTTGTTTTCTAACAAAAGGTTCAGCCTCTGAGGCGCCCTTGAAACCCTTATGGATTTCCGAAGAGGTTGTGTTTCAGATGGTCCCGCTTCAGCTGGCGTGTTATATGCGGCAACATCTGGGAAATTCTGTAGTTCTTGAATTTCTTCAAGTTCTACTACTCCACCATTCCTTTCAGAAAGAAATTCATCTTCAAGGAAAGTAGCATTCCTCGAAACAAACACCTTTTGTTAGAAGGATCGTAGAAATAATACCTATAGATTGTCTTGGATATCCACTTAATTTACATAAGATAGATCTCATATCTAACTTATCTCCCATTTGTTGTTTCACATAAGCAGCACACCCCCATACTTTGAGATACTTGTAGGAGGGTGTCTTTCCACACCACATTTCATATGGTGTATTGGGTACGGCTTTAGGTGGCACCCTATTCAATAGGTATGCCGGCGTCTCTAAGGCATAACCCTAGAATGAAAGAGGTAATGTAGTGAAACTCATCATAGATCGAACCATGTCTAACAATGTTCGATTCCTACGCTCTGAAACTCCGTTGAGTTGTGGAGTACCAGGAGGAGTCCACTGTGAAAGAATCCCATTCTCTTTTAAATAATCAAGAAACTCATTGTTCAAGTATTCACCTCCTCGATCTGATCGAAGAGTCTTAATACTACGACCAGTTTGTTTCTCCACCTCATATCTAAACTCTTTGAACTTTTGAAAAGCTTCAAATTTGAGCCTCATAAGGTATACATAACCATACCTAGAATAATCGTCGGTAAAAGTTATGAAGTAGTGATAGTTCCCTCGTGCACTAACGCTTAGTGGTCCACAAACATCCGTATGGATCAAATCCAACAGATTTTTGGCTCGCTCCACTTGTCCAACAAATGGTGATTTAGTCATTTTTCCTTTAAGACATGATTCACATGTTGGCAGTTTTTGCTCTCCCTAAGGTCTAGTTTTTCGCCAACTTGTGTATCCTCTTTTTAAATATGACCTAATCTAGCATGCCAAAGAGTGAAAGAACTATGATAATCTAATTTTCTTTTATTTTGTTGAATTGTGAGTATGGGTTTATGGGGAGCAATAGTGTACAAACAATTCGCCAAATAACCGGAATATAGAAATGCAGAATCTTTGAAAATGGAACAATTTCCATTCTCAATGACAAATTTAAAGCCTTCTCTATCCAAAACAGGAATAGAGATAATGTTTCTAATAATATTCGGAACATAAAGACAAATGTTCAAACACAATTTAAAACCATTCTCTAAACATAGATAAACAGTCCCTATAGCTAATGCAGCAACTCTTGCTCCATTCCCCATTCTAAGGACTGTCTCATCTCTATCAAGTTTCCTGCTTCTTGTCATTATCTGCAAATCATTGCAAATGTGTGAGCCACAACCGGTATCCAATACCCAAGAAGCATCATTAACAGATAAGTTAACTTCAACAAAATATATACCTGAACGTTTCAGGCTCGCAAGGTACTCCTTGCAATTCCTCTTCCAGTGCCCCATTTTGCATGAGTTATGGCATTTGTCATTGGCTTGAGAATTAACCTTTTTCTTGCCATTGTCCTGTGCATTCTTGTTGGGCTTAGAGGAACCCTTTCCTTTTCACTTCCTTTTCTTAGACTTTGCAGCCTTTGATCCGGAAGTGGATCCAACAAGCAAGACAGGCTTATCCTTTTTGATAGTGGATTCAGCCGTCTTTAACATGTTCACCAATTCGGGAGACTAGTCTCCATGGAGTGCATATTAAAGTTGACAACAAATGTGTCAAATGAGGGAGGCAAAGATTGCAGCAAAAGGTCCACATAGAGTTCATTGTCCATAACGACTCCAAGGGACGAGAGCCTTTCAATGAGAGCTATCATCTTCAGCCCATGGTCTTGGACTGAAGAGCCCTCAGTCATACGACATCTGAAAAGGTCTTTCGATATCTGATATCTCATTTGCATGGTTCTTTCACCATACAACTCTTGTAGGCGAATGAGGATCTCAGCAGCATGATCTACACCCTCATTCTGCCTCTGCAGCTCATTTGACATCGATGCTAACATGTAGCACCGAGCCTGGAGATTGTCATCTATATGACGAAGATATTCTCTATAGGCATCTGATGTCTTATCCTCAGGAGGTGGAGGAGGCACTTTGTCAAGTACATAAGCCCTCTTCTCCGACTGAAGGACAATTTTTAGGTTTCTCAACCAATCGACAAAATTTGGGCCAATTAATTTGTTTTGCTTAGGTATGGATGCAAGTTGATTTTTAGCCATTTTAGTAGAGATATCTACAAAAATAAACGAAGCAGAAAATGAGTAAACTATGGAAAATATATTCATTCAATATAAGGTCTTCAATATTAAATGTCTCCCACTATTTTATTCAAATTTTATTAACCCCATAATAAAATTCGGAAAATCTAATTTTCTTAATGGGCTTGAAGTCCAACAGAAATATTTCATGCCCCAATTTTATGAGCCCATGAGATATTTCCATTGGTAGTCAACTCTTTGACAATTGTATCATCTATACAACCCTCAAGATTATTTTGCCTCACGTTTTCCAATATACCCCAATTTTATGAGCCTATATGGTACTAAGCGTCAAACATAACCCATCAAACCTTTGTGTAGATGGAGCATCAAAATATCCCACGACTCGTGGCCAACATAAAGACGAGTCCATCCCACAAACATCTCAATGCTTGGTAGGGATCACAACTTTCCAGCACAAGGCCACTCCACGACTCGTGGCCAGTGACCAAGTGTGGTAGCATCGTCATGTCGTCTACCTTTGATGGAAGGCATGGAACAATATGTCCAACATAACTTGTCCATTTGGTTTGATATGGAATTAATTAAAATTAAATTCCTTGTTAAGTTTCAAAAACTTGGGGTTTTCTTTCCAAGACCTCATCAACCTAATTACTAGGTGGGTTTTTATTTAACGCAATTCATCATATGAGCGCAAGCAAAAAGCATTAAATAAATCTAACATGCATCCTATGCAAAAAGCGGTGGGATGATCATGGCCAGCCTATGCGACCCATTTATGCCAAAAATGGGTCAGTGGTCAATCTAAGGGACAAAATATATAGAACTATTTCTATTACATTTTATTAATGTACTCATACACGCATGGGCCTTGAGTCTCCTATTCTATTACATTTGTAAAAATCTACCCACACAGGCGTGGGCCTTTAGCATCGAACGTCCTCCAATTACAATAAATGGAAAACCTCACCATCTAGTCTACTCTCAATGCGAAAATTTAAAGAACTTACAAAAATAGAATAAGAGGCTCGCAGTCCCCAAAAACCCATAGAAATAAAACACATCCAATCACATTGGTCATAGGCTCATGATCATCCCTAAATAAATCATGCTAAAACATCCATCACATGAATTTAAAGCATATAAATTTACCAATTTTGTGTGTTGATTTAATTTTGGGATAAATCTTTCTTTAATATTCATTGAAAACTATTTTTCTTAAATTTCAAAATTAACCTTTTAATTTTGAAAATTGAATAATTAAAGAACATAAAAGGAAAAAAAAATAAGATTTAACGATGCAATAAACTGATTGAATGAGAACACTCTTTTCTCACAATTCAATTTCTTCCATCTAAAACCCATTTTCATGATTGATCAAAAACAAAGAGAAAGGTATAGTACCATATAAAAGTACTGAACATCCATTGAAATTGGAAATCATAAAACCAAAAGTAAATGTCTCACTTGAGAGAACGTTTGCATATGGAATTTCTTCCGTTTTTTTTTTCTTTTAATAATTTATCCCAACAATTAGATCATATAAAATACTTTTTATCACACACAAAATAATCATTAAAATATATTTTAATAATCAAAACATGCTTATCAAATAAACATCAAACGAATCAAAATCTGATAACGAAAATACAAACCGTGGCTCTGATATCACTGTTGGGTTCGCTATACCACACGGGGTTCGCACATCGGAAATTTAAAATTTTTAATCTAATTAAAACTATTGCATTCATCACAACAAACACTAACCCCGTAGGTTCACGTAATGATTTTAACGATCGGTATTTTCGTTATCATGCGAGAATACAAATTTTGATTCGTAAGTGATAAAAGGAAATTACCCTCGTAGAGTCTTCTCCTTTTAGCGAAGATTGAGAGGGAATTAATTCCCGGATATGTGGCAATCACCCAAACTCCAAATGCTCGCCAATAGGGATTCAAACGTCTCCCCTCTAATCGAGTCCACCTTTTGATTGTAGGCACCGAAATCAATCTTTTGCTAGTAAAATTTATTCCGTTTTTCGAATTGATAATGGACTAGAATATTAATTCCACAATCAACAATTAATTGAAGAATGAATTGTGTGGATGAATAATTATCAATTAATTATTATCCACCACAATTGAAGATAGATGCTTTGAGAGAAAAAGAAGAAGAAAACAAACGAACACTTTTAATTATTTTCTTCCTCAAAAAAAACACACGGCCAGGCTACTTTTTTTTTCTTCAAAAATTAGTTGGTAGTTCAATTAAGAAAAACACTTAAATATTTTTCATAATCACCAAGTAGTAACTTCCCACTACTTAAAACCACCACACTTAATGCCTTAATGGCATTAAAACCTACCATGTACATTGTGCAAATAACCAAGTTTTTTTTTTCTTAAGTGTATATATATATCATATATATATATCATTATATATCACATATATATAAACAAATCTTATTTATTTATTTATCTTCAACTTATCTAGTGGGCTTCTACAATTAGGCCTACTAGATTATGGTATGGGTTTGGACTTTAAAATCCAATCAATACCCAAAGCCCAAATTAATCAATCCAATTGATTAATAAGTTTATTCTATTCCTTTCATTGAGCCTTATAATCAAATTAGATTTAATTAGATAATCATATTATTTAATTAAATATTTAATTCAACTATTAAATTAAATTAAAACTCCAATTAATTAATCTATATATTAATTAATTGCATCCAACTATTGAATTTATCAATTTTGAAATGTCAACAACCAAAATTATGTGTGACCCTTTTAGGTTCACAACTAACACTAGCAGTAGGCTTACTACTTTTGTAACTTTCGAATAATTTATTCTACTAATTAATCATATTAATTAATATACTTGAAATTAACTCTTTAATTTCAAGAACCTACAAATCATGGTAACATCTAGCAAGTAGTATGATTACCTAGTATTAGGTGAAATAGCGAGTAAACCTATTTCAATTGCAATTGCATACATGTACAATCCTTTCGACGACTAATTTCCCGACTAAATCTTGGGTATAGATTTATCGAAACCCAATTGATTTAATAACTGTGATCCCATTTCAAGTTCTAGTGATTCTTTTATGAATCAAATTCATCGTGCCTTGGCCAATGTCTTTGAATCACAAACTATGAAAACACAGGAATTTCCCTTGTCAAAAGACAAGTGTCGAATTCTATGTTGGCCACAGACAAGTATCCATGTATATCAGTGCAATACCCAAAATACCCCTTTGTGATTGTCAAGCATTCAAAAGATAAATCAAAGTATTGCAGGATAGACACAAGACTACTATCGTGCCTCAAGTACGAGGATTAATCATGTACTATTGCAATATGAAAATCCTTATTCGATAAACAAAGTTTCCATATTTCCATTGGGTCATGTTCAGTGAACTTGTTCGCCAACAAGCACCCGCATATATGCATTTGCGTCTTAACGCTAATGTTAATGGAATATAACATTCTCGTCTCACGAGCATGTATTATATACACAAGTCTTACGGGATTATATTTTAAAATTATGAAATTATTTGACATTGTAAATTTTTTATTTTACTTATTGTTGAACTACATATATATTTTCAATACGTAAATGTAATTTTTAAGATAAATGTTTTTTAGTGAAATTATTTATTTTTCTAAATGTTTTAAGTAAGAGAATTTGTTTTAGTGAAATAAAAAGCTTTTGGAAAATATGTTTTTCTATAGTTTTTAAAAATAATTCCTATATTTAAAAATTATGAAATTATTTAACATTGTAAACTTTTTCATTTACCTTAAGTTGAACTACATATATTTTTCAGTGGGCGGTGTTTTTAGCCTTTGTGATGTAGTAAACATATTTTTAGCCATATTTTGAAAACACATATTTTTTAGCCATTTTGTGGTGAAATTCCAAAGCTTCCCTTTTATCCCTATACAAACCATTTCGAGTGAAACCCCCGATTCCTAAATCAAAAATAAAACTTCGAGCTGAACGAATTTAACGATGGCGACGATCGAACGATTTGAAGAGTGAATTGAACGGCCACGACGTTGTAGCATGTTTCAACCTCTAACCAGGTAAGATTTAAACCCACATTTCCTTAGATTCATGAATTTTATTGAATTAGTTAGTATATAGTTGCTTTAGGTTAGGATTTAATGTGGATTTTGTAGAAATTCTAGGTTTTAGACAAATTAGGTGTTGAATTGAAAAGTTTGAAATGTGTTAATGGTTGTTTGGGGGTGGAGATGAAGACGATGAGGGTTTCATCATTGTAATTCGACGTTCGCTCATCTAACTTGATATCGAGTCATGTAAATCGATATCGAGTTAGATGTGACTTAACCTCGAGTTACACATGGATGGCGAGTTATATGTGACCTGATATCCAGTTACATATTTAATATAATTGGATATAAAGTTACATGTCGAGTTACATGTATCTCGATATCCAGTTACATTTTCTTATGTAACCTG
This sequence comes from Rehmannia glutinosa, assembly GCA_016081115.2. Classification (NCBI taxonomy): domain Eukaryota; kingdom Viridiplantae; phylum Streptophyta; class Magnoliopsida; order Lamiales; family Orobanchaceae; genus Rehmannia; species Rehmannia glutinosa. The sequence continues at coordinate 23,462,329 of CM071924.1, forward strand.
ATATCGAGTTACATGTAACCCGATGTCGAGTTTCATATTGATATCCTTTTTTTTATTTCTCAGACAGTTAACTTGTTTATTCTTTGTGTTTTTGACAGGATTGGGATAGATATGGGGAGCAACTTAGAACTACATAGGAAAGATGAATTCTTAATCCAAGTTCTGACAAATATCAGATATAAGGGACAAGTTGACGACAACTGGGATTTTATATCAGTTTAGGGCTAGTCCATTTGGCACTTTTATGGACTTTGACTCGGATGCATATTACACGAGCAAGAAGATATTGTTATTGCTTGGTAGAGATATCAAAGTTGATTAGTGTAAGCGGGGCGAGTTATGGTTCTGCATTGGTGGGTAGAACCTCGAATTTGACCTACATGAGTTTTGTATGATTACGGGGCTACGCTTTGACCCATCGACACTTGACCCATGTTCCTCTCACCATGTCTCACCATCGGGAGGAGTTTACGGTTGGTATTTTGACGGGGAATCCATGATAGCATTCAAGTTATTGTCGTCTTTCATGGAGGGAAATTTTAGAGAGCGATCAGATGTTGATCTGAGATCACGCATATGTTGTTTGTCACGATGTACTTATTGGGATATGATCGGTGGACCCCTGTCCCATTTTGGTTGTGGACCTTGGTTAAGGATATCTCGGGGTTTAGGATATTCCCATGGGGCTCCTACTTTTATGGGTGTATTCTTCATTATATTGTCACTTGAGTCCGACCCCCTGATGATCCTGCTAGAGACATCCAATTCCACATTTATGCCCACTTGATGCCTCTACAAGTATATATATTTAACATATATCCTTTTTTACACGAGTATTCCATATTGAAATTAGGTTGATTACATATTTGCTTTTGTTTGATACAGTTATGTGCATATGAAACCATCCCTGCACTCGGTCAGGCCCTTTGTAAGATCTAATTTTTGGTTAACTACATAATATTGCTATGAAGAATATTTTACAATAGAATTCTTATTTTGTATCTTTATTATTTTGCGCGATATCTTAACTTTGAGTTTATCCTTGTCGTATTTAATATTTGATTGATATTCCATTCAGTTTAGTGATTCTTATTTCATACTCAGATTAATTGTTCGGTATATTTATTGAGTGAATCCTAGTATATTTAGACAATTTAGGACTACGAATGGACTAGTTGTGATATATTGGAGTAATTTATAGAATTTATACATAATTGAGATTACTATAAGGTCAATTAGACTTTCATCACAATGAGCCACGAGGGTATAATGTAGGTCCCAAGGGGTGTAAGTGTAAGGTTTAGAAGGGGGTTGAATAAACCTTACCAAATTTTCAATTTAGTCCTTTTAAATATTCAGAGTTGATACTACACAGTTGTGTCCTTGGTGGACAACTGATTTAGATAATCGTAGAGTTAGTCTCTCAACGGACTCAATCGAGTTTGTTGATGGAATAACTCACCACCGTTGTAAGTCTAAATTAACTCAACGTGGTTTGTTTTCATTGGAAGACTTAACACCCTTAAGTTTGATTAAGCAAGGATTTAGTGCTTGGTTTAGTACTTAGAAATTATCAAGTGGATAGCAAATTTATCACAGATATGAGCGAGTTAAGATGCAGGAATTAAAGTCTTGAAATGTAAATGACACAATAAGATTTTTATAGAGGTTCGAAGATGGGGTAATTCTTCTACTCCTCTCTTCTCCAACTCCTGGAGGAATCCACTAGGTATTGATCATATACAAAGTGGTAAAGTCCAGATACAAGTCTTGATCACACAAATGGTGACTTGATCCTTTGGGATCGAGTCCGAGACGCTTGATCACTCGGTGGCTTCTCGACGACTCGCCTTTCTTCACAGGCATTTGCTTTGCTACTACTGACTCACTTGCTCAAGCTCTTTGGATTTGATCACGAAGCCCTCCAAAAGCTCAAGTTTTGGTTCGACCACGAACCTTCCTACAATCCTTCGTGGAATGTAGACCCCTTGATTTTTCAAGATTTTCCTCTTCAACTCGATTGAAGTTATCTTTCCTTCACAGATGAGTGTTGGATTGATGTTCTTCGTAGTGTAGGCTTGAGGATTGAGAATATTTCAGATTTTCTAATAATTGCTTGGACGTTTTTGGTTATTGTCTCTTAATCACTTGGTCCAACTTTTTTCTCAAATAAACTCCTCAGCCTTTTATAGTGATCTTTCAAAAATTTGCCCGTTGAAGAGATAGGCTTATTTTTGAAAGTCACTTTCGATCGTGGCTTGTCTTGTTGCGATCCTTGAATTGTTTGTTTCATCGTATGAATTGTTTTCCACCTTTTCGTAGTTCGACACGATGTAGTGCTTCCCATTGGTTTATTCCTTTTGCACGCTCGGGATCGAGCACTTCGAGAAAGGTAGTATGGAGATATTACTTGTTTAGGTAATTCTCTTGATTTCTCGGCAACGGATCTTTTTCGATTATCTCGACTTGACCGCATTTCCTTGCTTTTCCCAGGTGCTTTAGAGTCGACTTCCAATCATTGGATGACTCTTTGTCACTTCAACTTGAGACTTGGCTTTTCTTGAGTTGACTTGATCGATGCTCCACTCACCGCATCTCACCGCTTCTTGAAGAGAGTTCCCGTCTACTCTTCTTTGCCATACTGGCTGTCTTGCAATGAGTCTTCATTTTAGTCTCCGAGTTGTCTTCTTGCATGTTTGGGCATGGTCGATTTAACTTCCTTGACCAGGCTCTATTTATTACAATGCGATTTACAACAAAAATGGGGTGCCAACTTCCTATTCTAATTTTTACATGGCATTCATCAAAATCTAAACAATAAATTTCCTAACAATTTCCCCCTTTTTGATGATGCCAAAACTTAAATCATTCAACAATTGCAAATAGCAAAGATACATACAGATAGTGTATTCACATAGAATGTATGCACAGAATCAATCCTTTTATTGATCATAACATTCTTGTTCTTTTACACAACTGTTTACAAGGTGTATCAGAGCAAACATTTATCTTTACAGAAAATAAAGAATTTAGCTTTATTACAGAAGACTTACATGGTATGTATTTACATAATAAAATACATGAAGGGGTGAACAGCAACACTTCATCTCCTTCTTCGTTTCCTCTTCTTTCATCTTGTTCAGCATCTTCTTCTCTTCTTCTCTTTTTGTCATCGTCAGCTGCCTTCTTCTTCTTTTCATATGCTTTCCTGGCAGCTTCATCTCTTCTTAATCTTTCTTGTCTTTCCTCCCATAGCTGAGTTTGTCTCTTGTTTTCTTCTTCTATTCTTCTCGCATACTCAACATTACTTTTAGCCACTTGCAAATTTGCTACTTGGTCAAGCTTCGCCCAAGTAGATCCCTCCTTTCTTGCCCGGATCTATGTACTCAATGTTTTGGGCAGAGGCCTGGTCCAAACCCGTTCCTCCACCACTACTTCTTCCTCTACCTGGGGCGTGTATTGTCGGGGTCTTCTTCCCAATTTGAGTGACGGCGGAGTGACTGTGAGTGAGTGATCGCCGGTAGTCTGCTGTCTGTCGGCCTTCTTCACACAACGTGAGACCCTTTTTCCCAAGACAAGTCCCAAGCTTGAGCCATAGACATTTTTGCAAAGTATCCTTCGGATGCGAGCGTTTTAAATTCATCAAGCGATCGTGGTTTCGTCCCGACATCCGAGATGGCATAAGTGTCTCTGCTCTCTTTGGAATGCCTCCATGTTGTTCCAAAATGTTCATAACTCGGGCATCCATTCTTCCTTCCACTTCCTTCATCCCCTCGCTTCAATTGTTTTTCTCTTTTCACCATAGATATAGCGAGTGTTGGAGTGGCAGAGTCACGGGGAGTTTTCGCTTATAATGTCACCGTGACAAGACCTTGTTGGGGGTTTGTGCAATCATCATGGTTACGTCGTCGATCCTTCCCCCTCAACAGATTTCCCTTTCTTTTCTTTCAATACTTCCTCACCGGTGTCTTTCCTTCATACCGCTTCCTTCTTCCTTCTCAACTTCGGATCCCTTCACCGCTTTTAGGTATTCCTCTTCCCCTTTTTGGCATCATCAAAAGAGAGAGGAACGCTTGGAAACAGACTTGCAAGCGGGAAGTCGAGGCCTGGCGATAGCCGAAGTTTTGTCTCGAGTCTGGTCTGCGGAGTATGCAAAGACGAAATTCGGGTCGAGTAGCGTTGGACTCTTTGAAATTAGCTTCATTTCAGCCATGAGAAGAATTTGAATTTTTGTCCATTTTTGCTTCCGCACGCCAAGATCACTCTTATTTTGTTCACGCAGCAGCCTTTATCTCGGCGAGTATGAGCTTCATGCATGTGCTCAATGTGTTCTCTTAATTTCGTTTTTGCATCAAAGATTCTCGACTCTCCACACCAGTGACTTGTTGAACAATGTCCTGAAGTATCTAACTTGTTCCACACGCATTGTTTCTTCTTTGTTGCCACCATTCCCCGATCCTCACCGTGATGCCTCTCAAGTCGCCAGTAAGATTGGCATCTCTGTTGTCGGCCGCATGTCCATAGAGGCCTGGTGCCTCTCCATCCGTTCAACCTGAGCAAATAATCCCTTGAACACTTCGCGAACTTCAGCTGATTCTGCCGTTGCATCGGATGGCCATACATCATCAAAGTCATAATCAACTGGAACAATAGTACCTGAGGAAATAACAGGAGCTGGTCTATGGTAGCGTGCGCGTTCATTCTCTGATTCTTCATGGAGGTCGGGTATCTCCAGGGAGAAAGGAAAAGATTCTATGAAGGATTCATCATCGCCAACTGGGATTTGTTCAATGATGAGCGGTGCGCGTGAAGTTCTTTTTGGAGTCGAATCTGCTGCAGCTTGGGGAACCTGCGCAGTGGACTCTGTTTCAGCTGGGGTCTTTTGTACAGTGGACCCAGCTGGCTGAGCCTCAGCTGTTTCAACAGCTTCGTTGGTCTCAGCTGGTTTCTCCAATTGAGTAGTCTGGTCCTCGGCATGATCAGAAGCGTCATTGGACGATGATGAGATCTCCATTGGTGGCTCATCATCAAAAGTAAAGGTTTGACGAGTAGTCTTGGGATCAGACTTGCTCGTGCTTGGAACATCCGCAGCTGAGTCTTTTGGATCTGTTATGGGGGATGACTCAGCTTCTTCGTCGCCTTCTGATCCCAGAAAGGTTACATCAGGATTATCCTGGGAATCATGAAGCGCGCTTATCTCCTTTTCAGATGGATCAATGATAGCAGGAGGGATGTTCGCTTCATCAGCTGCTTTACCCCGGGAAGTCTCAACCTCCCGTGGGCCTTCATTACCTCCAGCAGTCTCGACTGCAGCGAGGCCTTGGACTTCCCTTTCGACAGTGTCAGCTGTCTTAGGGTCTTCTGTGGTGGCATCCATTGGAGTCTCAACCCCATGGATTGCACTTTCATCGCCCAGAGTGTTAACTCCCAGGGCTGTTCCTTCCTGTGCCTCGACTGCATCAGCAGCGTCATTAGCCTTCAGAGCAGTTGGCACCTCAGCTGAGACAGTCTCAACTGTCTGAGCTTCGTTGATGGCAACTTGCTGTTCGTTTGGTGGTTGTACTTTCTCCACTTCGCCTCCTGGATTCGTTGTGGAGTCATCTGCAGCATTCTCCGACCTTGCTGCAGTGGAGGGAGTTTCCCCCTCAGCTGGCGCACCAGCTGAGTGACTTGGAATGGGGTCACTCGTCTCCAGACTCCCGGCTGTTTCTATTGAGTGTTCAGCCGTTGGGGCAGGTGGTAAGACACCTTCAATAGGGGTTGGCTCGACTGGGGTCCCCACTATCCCAGTTTCATCGCCAGTTCCCTTATTGCCTTCTTCCGAGTGAGCTGGGGAAGTGGTGGCAGCAACAACAGTGGCGATTTGCTGAACCACTCCCATTGGATCAATTTCCAGCTGTGTTCTGGAGGACTCTCCTGGTCCCTCCATCAATCTTTGCTCGTGAAGGATTCTGGATTCGTGCAATGCTTGCTGCATTTGCAACTCTTCTGTAGCAGCAGCAGGGTCCAGATCCTCATCACTGTCAGATAAGACATCAAGGAGAGGATGTGTGTGTTCTGTGGTGCCGGAGATAGGGCATATGCTGGCCTTCTCACGTGCCTCAGCTTCCTCTGCCTGTTTCTCCTTTTCCTTATCCTTGAAGATCTGCAGGATATCTGTGCAGTTGTCTTCATCCAGTGCTGGGAGTACAGTGGTCAGTCCAAGGAAGCTCAACAGTTCCTCTTCTTCTTCTATAAACTCGGGCCGTTGGAACTGTTCCCTGGATCGACTCAATTTCCATTTCCTCCACTCTCGCAGACGATTTTGGATGTCTGGGTAAGGTGGGGATAGGATCATCACATCACTATCAGCTCTACCACTTTTTTCTTGGTCTCAAATTGCGCGGACTACGGCTATTTCTTGATTTGCCTCTGCGATCGCTGACGCTTCAGCAGACTTGGTTTTTCATTAATTACATCCGAGACTCTACTTCTCCAGCAGTTTTGATTCTGCTCCATCCGAGTGGCGACTCAGCCGGTTTTTCAAGCTCGGAGTGCTTGATGAGTCTTCTTCGTCTCCTTGTTTGTACCAGAGGGATTTCTCGGTTCGAGAGACGCTTTCTTCGAGTCTTGGGGCGGGGGCCGGTGGTTTGGTGTTTTCTTCCGAGGAGCCGGCCGTCTTGGCTTATCGTTCTCCTCCTTTTGACGATCGGAGAAGGTATTTGAGAGTCCTTCTCGACCTTCTCGCTTGGGCAGAGACACGGCCGCGGGGCGGGGTGTGACTACCGCAGGGCAAGCGGGAGCAGGTTTGTTTTTCTTTGTTGCATGAGCGTGATCTTCTTAGCATTGCAGGGCGACTTTCTTCTTGGGTGGAGAGAAAACATTTTGTATCTTTGGTCACCGATTCCCCTCACTCACTTGTGTCGCCTCTCTTGGCGTAGTCTCTCTTCTCGTGCGCGAGAGAGATTTGATCTCGAACATCTCTTGTTAACATGGAACGCCTTTCCATGTCTAAGAGGGACTCCTTTCACCTCCATCATCCGGCCAATCACCAGGCCATATCCTAGGGATCCTCCAAATGTGCCATCTTCCTTGAAGGATTTGTTCCCTACATTCTGGCATAGTCTGGTCAGAGACAAACAAACTCAGCTTGATTTTGATTTTCCTTTCTTCAATGATCGCAGCCATTACGATCAACTTAGCTTTTGACAGTTGGTCAAAGCTGCCAAATTTGATGTCAATACATTTGGCAACTATGTCCAACAGCTTGTGATAATCCTCCTTCAGCAGCCTCTTGTTTGCTGTGTAAACTATTTTATCAGCATAGTCAGTCTTGGCTATTTCCTTCCAAGCAGCAGTTAAGTTTACATCAGCTTCGTTAATTTCCGATGCTCCTTCCGTTGGTAATGAGCAGTGTTCAGCCAAATCCTTGGTAGAGATGGTGAACTCCTTTCCGTGAACAGATGATTTTATTCCTTCATCGTGAATCTCAGCATTCACATATAATTGTGCGATCTCCTCCACATAGGTCATCGAATATTCCAGCGTCAGAAATGATTTCAGCCCGGTCGTTTGGAGTTTCTCAGCTATTTTCTTTATGAGGGCGTCATTGGACCCCTGTTTGACCATGCCCTCGAAATCCACGGTAGACCCGGTGTGGATTTGCTTTCCTAACTTGATAAAATCATAAGTTGGTGCCATTTTTCAGGATTTTATCGAAGAAAACTTAGGGATTGATTTGAAGATAGATAGGGTTTTTGAGGGAATTTTTTGCCTTTGCTTCTGAGAGAGAGAGAGAGATGAACAATTTTGGTAGTGTGTGAGAGAAACGGGCGAAAATGGTTTAAGTATGGTTTATGAAAGGACGTGCGGACGGTTTTTGAAATGTGATCAAAATCAACGGCTTAGATTTTGCACGCCGATTTAACATTTAATGTCTCGTATTTAATGCGGCAAAGCAATTATATCCAATCATAAGCTTGGTGTGCAGCTTTATGTCAGTACACATCATCATTATCCGACGTCATTCTTAAAAACATTCCCGCTTAGTAAAAACGATCGCGTTTTTGTCACTTTGCTCATAAGTGACTCACTTATCCCTTAGCCGATTTAACTTCTTCTCACAGTTCTCATAGTGACTCCTACCGGTGACTTGGTATACTTTCTTTCCAATACAAATTTGATTTAATTAATTGATTTGTGAGTTCAAACTCCTTTCCTTTTTGTATCCCATTTCTTTTCTTTGAATCTTCTCAATGTTAACTCACTCAATTAACCCCAATTCATGCTTGAGCTCTTCAAATCTTGACTCACATAATGGTTTTGTGAAGATGTCACCAATTGTTTATCGTTGAGATATATTCCACGATGATGTCCTTCTTTTCAACATGATCTCTTATGAAGTGATATCGACATCGATATGCTTTGTTCTTGAGTGCAACACAGATTTTGAGTGATTGCAATTACACTTGTGTTATCACACATGATTGGAATCTCTTTTTCTTCAACTTCGTAGTCTCTCAATTTCTTTGTCTCATCCATAGGACTTGGGCACAACAGCCGCCCGCAGCCTATGTATTCTCGCTTCACCAGAGGTGGCTATTGAATTTTGCTTCTTGCTAAACCAGAAATCACTTTGTTTCCTAGCATTTGACATGTGCCTCGAGGTGCTTTTTTGTCAACTCGCATCCAAAGATAGTCGAGTCGAATAGCCAATTAGCTTGAATTCACCTTCCTTTGGATACCATAAGCCAACTTCTTGGCTTCCTTTCAAGTATCTCAAGATTCTCTTTGTCATATGGCTATCTTTTGGAGCAGATTGAAATCTTGCACATACACCTACAAAGAAAGGTGATGTCCGGCTCTGCTTGCCGTGAGATAGAGCAATGATCCAATAAGTGCTCAGATCTTGTTTGATCTACGACTTGCCATCCGCATCCATGTCCATTTTGATCGATGTATTCATTGGTATTTTCACGTAAGACTTCTCCTCCATACCAAATTTCTTCATTAAATCTCTGGTGTATTTTGTTTGGCTTATAAACGTTCCATCCTTCATTGTTTCACTTGGAGTCCAAGGAAGAATGTCGCTCTCCCATCATGCTCATTTCAAATTTACTTTGCATGAGGTTTGAAAATTTTTCACACATAGACTCTCTTTGTTTGTGGATCTTTTTGTCTTGAATTCGAAAAGTGTTCTATCTACTTTTCCTTTTGTGAATCCATTTTCAGTTAGGAATTGTGACAAGGTATCATACCATGCTCTGGGTGCCTGTTTCAATCCATACAAGGCTTTCTTGAGTTTGTATACCTTATCTCCAAGAGTCTTCTGTTCAAATCCTGGAGGTTGTTCAACATACACTTCTTCTTCCAATAAACCATTTAGGAATGCACTTTTTACATCCATCTCGATATACAATGAAATTCTTGTGAGTCGCATAGGCAAGAAACATCCTTATAGCTTCCAATCTTGCTACAGGAGCAAATGTTTCATCAAAATCGATTCCTTCTTCTTGGCAATATCCTTTGGCTACTAGTCTTGCTTTGTTTCTTACCACATAACCTTCCTCGTTCATCTTATTCCTGAACACCCATTTGGTGCCAATGACATTTTGATGTGTGGGTCTTTGAACTAATTCCCATACTTTATTTCTTTCAAACTGATTCAGCTCTTCTTGCATAGCTTGAATCCAATGTGTGTCGTCCAATGCTTGTAACACATCTTTGGGCTCTATTTTGCGAGATAAAGCATGTGAACATGGCTTCTTTGTTGAGTTCGGATCTTGTTTTGACACCTTCTCTTATATCTCCAATGACAAGTTCGTGGATGGTCTCTCAGCCATCTTACATCAGGTTGGAGTAAGTTAGTCGGGTTCGATCGTCTTGCATTTGTGTTGATGTGTTGATTCTCGTAATCACTTACCGCAAATTATCCAAATTTTTTTGAGATTCAGCTATCTCATCTTCTTTCGAGTTTATAATTCCACTTCAAACTTCAAAGATAGGGACTCTTCGTATGGTTGGATGATTGACTTATCACCGACTCTTCAATGTCTTTTCCATTTACATTTGGCTCATCGAATACCACATGAATGGATTCTTCGCAACCATAGTCCTTTTGTTGAGTACTGTAGGCTTTGCTTTCAACCGAGTATCCCAAGAAGATACCTTCATCGCCTTTTAGCATCGAAAGCCTTTAGATTGTCCTTGCCATTGTTGTGGATGAAGCATTTACATCCAAATATTCTGAAATATGCAACATTTGGTTTTCTTCCACCAAATCTCATAGGGAGTCTTTGTCATTTGTCTGTTTTTATCATATATCTTTTTTGAGTGTAGCAAGCTATGTTGATTGCTTCAGCCCAAAATCTTTTTGGTAACCCCTTGCCTAACATGGTCCTTGCCGCTTTTTGAGAGTTCTGTTTCTTCTTTTCGCAACACCATTCTCATTGTGGAGTTCTTGCTGGCGATAGTTCATGACCAATACCATTTTCAATACAATATCGAAGTTATTATTCCATTGACAAACTCGGTTCCTCTCCGTCTGATCTTATTTTGATAATGGTTTGACTCTTCTCATTTTGAATCCTCTTCATCACCGTGGGTAGTTTTTCGTGAGAGTTTCTTTCTTCTTACACATGAATATTGTCCATGTATATCTTGAGTAGTCATCTACTACCACCAAGGTGTATTTCTTTCCACTTATTTGTTTGGTTCCATTTGGGCCAAATAGATCCATATGTAGCAGATGCAATACTCTTGTTGAAGATGGACATGTCTTTTCTTTGAATGAAGATTTGATTTGTTTTCCTTTCTCGACAAGCATCACATATACTCCTTCTTGTATATCGAGTCGGAAGTCCTTCCACAAGATTACTTCGTGCAAGCTTGTTAATCGTTTTGAAATTTAGGTGACTCGGCTTTTTGTGCCATGTACCAACTTGATTCAATTTGTGCTCTTTGCTAATAGGCAAGTCTTTGTGTGTAGCGGTTGACCAATCTACTACATATATGTTCTTTTGTCTCGCATCCTTGCAACACAACTTCATTCGTTTCAAAGATCCTTGATTTGGCATATACCTATGTTAAATCCAACATTATAACCCTTGTCACGAGTTGGTGATGCTTAGTAGGTTGAAGTTGAGTCCTTCAACATATGCAACATCTGTGATTTCTAATCCATTCCTCTTGATGGATCCAATCCTCTTATTTTACCAGGAGCTTCATTTCCTCCAAATATGACTTTTGCTCCTTTTACTTCCTTGAATTTTGACAGATTTTTCTTGTTTCTGTCATATGTCCGGGAAACACCACTATCCATGTACCAGGTTCCGCACTCGTTGTTCCTTGAACCGCAATCAAGGAAATTAAGTTTTAGGTACCCATATTTGTCGGGTCCCGAGGGGTTAATTGTAAGATGATCCAACCAACCAACTTATAGCCAAATGATTTGACTCTAAGGGGTTGCCATCTATCGCTGCCATAATCATAATTAATCTTGGCAAATTGCTTGGGGATTTTAGGTTCATACAAATTGTCTCTTTTTGTCTCGATGCCGTGTATAAGTTTTAGCAATCGCCTTCTTTGGGTAATTGTGGTGTCTCCGAGTGTAGTGCCTAGGTGCATATGTGTCCGATGAAAGCTCTTATACTTTTGGAATGGCCTTTCCGAGTTCTAGGCCTTTGCCATTTGGGGTTATATTCCATAAGTCTATCGATAGTTCACTTCATTCCAATCACCAAGCTAGGATATTTTCTACCATTCCCATCATATGTATTTCTTTTATAGATTTTTGGGGTTTTTGGTAGCTCGCTTTTCTTTACAGAGTATTTTTGTTTGGAGTTTTTGAGGAACTCTCCATGAATCTTTTTCACTGTCCTTTCAAGCCGCACTCAATCGGTGTTTTCCTTTTCTTTTATAACCAAGGCCAGTTTGCTTGTAATTGTGCTTTGGAGTGAATGTGTGTGTAACATTTAGAGTCTTGGATTTTTTATACTCTTCATTGCTTGAAGATCCTTTTTCCAAAATCACTTTTGGAGTTTGACATAGCACAGAGGAATTAAATCCTAAGCCTGTCTTGTCTCCACATTCTCTTTGACTCATAATAAGATCATCCAATGATTTGGATGCCTTAGTGAATGAGGCAATAACATTCTTGATGTCATTCTCCCTCTTCTCTATGGCAGAATTTATGCTATTAACTTAGCATTTTCAAATTTTTAAACTATCATTCTCATCAGCTACTTGACTTAGAGTACTCAGCTCCTTAGTCACTTTGAGTTTTGGCTTTTGAGTAGGCTGTTTTCCTCATTTAGTAGTGTGTGTGAGGATTTAATGTGTTCAAAATCTTTCATCATTTTGCCTAATGAATCATAAAGATCCAGTGGGTGATGAAGTGTGTGTGTCACGATCACTATCACTAGAGTCCGAGTTTGATGAGTTAGAGTGTACCTCATCTTCCCGGTCGAGTTGACCTTGTTCCTTGGCCATTAAACAGATCGGGCTTTTTCTTTAGAGTCACTTGAGTAGTCGCCTTCATCGCTCTCTCAATCATTGCTCTCTCTCGGACTTGGTCATCTCTCGTGATCTCTCTCGACCATCATTGCCTTTTTCTTTTCTTCTCTTCTTTCTTTGAAGACCTTTCTTTCTTCTTCATCCTCGTATTTGTTGACTACAGGATATGGGCGATCTATGGCATAGTGACTGGTTGTCTCATAGAGTTCAAAGATAGATATTCAACCTTTTGATCAGACTCTTTCCATTCTTGGATTGTCACCCTTTGATATTCAATTTTTGATGATCTCATTTCTCTTGGTTGGCCTATCTTCCCTTGATTTGGAGGAAGGTCGAGTGTCTTCCGGAAGATTCACCCTTTCCTTTCTTGTAGTTCTTATTGAAGAACTTGTTGAACCTTTTAACCATCGGGCTATTTCTTCCGGATCAATGACTTCTTTGACCTCAGCCTCTCTTCCCATCTCTTAACAATTAGAGCAAAATTTGTCTTGGGTACAACTGTCTCTTCCTGATCTTTTCTTCATGATTGGATGTCTTTGATAGGTCCATGGAATGTCTCAGTGCCATGACCTTCATTTCCCATTCAGTTGGGAGACTTTTTAAGATTTTCATACATATTTCCTTTCTCGTGTATATTCCTTTCCAAGTGAAGATAGCTCGTTGGTGATTTCGTGAACCGAGCATCCAGTTGATCCAGGTTTTCTCCTGCGATCATTTTGAAATTCTCAAATTTCAGATGACCACCGATAATTTGTTTTCTTTGATTTGCTTTCCGAGCCTTCACAAATCAATGTTAGCTTGTCCTGCATTTCTTTAGCCGTTTTGCATGATTTGACTTTATTGAACATGGCTTTGTCCAATGTTTTGTAAAGAATGTCCTTGGCTACATTGTCAAGGTTGTATCTTTTTTGTCATCATTTATCCATTCAGTTCTTGGTTTTTCAACCATGATCGGGTCCGGGGGCAACATCCTCTTCTCCTTCTTCACCACCCTTCTTCTTGTGTTCACCTTTAAGATTTGCAGTGGCCCATCTTCTATCACTATCCACATCTCATCATGTAATCGATAGATGAGCGCATACGAATTTTCCAATCATCAAATTCTTCAATTGTGAACATAGGAATGCGTGTCAAATTTGCTTCCATGATAATAACTTTTAATGATAAAAAGAGTTTTGAAAGTTTAAGTACTAAAGCAGACTTTGAAAAGTTTGGAGATCTAGTTCAAGAACTGCGGAAGGCTCAATGAACCAACCGCTCCGATACCACTTGTAGGTCCCAAGGGGTGTAAGTGTAAGGTTTAGAAGGGGGTTGAATAAACCTTACCAAATTTTCGATTTAGTCCTTTTAAATATTCGAGTTGATACTTACACGGTTGTGTCCTTGGGACAAATGATTTAGATAATCAAGAGAGTTAGTCTCTCAAGACTCAACGAGCCGTTGATGGAATAACTCACCATTGTTAAGTCTAAATTAACTCAACCGTGGTTTGTTTTCAGGAAGACTTAACACCCTTAAGTTTGATTAAGCAAGGATTTAGTGCTTGGTTTAGTACTTAGAAATTATCAAGTGGATAGCAAATTTATCACAGATATGAGCAAGTTAAGATGCAGGAATTAAAGTCTTGAAATGTAAATGACACAATAAGATTTTTATAGAGGTTCAAGATGGGGTAATTCTTCTACTCCTCTCTTCTCCAACTCCCGGAGGAATCCACTAGGTATTGATCAAGATACAAAGTGGTAATATCCAGGCATACAAGTCTTGATCACACACGGTGACTTGATCCTTTGGGACTCGGTCACCGAGACGCTTGATCACTCACTGTTGGCTTCTAAATGACGACTCGGCCTTCTTCACAGATACCATTTGCCTTTGCTACTACAACTCACTTGCTCAAGCTCTTTGGATTTGATCACGAAGCCCTCCAAAAGCTCAAGTCTTGGTTCGACTCAACCTTCCTACAATCCTTCGTGGAATGTAGACCCCTTGATTTTTCAAGATTTTCCTCTTCAACCGATTGAAGTTATCTTTCCTTCACAGATGAGTGTTGGATTGATGTTCTTCGTAGTGTAGCTTGAGGATTGAGAATATTTGATTTTCTAATAATTGCTTGGACGTTTTTGGTTATTGTCTCTTAATCACTTGGTCCAACTTTTTCTCAAATAAACTCCTCGGCCTTTTATAGTGATCTTTCAAAAATTTGCCCGTTGAAGAGATAGGCTTATTTTTGAAAGTCACTTTCGCCGTTGGCTTGTCTTCATAAAATCCTTGGAATTGTTTGTTTCCTCGTATGAATTGTTTTCCACCTTTTCGAGTTCGACACGGTGTAGTGCTTCCCATTGGTTTATTCCTTTTGCACGCTCGGGATCGAGCACTTGAGAAAGGTAGTATGGAGATATTACTTGTTTAGGTAATTCTCTTGATTTCGTGCAACGAATCTTTTTCATTATCTCGACTTGATTGCATTTCCTTGCTTTTCCCAGGTGACTTAGAGTAAGCTTCCAATCATTGGATGACTCTTCTGTCACTTCAACTTGAGACTTGGCTTTTCTTGAGTTGACTTGAGTGATGCTCCACTCAGCTGCATCTTAGCTGCTTCTTCAGTAGAGTTCCCGTCTACTCTTCTTTGCCACACTCGGCTGTCTTGCAGCGGAGTCTTCATTTTAGTCTCCAGTTGTCTTCTTGCATGTTTGGGCATGGCTGACTTAACTCAGCTTGGCCAGCCCTATTTATTACAATGCAGTTTACAACAAAAATGGGGTGCCAACTTCCTATTCTAAGTTTTACATGGCATTCATCAAAATCTAAACAATAAATTTCCTAACATATAATTTCATTACTAAGCCACACTTATTTTTATTTTCCCGTTTCTTATTTAGTTTTAGCATGTTTGGAGCAATCCACAAGCCTAAGTTGTAACTGATACGTGTAAAATATACATGCAATTAGAGATTTAAAATGGTATATATTTGATACATTTGCATGTATATTCAGTGTATTTTTGTTGATTTTCTTTATTCGGTGTGATAAAATGATTACTTGTAACTTCTTACATGAAATGGGGCTAAATTGGATAAACAAACGATATCAAATTTCAAAGCATAGGTCAAGAGCTAAGGTACGAGCAAATATGTGAAGGAAAGAAGCATGGACGATCGAACAAAATAGAATTTCCTTCAAAAGCATCCAAATGAGCTAACAGTTCCCAACAATGGCAGGGTTTTGTATTGTGGCCATAACTTTCTCTACAAAATTGCTATTGATGTGATTCAAGTGGCTGTGGAAAGCTAAAGAAAGGTCTAAAACTTTCATGAGATCCCAGGAGCAATGTATTACAAGTCACACGACCGTGTGAACAGCCACATGGCCGTGTGAAGTGCTTCAGCGGTTTCAGAGTGAAATAAAAAACCAATCGCACGGTCTGCCAGTGTGAGGCCACACGGGCGTGTGAGGTTGGGATGGACAAAACCCAAACGGACGTGTGAGGCTATACGGCCAGCCCGTGTGGGACACTGCCACACATTATTTTTGGACTTCTTTTCCCGTTTCAACTCTACGAGTGACCTCTCAAAGCACCTATATAAAGGGGACTAAGGCCTGAAAGAATTTTTTATCATCTAACACAATTCATAACACCGAAAACACATCAAATTACGCAGGAACACAAGATCGAAGGTCTTCTGAGACAGCAGGGCTAGGTCGCGAAGAATACCACAAGGCCTTTCACATATACAGGTGTCAAAATGTTGATTTCATCTAGATCTCTTGTCTGTACTTAAACGATGTCATAATGTTGATTTCAAATTTGTCTATGAATTTGTTATCAATGATTGGCTAATCTTTTGGATCTTAGGGGCATTATCAAAATTGTGGATTCATGTTAGATCTTGATTAGTTGCTTTCTTAGTTGATTCATGTGTTCTATTTTATGAATTTGAGTGCTTATTCTTAATTGTCGATTATCTGATCAATGGTTTGCATGTCATACTTGTTAGTCCATAATCTGGGAGGTGAGTTCTAACGAGACGAAAATCGAATTTAGACATAAACATGGTAATATAACGGGAGACTACTTCTGTTTGTGGGGAGTATTTTAATTCAAAGATCTTTTGGGAGTTAATAATAGTTGTGATGGATCAGGAGGCCCCAATTATTATTAATCTATTGTTTATGCACCACTTGGGAGGGGGAATAAACTATTTTAGGAATTGAACCCATAGAAACGCATGAATTGGTTTTTGAAACTTTAATTGAATTTAATAATGAAGAAACATGTCGAGATTATGTTCCTAATGTTGTTTCCGTGGTTGTTGAAAATACTTGTAGGGTTCGTAAATCTATTTTTCTTTCTTTTATTTTCGATTTTTTATAAAACTTGATATTCCATCGCTTCAATAAAATTGGAATGCGATGTTATTATAGCTTAAGTGTTTTGTAGTCAATCTCTGAGGATTATGACCTTGCTTGCCACTATTCTATAAACTACACTGTATACTTGCAGTTGTAAGATCCAAATATTTTTGGCGAACAAGTTTTTGGCATCGTTGTCAGGGATTGAAAGATTCTACTTAGATATAGTAATAAGTAGTCCAATCTTAATTGAAGCATTTTGTAAATATTTTTTTTATTGCTTTGTTTCTAACATAGTTTTTGTTGAATGCGAGACTGAAAACTCTGGAGACACAAGCAGCCTAAATCACTACTGCAGCGAGAGGCCAACATCAAAAGGGCAAATTCTCAAGCGATACTTAACTTAATCCGAGAAAATAGTGCAACGCCATTCGTCTGATGGAAGGTACAGAATATGAGGGCTCAAGGACTTCAACCCAAAGCCGGTACTATGGTTTGAGGAACTTGGAGCAAAATAAAGAATGGGGCCCCTTGTGTTTATATAAAAAAATGGGATAATTACAAAAAACAAAAAAATGAGGTTTGCGACTAATTAAGAAAAACTTTAGAGGTTAAAAAAATCCATTGAGGTTTGATTCCATCTTACTTTTTTCTCTTTATAAGAAAAAAATATTTTAAAACCCCCTAAATATATATTATGGTTTATCTCTTAAATTTAAGACAATCAAACCTCATGTTTTTTTGTAGTTATTCCTAAAAAAATAAAATTAATAAATGTAATGTTACAAATGTAATTTTAACTTTATTTTTTAGTTTTGTAAAAAAAGAAAAAAGAAAAAAAAGAGTTAAGAGTTAGAGAAGGCAAAAAAAAAAAAAAAAAAAAAGTCACTATGAGGCCCAATTCTTAAACTTTGTTATTTTGTTTTGCCAAAATAAAATGAATAAACTTTGTTATTTTGTTTTGCTAAAGAAAAAAAGAAGAAAAAAAAGTATAGAGATTCACTATGAGTTTGCAGTTACCGTGAATCGAACTTATGACATCCAGAAACAAAAAAAAAAAACAACTCAGCCACTCTGCCAGCTTGGTCTTGTTTACAAATTTTTATCAACCTTCAATAATATTACATTATTTGTATATATATGGAAAAACAACTCCAGGACCCTTGCCGGCGTGGGGCCCTGTACGGCCGCACCACCTCGACCGCCTTAGGGCCGCCCCTGCTTCAACCGACACGGTTCAATGACAGTGATGTTAGAAATCTAAAGTCTGGTTGAAGACGTAAAATATAGCGTTTTGTGGGAGGCAACCCAAGAGGCGTTGCGACAAACCCTGGGGGTTAAAAAAAACCTGACGCACATGGGCATGTAGACGCACACGACCCGACCGTGCGATCTGTTCCTCCAGTTCCCAATTTGACGGATGAGCTTCCGGCTTCACCGAAACGATCCATGTAAGTACTCTTTATGTATTCCTCTTTCTTTTGATAATTTCCTCATATGTTCGGGACGAAGCATATTTTAAGTTTGGGGGAATTGTCAAGAATGCATAATTTTGTACTTTCTTGAATTTTGCATTGCATTTAGAATTGTAAGTAGAGCATAAAAAATTGTATTAAAATATTTTGAATTTTTTGTGATTTTTGATTTTGATTTTTTTTATTTTTAGCACGTTTATCGCTTTAGCATGTTTAATTGCTTTTGTGTGTGTTTTAATCAAGATTTTAAAAATAGTTCCGGCTTCCGTATGATTTTTACTGTGAGCATTTAATTTTATGAGATGACATATTTTTTGTGAATAATGTGATGCATAGTTGAGGAGATGTATTTTATTTGTTTGGCATTGATTAAGAAAATTGGGTATTTGAGCATGTTGCGAAAAATAATCCTGTGAGCTTTTGTGCCTTAAACATCTGTATCTTATGCAGTTTATTTGTTTTCTTGATTGTGTCATTCATGATTCATAGAACTATAGAACTTGCTCTGGGATCTTTATTGAACCCATATATGTGTGCAATTTTTGAAAATGATTTTAGGTCATCTTTGTTTTAGCCTACTTAGCCTAAAAAGCCTACCTATGAACTCATGATTCCCTAATTAGCCAATTTTGAGCCAATACTTTTTATTGCTAGTCATTTTGATCTTTAAAATTGAAAAATTATTTTATCCCTGGAACTTCTTGAGCTTAAAGAAAATGAACAAGTTTGGGGGAGATGTGGTGAATATTTATGGAAAACAAAAAGAGGATGTTGGCAAAAGAAACTGGGATGAACAGTATCTGGGAAAATAAAGAATGTATGATGCTCGAAAAAAAAAATAAAGAAAATCTCTGGGAAAAAAAATTGAGCCAAAGAAAGAAAGAAAAATTATGAAAATTTTGACAAAATAAAAATTGAGAGCTTGAGGCTAAACAAAAAAAGGTCTAATATTGATAAAAGAAAAGGAAAAAGGGTGGAGTTGAGTTGAAAAAGAAAATATCTTGAAAGAATTAGTTTTATGATAAAATCGGGTTGGTGAGTTGAAAGTCTGTGTGCTTAAATTCTATTCGGTCAAGTCAAGTCACTTAATCCAAATTTTCCGTACCCTTACCAAAGAGCCTACATTACAACCAAATGAAAAGTCATTTTTGATTCTTAAGTTGTGCACACAAAAGTGGCAGAGAGGTTAGATGATTTGCAAGCCTATAATAGTTCTACATTCATTGAATTGATTTTGAGCGTAAACATTTACCATACAGTTTGAGAGATGAGTGATACAATACTACTACTTGTGAGTCACGATGTCAAGTACCTGAAAGAGTATTAATTATGCCGAACTTATGAAAGATGACTTCTTGATAATGAATTACATGTTTTACTTGAATATAAAGTCAAATGAGATTAAATGTTTATAGTGTTCTTATGTGTTCTTTGTACCCCTTAATATTATTTTTCTTAATTTGCTTGAAGACGAGAAATACTTTAAATTTGGGGGATTTTGATACGTGTAAAATATACGTGCATTTAGAGGCTTAAAATGATATATATTTGATATATTTGATATATTTGTATATTCGGTGTGTTTTGGTTGGTTTCATTTGTTGGGCGTGATACTGCGTATTTTTGTAACTTCTTATAGGAAATAGAGCTAAATTGGATAAAAAATGATATCACATTCTAAAATATAGGTCAAGAGCTAAGGTACGAGAAAATATGTGAAGGAAGGAAGCATGGACGATAGAACAAAAGGGAATTTTCTTCAAAAACATCCAAATGAGCTAACAATTCCCAACACTGGCAGGTTTTAGTATTTTGGCCATACCTTTCTCTACATAATTGATATTGAGGTGATTCAAGTGGCTATGAAAATATAAGAGAACGGGCTACAACTTTCATGAAGACCCCAGGAGCAAATTCGGACAGTTTACAAGTCACACGGCCATGTAAGATGCTTCAACGATTTTAGAGTGAAAAAAAACAATCGCACGGTCTGCCGGTGTGAGACCACACGGGCGTGTGAAGTTGGGCTGGACAAAACTCACATGGCCGTGTGAGGCTACATGGCCAGGCCATGTGGGATACTTCCACGCATTGTTTTCGGAGTCGTTTTCCCGTTCCAACTCTACAAGTGACTTCTTAAAGCACCTATATAAAGGGGACTAAGGTCTGAACAAATTTTTCATCATCTAACAACATTCATAACACAGAAAATACATCAAATTATGTAGGAACACAAGATCGAAGGTCTTCTGAGAGAGAAGTCCTAGGTCGCGAAAAACATCACAAGGCCTTTCGCATCTACGGGAACACAAGAGCTTCGAAGGCTTAGGAGGGGAATTCATCCTGACAAGAAGGAGTTTTCTTTCTATGTCTAGATCTTTTGTATGTGCTTAAACGATTTCATAATATTGATTTCGAATTTGTTTATGAATTTGTTATCAATGTTTGGCTAATCTTTCGGATATTAGGGGCATAATCAAAACTGTGGATTCATGTTAGATCTTAATTAATTGCTTCTTAATTGATTCATGTGTTCTAATTTATGAATTCGAGTGCTTACTCTTTATTGTTGATTATCTGATCAATAATTTACATGTCATACTTGTCAGTCCATAATTCGGGAGGTGAGTTCTAACGAGACAAAAATCGAATTTAGACATAAACAGGATAGCATATCGGTAGACTACTTCTATTTGTGGGGAGTATTTTAAATCAAAGATCGTTTAATAATAGTTGTCATGGATTAGGAGACCTCAATTGTTATTAATCTACTTTTTATGTGCCACCGGGGAGGGGGAATACACTATTTTAGGAATTGAACCTATAGAAACGCGTGAATTGGTTTTTGAAACATTAATTGAATTTAATATTGAAGAAACATGTTGAGATTATGTGCCTAAGGTTGCTTCTGTGGTTGTTTAAAATACCTGTGGGGTACGCAAATTTATTTATCTTTCTTTTATTTTCGATTTTTTATAAAACTTGATATTCGGTCGCTTCAATAAAATTAGAATGGGATGTTATTATAGCCTAAGTGTTTCGTAGTCAATCCCTGAGAATTACGACCTTGCTTGCCACTATTTTATAAACTACACTATACACTTGCAGTTGTAAGATCCAAATAATTTTAGCGAACAGTAACCCAAATTTTAGTTAGTAGCTAGAGTAATGGAGTTGACCTAACCCATGACCATTCCCCATAACCCGCTGATCGACAACCGGGTGGACCGAACCGACCCACTTGGAAGCCTCTCGAATTTCATTCTAATCCTTATCCTAATACTAACCATAGATATTTTCAGATCTTTCACACACAATTCACACAATTGGAGGTGAATACATCTATTATCTTCTCCAACTTTTCTCCATTCACGCTGCCCTCTCGTCTACCCACGACGAGAAAAATTAAGTTTTCCTTCCCTTGTATTCACTTATACATGCTTTTTCTTGTTCTTTTTAATTTCTCATATCTCTACGCAGCACAAATGCACCCTCCACCACTATTCCACCGCCACCGTATCGCAGCCCCACCGCTGCCGTTTTTGGTCACATACCACCATGGTCGGCCAAAAATTTATTTAATAATTTTAGGGGAAAAATAATTAAACTAGAATTTTTGTACGCATCAGTCCGTTTCTCCTTTCTTGATTTTGGGATTGTTTTTATATTTGCATTATGGTGGTTGTGTGATATTAACTTATTTATAAAAAAAAGATGAGAGGAAAAAGAATAAGAACTTGAACCAGAAAATCAGAAAATTTTCATTAGACAGATGGTTGAAACAAAAAGCATTCTGCTTCCCCTTTTTATTTTTCATGGCTTCAGGAATATTTAATAGTTATATGTGCTTTAAAGTGCAAGAGAGATGAGAAGGATTAGACTAGAATTGGTGGGTAATAATACACTCTCATGGTAATGAGTTGGAAATAAAATATATTAAAATTGAATCTATTATTTTTAATGAGTTTCCGAACGACTGATTTAATAAATTCCTCTTAATTCAGTTTTCTTAGAAAACCCTAAGTCATACTATTATGATGGACATAATCAGATTAAAACATAACCTTATTATTTATAAATTATATCACTGGACTATATTAATAGTAGATTCTTAGTGTAACGGATGAATTTTTCAATAAATGACTTGAAGTTCAAATTTTAAAAAGATACATGTGTTTCTGTAATTTGGACTTAAAATAATTTATTAATTAATAATAAATATGTGATATTAATTATGTCCAGTTATAAAGAAAAAGACTAAGGGTCGATTATCTTTCATAACCATAATCTCATTAAAGTATTATTGGAGCCTATCAAGTGTTAATTTGATTATTTTAAGGACTTTCCCAAATTAACTTTTGAATATTGCGATTTAACCCAGAATCCGCTTATACGAATATTCATATTTGACCCTAGAAACTCTCGTAGACTTTATGATATCACGTCATGACCCTAGTATAGTTAAGATTTGACAAATTATTATATTTATTTTGCCCCTATTAAGATATATTATGTTATTTTGTGTAGTAGAGGAGATCAAACCCGACAATTAGAACTTACATTTTGGATCATCATCCTACACATCCTTAAGTTGACTATTGAGTCAAAGATGGGTAAAATATAATTTTTCTTAAGAAAATATGTTTACTTGCAATTTCATAAATTTCACTACATTATATATTTCATAAATTAGGTTTACTCCACGACCTTAAGCTATTTCATGATTTCACGGTATACACCATGTTGAAATAATTTAGTTATAAAGAAAACATAAATTATACCATTCATGATTTGATTTTACATTTTCATTTGAATTTTAACTATTGTAACTGTTTAACTTGGCCTTTGAGCAAATAAATATCATTTTGACAAAAATATTCACTGACTGGGTCCATTGTGTTGTGGGTAGGTTAGACAACGGATCGAACATATTGCCTATGGTCCTTGTTTGACTATCCATTTGCCTACTTCCACTTTCGAGTCGGGACGGAGACGACGATAGAACTTGGGTCGTAGAACAGTATATTGATTAATATGACAATCTCTGGGCAAAAGCTCATAGCTAAAGAGACGTCGAGCCTACGGGAGGGATAAGGTGATAGGGCTTCGGCCAAATATTGTTGAAAGAAATAAGGAGAACGGATAGGGTCAGTGTCCGATCAACATTGATCCTACATTTCTTATCTCGGGCTGACGAACTAATTGATTAACTATTTATTTTTTGTTTTAAAATGAGATACCCACTGTTTATTTTATAAATTGGGATATCTATTGGCCGTTTGCAAAAAAAAAAATTTTACTGACTTGACTAACAATTGTACAATATGTATTAATTGCATCACTGATAGCATCAAAAAAATTAATATATCATTATTTAATTGCACTATATTCTTTATCATTGCGGTACATGAATCTTTTGTGTACCATTGTCATGTATACATGAATAACTTTTTGGCACATTAAGTACTCTCAACCAAAAAGAAAATATTTTGGCTTTTAAGTATTGCATTCCCCTACCCCAATCTACTGATCTCGTTTAGTTCACCCCACGATTTTATAAAATTTTCAGAGACTGAATACTTTGAGATCGATGAGACTTCCAGACCAGGATTAACTCGACCTAGTAGATTCCTTCTGAAAGACTTATCCGTCGGCACATGAACCTTGTAACTATTTTATTTCGTAATGGTTAGGTTGATTTGTAGCTCTTATACGTTATAGATTTGATTACTTCCTTTGTATTTATTGGTTTTAGTTGTTTGCACTTTGACTAATAGCTCTTGATGAGCCTAATTGTTTGAGTATTTGGTTATATCATATGGGATGCTATTCTATTTTATTGGATATGTAAATTTGGGGTGTGACACCCTTAACCTAAGTTCTGGGTTGGAGAGCTATCATAGGGGCCTATTGAGATGCCCCAAGCGCGGCTTGCGGTGGCCTTATTTGACAACCCCAAGGTAAATGTCATTTTTTTTGAATAATCGTGTGTAATTGTTGTATTTATTCCATTTTGTTCGTAATTAATAATGTTTTCTTATTTTTTGACAAACGGTATGCACACCTCTTCAGCCCATCGATGAGGAGTTACGACCCCCCTATATGCAGGGCATTAATATGGGTATATCGCATGGATTACGGTATGTCCATATGGATCCATTCCCCAGTCAGGATACTCCACTTGATCATGATGCTGCTGGTAGTAGGCTTTTTTCGGAGCTGGGACGTAGTGCCAGATCAGGACTACCTATGGCTCGGCGTCCGAAGAGGCACACGACCCATAACCAGCCTACAGTCGTTGCTGACAATGATATCGAAGCTGAGTATGATACGATAGATATTGTGGGTTGGTATCATCATTCTCAGACTCGTCCTCTACCTCCATCTCCATCTCTACCTCTGCCTCAGCCTGCACACATACCCCCTCCACGCGTGTCCCCTCCGCATTTGTCTCCACCTCCAGTTAGGCACATGCCCCCTCCACTTCCTTCCTCATCTACAGTGGGCCCATCTGGAGCTCCATGTTCCTCTTCACAGACCGTGCTCCACTTGTGCTACTGGGTTTTCCGACTAACTCCACCGCATGCCATTCTACTCAAGTTTTCCTAAAGATGGTGGAGACAATCGTAGGTAAGATAGTCGATCATGCATTAGAGCATTAGAGACAGATTATGATAGCCTCGCTAATGAGATTAACTCATATTTAGATAGCGGGTGCCTCGCTTTTCGCGTCAAGTACTACGTGAGTAGGTCTGAGCGGTGAGTCATCGCCCTGAGGATTCAGAGATGACTGATGATCCAACTCTACGCACTAGCCACGGGATTTGTTGCGCTTAAGAGGAGACAGATAGTGTACAAACATTAGACTTTGTATACGTGGTATGTATATATTATGCATTCAATTTTCTATTGAATTAGTACTTTGTATGAATAATGATGTTAATAGTATATTTTAATATGTCAGGACACTAGGCTACCCACCAGGGTGGAGGGTTTTTCAAGCATTGTCTCGATGGTGCTCGCGTGGCACACCCCACCCCGACCACTTCCACCGCCGCAATCGTTGAGCATTACGGAAAGACCACTCCCGTAGGTGACGATGCAGGGGATCAGACTGTAGAGGGATGCGGGGGGGATTGCGGGTGCCGTGGTGAGAGACATTACTCCTGTTGCGCTGTTACGTCACACGCTTTGCGTCCATTTACCATTGAGGTACCTCCAGTCTCAATTTATAGATTTAGATGAGTAGAAGAGGTAGCGCTAGATACAAAAATAGTATACTCGATATTTGGACACCACTATCCCCCCGCCATATGTTTTGCATTTTTATTGTGTCGTCAATGATGTTTCATTTCATTACTCATTAAACTGATAGACAACTTTAGATAATTAACTTCTCTTTTATATCTGCCTGTCGAGATGTAGAGATACCATTTTGGTATCAGGACCCCAACTACTTTTGCGAGATTGAGGATGTAGAAAAAGATTTATCCAATAATGTAAGTAGAATTCTTTAGTTTTTTTAAGTTTTTATTTCATTTCAATAATTATTATTGTTGTTTAATCCCATGTTGATTAAATTGGTGCGGCATATTAAGCTCTATCTCGAGGTACTCATTCAGAGATTGCACGTCGAGGTTCGTCTGCATCTTGATGTCAGAGCAGACAATTTGAATATAACTGATTGTTCTGTTTTTTTAAGTTTATAATTTTGGTTGACATGCCATGAACATGTTTGATACATGTTTTTATCTTAATTTTGATGATTTTATTTTTACACCAAAACAATGTTTTTAACTGTTGTCCAAATACTCCTAAATGATTTCAAATGGTTTCAATATTTTCCGGAGTATTTCTTCAAGTTTTTATTTCAGATAAAATCGGGCAACACTTTTAATGATTTTATGTTTAATAAGATTTCAGTTCAAAATAAGGTTCCTAAATATTGTCTAAATACTCCCGATTGGTATAAAAAGTTTTTACTATTTTTTCGAAGTATTTCTTGAGTTTTATTTTCGACAAAAATTGGACAACATTTCTGTCTCGAGGTCAACCGGTCGCCGTATAGGACAACCCGTACCTGAAGATGAATTTTGGAACAAAAAATGAGACGAACCTGAAAAACAGACAGGTCGACCGGTCGCCCATCGTGCGACCGGTACCTGAACGTGTGAAATTGAAATAGAACTCCCTGTCTTGATTTTTGGTCATGGTCGACCGATTGGAGTTGATGTCGACCGGTCGAAGTGGACATCGACCGATCGCCCTGTGTTTTTTTGCTGTGTAATTTTCAAACGCGTCTATTTCGCACGGCCGTCGCTTTATCTTTTTGACAAAAAAAATCGACCATTTGACGACAATGAGACATCTTTTCCTTAAAATGTGGATTGATTTCTAATAGCTATATTCTTGATTTTAATTGTATTTTTCTGTAGATTTTCAATCCCCAAGAGGAGCCTATGCTTGATCAATCATCTCCTATAAATAGAGGAAGTTTTGGAGCAGCCAAGTGAACAACAATTGAGATACAACACAACAAGATACACTTCAAGCAAACACTTGTTCTTCATTGTCATTATTCTTGTTGTAATTTTGCCTAGCTTATCACTTTCACATCCTTGAGGTCTAGACTATTCTTGATTACACTTTGCACTCATATTGTAATATCCATTATTGAGTTGTAATCTTGATTTTTTGGTCATCATTCAACACAAGACATCCTTGTGAGTATTCTTGTGGTAAGAATACACTTGGGTGATCTAGGTGATAGGTGTTTCAAGAGTGTGGTGCTCTTGAGGTGTTGAAGAATTTGGTATTCTTCAAGATTGAAGATTGTGGTGATTTTCAAAGGTGCCGTTGAAGGAAGATTGTGGTAATCTTCAAAGGGAGATTGTGGTAATCTCCAAAGGTGGTGTTGAAGAAGAGTGTGGTGCTCTTCAAGGTGTTGTAATTTGAGTTTGTATTAATTTTGGTAATTAATAAAATTCTTTTTCTTTTTGAAATCCATCCCGGATATACTGGGGTGGTAGAGGATTAGGCCATAGGTGGGTTGAACCTCTATAAATCGACGTGTGTTGTTTACATTCCGCACCATTATTATTGCCTTGGCTTGTCTTGTTTGAAAAGGAGGATAAAATCGAAAAGATGGAGATAATCTATTCACCCCCCCTCTAGATTATCGTAGCCGCTTGGACTTACAAGTGGTATCAGAGCCAAACTCTTTGGCAAGCTCGTTTCACATCGCGAGTGAAGAGGAACGATCGTCAGCTACGAACGAAGCTCATCTTTCCGGCACCTCCACCACCAAGCCACCACTATTTGATTCCAAAAGTTTTATATTTTGGAAAGAAAGAATGGAATGTTATCTACAAGGTTGCGGATTCGATATTTGGAACATCGTCATAAATGGAGAATCTATTCCGATGATAGACACACCACACACCTCCAAAGGCCCCAAAGAGCTAAATGATGAAGAGAAGAAAATCATCTCCTTAAACGGTAATGCTCTCAATATTTTGTATTGTTCATTTACTAATTTGGAATATGAACATATTGTAGGAATTCGATCGGCACATGAAGTATGGCAAAAATTAGAAGCCATCTATGGAGTATTTGCAAATGATAGGAGCAACTCAAAAGCATCTACTTCTCAAAGGGATACAAGGTCAAATCTAAGGAACAAGTCTTTTACAACTTCCAACTATGAAGTAATCGAACAATGTTTTATGGGCATCGAAGAAGAAAACGAGGTATGTCTTAAACCCTCTACCTCCTATGATATTGTTATACAAAATGATTATAGGGATTTGCAAAATGATTATGATGAACTTCAAAATGAATTCCAAAGCTTACTTGTTAGATAAAATAATTTGAAAAAGGAATTCAATGTTTTGAAAATTGATAAGGATAGCTTATTTACTTCCTATGAATCACTATCATGTGCTCACACCACCACACTTGACAAGGTTAGAAACCTTGAAAAAGAAAATAGTATTCTTGTTGAGAATATTGAAGGCATGAAAAAGGATTTATCTAAATCCAACTTGAGTACCAATGATATGACCGATATTGTTGATTGTTGTGATAATTCGAAACTAGAACTTGATCTTAAGCCTAATGTTATCAATCATATGAAAAAGAATCAAGTCTCTAAGCAATTTTGTCATTATGCTTCTAAAATTATTACTTGCTTTTATTGCGGTAAAAAGGGTCACACGGCTAATAAATGTCGGGCTAGAAATAGCTCTAATCATTATTGGAGACCTAAAAGTCTCAAAGCTAATCCTAAAGGACCCAAACACTTGAGGGTACCACAAAATAATTTCTTTATAGGTACCCGGCGAAATAATGATCGAAGAAAATTCATACCGCCAAGAAGGGATCAAATGAACGTTTCATTTGATCAAAGAAGGAGAAACTATTTTCAACAAAGCCAATTTCCAAGAAGAAGAGACTATCAACAATGGGAAGGTAACAAACCTTGGAAATGGAGTAATCGAAGAAGCCATCATCATCAAAGTGACTTCTCAAGGGAAGATATCATCAACAATGGGAACGACACAACCCATGGAAACGACGTAATTGGTAAACCGTATCT
Source organism: Rehmannia glutinosa (assembly GCA_016081115.2). Taxonomy (NCBI): domain Eukaryota; kingdom Viridiplantae; phylum Streptophyta; class Magnoliopsida; order Lamiales; family Orobanchaceae; genus Rehmannia; species Rehmannia glutinosa. The sequence goes on from CM071924.1 coordinate 23,491,246, forward strand.
CCCTATTTAAATATGCATTTTATTTTGTTATGCATGTTTTTATTTGTGCCTATATTGCAAATGAGTTTTCATAATTTTAAAATTAAGGTCCTCAACAAATATTTGTGTTTTTAAAATCCCTTGAAAAAGAGACCTTACATGTTGCTTTTAAACTCTTATGGATTTTTATAGCATAAGCATAATTTTTTGTGTTATCTCTTATTACTTGCCTACACTTGTGCTATTATATCTTGTGCAAAATTTGTTTAAGAATTGTGTAGGTTATATATCTCATATTCATTGGCTAATTCTTCATCAAGTTTCTTAAATCATCAAGGTATGTTCACTCGTATTTTTCTTAGAACTCGATATTATGATTATGCACATGTCTTTCAAGATATTTAATTTCAACCCCTTAAGTGCCCCTAAATGATGTTGTAAATTTTTCTTAAAAAGGCACTACTCGTTAAATCTCGATTTTCTCGAATATATGTTTTTCCAAAACCCATATTTTGTTGGACTTGGTCCAAAATTATTTTTTTGCAAGGTTTTAAAACTTTTGGAGTGAAAAATCGAATTTCTGAAAAACCTGGAGAATGAAAAATCGCACTTTGGGCCGGTCAGGGGGGACGGCCGTCGCACGCCGACGGGTCGTCGCACCCTACTCGGCCGTCGCCCAGGGCAATTTTTCAAGATAAAACGGGCCTGCTCTTTCATTCTGAAACAGACTCAAAAATTTCCCCAAACCCTTAACCTGCGTAAATCGTCCCCTTTCTCTCAAATCCTCATTTCTTCATCAATCTTTACGATTCTTGTTGCTAATCCACTTATTTTTGCAAGAATCTTACATATATGGCACCTCCCAAAAATTCTACCGGTCAAAATCCCACTTCCAAGAGAAGAAAGGGCGGAGAGGGTTCTTCGAGAAATCGGCAAGACGAAGCCGAACAAAGGGATATTCGAGCTGCTCAAAGGAACGTGGCTCAAGAATGTGATGACATTCAAAATCCCATACTCTCTTGGGCCCAAATTGCCGAGCTCCGTGGAACAATTTCGCTCAAAAATTGTCGTTGGGCGAAAAGTAAGAAATCTTTTATAGCTTTAACTCCCCATTCTAATAATGTTCTAAATTTCATCAATAAATATGCGGAGTGGTACTATGAAGATTTGGGAATGGGTGGAAAATCGATTGCTCGGACTAAAATTTGTCGTTTTAATTCAATTACTAATGAATATCCGACTATTAGAGGATTCTTTGAAGAGCAAGGTTGGATGTTTTTATGGGAGCATGCATATGTTTTGTATGATGATGATATTATCCAACATTTGTATGCAAATATGTGGGTGCAATATGATGATGATAGAAAACCTATTGCGGTAAATTCGTTTGTAAAGGGACGTCACTTTAGGTGGACTCCTAATGAATTTGTCGGCTTCTACATGTTAGAGAAGGTGGTTGGGACTTTTTCTCTTGTGCTATTTGGAATGATGAGATGTTGGGGGTGTCTATGAGAAAAGTTAAGACTTATTTGGGCGTATGGCCAAAGTATTCATTGTTGGCGATGACACTCGAGCACCGAATTTTATCTGTTATTGTCGCCTACTGTATTTGTGGAAAAGCGGGTAAAATGCCTAGCAACATGGACTATTTTTTGACTTATAAGATTGCTAGATGGGAACCGCTTAACTTTGGCGCCATTCTTATTCAATGTCTAATTGAGTCTATCACTCAAGGAAATAAGAAGTTTGTTATGAGCAATTGGATTTGTAAACTTCTTATACAATCGAGACTACCTTCGTCGGAGTGTAATTCGGAGGTATTTCAAAATGACTTTGACATTGATAACATCTCCCAAATGGTCACTATGCGTAAGAATATGGACATCCGACCTACTAAAATGGCTAGAGGAAGAGGCCAAGATTCCCCAGATCCAAACGATTTCTTTGATGATGCCGAGGCCGTGAGATTGGCGGAAGAAGGCGAACCAAGCAATCCGGAGGGTAATACCGGTGCTCAACCGCCTAGGAGGTACACCCAAGTCGAGTATGATGATCTAAGAACGTTTCATGAAGCTAGGTACGAGGCTTTGGAGCAAAAGACCTCCAAAATGCAAAAATCAATCGGCAAGTTGAAGAAATTCATCAAAGATCTTATTCCCGGAACTTGCTTTTCTTCGGACGAAGAATGATGCCCCCACCCCTTTATTATCTTAGCATTTTTCTTTTGTTCATGTTGTTTTGTATTTCTATGAACTTTCTTGTAAAACCCTAAATTGCACTAATGAGATTTGCTTGTTTTCTTGAAAGGGTTAAAATAGCAAGTTTATAATGACTTGTGGATGATCATGATTTTGATGGAGTATTTGATGGTAAAAATACTCTAGTTTGGCATAGTTTGTTGTTGGTATGTAGTACTTGATGGTAAAAGTGCTTCTTTTAATTTTTGCTTAAATGCATTTGAGATGTCTTGATTATTTTGTTTAGATGAATAATTTGGGACATTTGTAATGTCTAATATGCATTGTTTGATGCTTGACATGTATTACTTGTTGGATCCTTAATTTTTGCTTGATGGCATTGGTAATGCCTTGATTCTTTTTGGCTAAAATTATCTCAATTGGGTCGAACCCTTGAGAATTTATTTTGTTTTGAGCCTCTTATTTGATAGACAAATGTTGAAAAATTATTTTTGGGTGATGATATGAAAAACTTGGCTTAAACTCTTTTGCAAGGGCTATATACACCTTATTTAAACGTTGACGCCCGTCAAGTGTTCGATATATTGCTTCAATGAAAAACTCATCACCTACAGGATTCTCTTATTTTTAAATGTCTTAAATTCTTATTGAGATCATGTTTTTGGCTAACAAATGAGCTTATGGTTTTCTTATGATACATCTCTCCCATTTTTTTTGGATTCTAAGCTTAATTTTTTCAATGGTTGATAAATCGTATTATTGACGCTCTTTGATAAACTTGTATGATGTTTTTATCATCCTAACATTCTTTTTGATGATTCCAAAGGGGGAGAAACAGGAAAATGACTCATTAGCTCAAAGAAGCCAATAAAAGCTTGTTATAAAAGCTATAAGCTATGGCTCTCAAAAGCCATAAGTTGTGAATCGTTTTAGTCCAATTGTTGCTTGATGGACTTATATACTTGTCTAATGATGCTTTGTTGACAGGGGGAGCTTATAAGCTCTTAAACAACTTGTAAAAGCTAAGCTTTTAACTTATGGTTAATTGCTTTTACATTATTCATGATGTGATTGTTGATAAGGGGAGTTTGTGCTTATTATTGAATATACTTACTCCTTTAATTGGTTGCTTATGTATTTTGGAAATTTTGGTTGCTTCCAAACGGTTAGATGTTTTTACCGGAAAATCGTTTTTAAAATTGTCCTCCCAATTTTTCTAAAAAATTATTTTGGTTTGTAATCATCAAAAAGGGGGAGATTGTCTGATACATGTTTTTATCTTAATTTTGATGATTTTATTTTTACACCAAAACAATGTTTTTAACTGTTGTCCAAATACTCCTAAATGATTTCAAATGATTTCAATATTTTCCGGAGTATTTCTTCAAGTTTTTATTTCAGATAAAATCGGACAACACTTTTAATGATTTTATGTTTAATAAGATTTCACTTCAAAATAAGGTTCCTAAATGTTGTCTAAATACTCCCGATTGGTTTAAAATGTTTTTACTATTTTTTCGAAGTATTTCTTGAGTTTTATTTTTGACAAAAATTGGACAACATTTCTGTCTCGAGGTCAACCGGTCGCCGTATAGGGAAACCCGTACCTGAAGAAGAATTTTGGAACAAAAAATGAGATGAACCTGAAAAATAGACAGGTCAACCGGTCGCACTGCGGCGTCGATCGGTCGCCCAAGGTGCGACCGGTACCTGAACGTGTGAAATTGAAACAGAACTCCCTGTCTTGATTTTTGGTCATGGTCGACCGATTGGAGTTGACGTTGACCCAAGGGTCGCCCTGTGGTTTTTTGCTGTGTAATTTTCAAACGTCTATTTCTGTGCGACCGGTCGCCCTATCTTTTGACAGCAAAATCTGGCCGTTTGACAGCAGACATCTTTTCCTTAAAATGTGGGATTGATTTCTAACAGCTATATTCTTGATTTTAATTGTATTTTTCTGTAGATTTTCAATCCCCAAGAGGAGCCTATGCTTGATCAATCATCTCCTATAAATAGAGGAAGTTTTGGAGCAACCAAGTGAACAACAATTGAGATACAACACAACAAGATACACTTCAAGCAAACACTTGTTCTTCATTGTCATTATTCTTGTTGTAATTTTGCCTAGCTTATCACTTCCACATCCTTGAGGTCTAGGCTATTCTTGATTACACTTTGCACTCATATTGTAATATCCATTATTGAGTTGTAATCTTGATTTTTTGGTCATCATTCAACACAAGACATCCTTGTAAGTATTCTTGTGGTAAGAATACACTTGGGTGATCTAGGTGATAGGTGTTTCAAGAGTGTGGTGCTCTTGAGGTGTTAAAGAATTTGGTATTCTTCAAGATTGAAGATTGTGGTGATCTTCAAAGGTGCCGTTGAAGGAAGATTGTGGTAATCTTCAAAGGGAGATTGTGGTAATCTCCAAAGGTGGTGTTGAAGAAGAGTGTGGTGCTCTTCAAGGTGTTGTAAGTTGAGTTTGTATTAATTTTGGTAATTAATAAAATTATTTTTCTTTTTGAAATCCATCCCGGATATACTGGGGTGGTAGAGGATTAGGACCTAGATGGGTTGAACCTCTATAAATCGACGTGTGTTGTTTACATTCCGCACCTTTATTATTGCTTGGCTTGTCTTGTTTGAAAAAGAGGATAAAATCGAAAAGATGGAGATAATCTATTCACCCCCCCTCTAGATTATCGTAGCCGCTTGGACTTACAGAACATACTTTCTTTTGTTGACACTAATGATTTAAAATGAAAACTTATCTAAAGACGTACCTGAAGAATGCATGGGATGCCCTACATCCCGACGACAAGGATTATCTAGGCTCCTACGGAGGTAGTTGCCCGTACATGCACAGGGTCCACCGATGCAGCTTCTGAAGTATGTACATGGTAGCAGTCCAGAGTCAAGGCAACCTTAATATGAGTTCCCAGATGTACGTATTAGTCATATTATATTTTTTTTGCTTTTTGTAATTCTATTTGACGAGTACTTGATAGTGTTTCTTGCTTATTACTTGCAAATCATCTTCATATGTCTTTGTGTAGGGAGATTCAGTTGTACGACCCATTATCACATCAGATGGATAATCCTACTGACCTAGTGATGTTTTACAACTGTCACCGCTAACTGCTCCTACTTCTATGCCTTTTTCCCCGGTTGCTCCTTGCTGGAAATTATTTTGAGGAGCGCAATATACCGACTTGATGTGACATGCTTTCCATTAGGATGATGTCGGTTGACCAACAATTTATACAGACAGGTAGCCATAGCTGTGGCATGTTCACCTGCATGTATGTTGAGCTGTAATTTGGCGAGTCCATCACATCAGAGCAGATTTTAAGTATAGTTCACGAGTATTGGCGGAAGATGGCCTTGTCGATTTTTGCTCACATAGAGAGATATTACTCTTTGTAGTCATATTTTGATACAAATGTATGATTTGCAAATTTGATGTTGTATATATTGACCGCTAGATTCAGTTGTATATATTTATTATTCGAGATAATTTGTATTTTGTTTCCAGTTTGTTTCTTACTAGTTGTGTTAGTATTCTTGTTGAGATGTTATATTCGAATTGCTGGTTTTGTTGATATTCTTTGTTGGTTAGTTTGTGTTATGTGCAGCTAACAAAGCAGTCTTGCCTACTGTAAGCAAACTCGATATCGAGTTATATGACTCGATATCGAGTCACATTCACTCGATATCGATTAATAAACTCGACATCGAGTCACAATCACTCGATGTCGAGTTATGTTAATAAATTTTACATACTACATGAATTTAAACAGACAACATCTAGCTGAAAACAAGAGTACTTCAAATAAGCGAATTAAAAAGACAACAATTGAAAATTAGAATACATCATCGAATTAAACTTCACAAGTTCCTTCTGTGACGCCCTCTCCTATTACTACTGCTGGAAAATATATAAATAGTAAAACTCGACCACAACTCTATTTAAAACGTGTAATAATTTTTTTTTCCTGTGACATTTTAACAACAAATTAGTAAAATCACTTTACTTATACGATAAGGACAAACCATGTCCATAAACAAAAGAGGTGACCAACCCTGTTATTAAACACAACAAACATCCACATGATCAAACGCATCCCCCATCACCAAGCTATTTACATGTACCTATTTACATCAGAGTTTTCAAAAGAGGGTACAACCCTAGACCAAAATATAATACAAGACCAAAAAGGGAAAATGACCCATCAACGTAACCCAACATGTCGTCATCCATGTACATCGGCCCCGAACCGTAGAAGCTTGATGGCTCGCCCAATAAGTCCACGAAAACCATCATCACCAGGCTCACCTACAATGCATGAACTACGTGAGCTAATGCCCAGTAAGTGCAAATCATGAATGCTAACAGAACAATGTGTTACAAATCTAATGCATTCCAATGTGTTATTCCATGAAACCATGTTTATGCACCAAAACATTTTATTTAAAATTATTTTTCCTTTCCTTGGGCCCACCGCTATGCACCTGCGGAACTAACTCAACATAGTATTAATGATCAAGTTGTCGGTCCGTATGTCTCACATACCGGAGTAATGTCTCACATGGCAATCGATATCGACAATCAATGAGCCTCGTCCGAATGTCTCACATACCGGTGATGTCTCACATGGCACGAGCTCAATATTTTATTAATGATTGAGTTGTCCAGTCCGTATGTCTCACATACCCGAAGTAATGTCTCACATGGCACTGGATATCGATAATCAATGAGCCTCGTCCGAATGTCTCACATACCCGAAGTGATGTCTCACATGGCACGAGCTCAATATATCTTATAAGCATGACTCTCATGCCTCAGTGCACTAGCAGTGGCCAATAAGACCTTTTCATTTCATACAAAATCATGTCGTGCATGCCTCGTCTCAACAATGCTCATATGTTATGCACGTGACAAGGCTAATGAATACCATGCTCAACAAAACAACATTCACAATGTTCCAATATCATTCAAACAACATATACAGGACAAAATGCTTATAATACATCCATCAAGGTATAAGGACAACATTTGTATAGATAGAGCAGAAAATACTTATGTTGATGCATTGTAGTTGCGGATGGATTTTCACTTACCGTTCACCTTTGGATATGCTACTGAAAGTTAGATAATCATCTTTCCTTCCTAACATTATACACAAAACAACATGTAGAAATATAAGATATCAATCTTCATACATAAAAGAATAAGTTTGGCATACCAAATCACCTAAGTAGCTTAATTTCTTATTTTGTATGTATTTTAACATTACTTAGTCGTTATATATTAATCATTATACTTGGTTCCTAAATGTTAAGCATCATTCTACTATTTTCTATTACACATAGTCCCTAGCATAATCAAAGAAATTATGGATATATCTCAATTAGTTATTGTATTTTGTCATAGATGTTTTTAAATATATAATCGATGATGAGATATCACTACATCATATACTATGAATGTAAAAGCAATCTGCATTTACTCTTCTATTAACTATGCAAATCATAAAACTAAACAATATACAATATACACATATATCAGATATAAATGAAAATTGCGTTTTTCTCTTAAGTAAGATTGATTATATTTTCATGTTAATTTTAGCCCTTTTAATAATCTGTATCCCACTTTACTGAGTTTACTCCTTATTTCATATGGTTCTCCTCATATTTAATTTGATTTAGTGAACCAAGGTCAAAATCATATGTATCTCGATTTCAATTAACTATCTCCATGACAATTAGTATTAAACACATAGTGCAACCACTATACTTGCTTTAAATATGTATAAAAATTACCCTAACCTAGTAAAGCCTATTCGGATGAGTAGAATGGACGAAATCCGGCTTGCGATCCCAAACAACGCCTGGAGTGGCATGCATTTTAGCAAAAATGTTGTAGCGAGCTTGAAGATGCTTAACGAGTTGATTGACCTCTGAAAATATGAAAGTATACTCAAATTGTAACTTCAGAAGAGCCCTAGCAGCTAACACCGGAGTTTTGTTAAACCCTTCGATCTCCCAATTGACATTACTTAACTCGCTCACAAAGATATCAACAAGTAGAATATCCATATGAAGTGTCCACATTGATTTTTTTTTCCATTGTAGAACTTAGTAAGGAAATTATTAGAGCATTTCCCCGACGGTGGAAGAGAAGAGAAATCAAGGTCGTTTGTGTTTATTTTAAGTAGATGGATGTTGGATGTAGATGTATTCCACATGGATGGGGTATTTATATTACACCTCGAGCTTAATACTCATAAATGAAAAGCTCATACGACAAGAAACATCAATGAAAAGCTCAAATAAAGCTCATAAGATAAGAAACATTAATGAAAAGTTGAAACAAAGTACAGTAGGACAAGAAACATCAATGAAAAGTTGAAACAAAAGCTCATAAGATAAGAAACATAAAGGAAAAGTTGAAATAAAGTATTGTACTTAATCATGAAATAACACACGATATTGAGTTAAATTACTTGGGTATCGAGTCATACTACTTGGGTAATGAGTCATATAACTGGTTCAACTAAATTAGAAACTTTATGGATTACATTTTCCATTTATTGATTGACTTCAGAAGATCTATCAGGATAAAATCTCATAGTGTGTCCTTCCTTCTTATAAATGCCGCATTTTCTTGGAATTCTTCTAGCAGGTTGATCAATCGTGTTACTTCCACTCGCATTCGTTGCATCATGCAAAATAGGGAGCACCACATTACATGTAAAATGATTGTGACAACATCTAGAGCATAACACGGACCTTTGTAACCTACTAGATGGCCCACTAGACAGAATCCATCTGGTCCTCGGTTGGCCAGCTTGTTGAGGATTTAGAGGTGCCTTGACAACCAAAAATCCTATCATTTCCTACACATTCCAGTCTTTAGGATGTGCAATGGGACTGACGATTGGAGCATAAAGTTTCCGCAATGTATCTCTTTTATAGTAATTATGTACGTAACTGTATACTGATTGATTTGTCTTACTGAAATAGATAGCAAAAAATGTATATAAGGATACCGTAGACGTGAAATATTTCATAATGAAAAAAATTTAAATATACCTGATTGCCATAATCGCATGTGGGCACGACAATGGATCAAGCTAAAAAGCTCGACAAGTACACGTTCTCTTAGCCAAATCAACAACAAAAGAACGCACCCCATCCTTCACAGAATAAATTAGCCTACTAATAGATGACATGTGCATCTTCTCAGCCAGTGCACCTGCTTCCGTCAATCTCTTGATTGTATCTTAGGTGAATTCATTATTCATATTTTGTGCCGCAATTTGTCACTCGTGGAACCATTCTTGAATGAGGTTTCAAATAGAATCGAGCAATTAACAAATTGGCAATTTCTTCGACGAGACAAATCTAGTATTAAGAACCTCAGTTGCATTCTATATCATGAACCCATAGCGTCAAACTGGACAACGTGCATGTGCCCACCTTTTCATTCCAGCCCTAACCAACTCCTGCTAAGCCTTTTTATTTGCATTTTGAATTAGGCTCATAATCTTCTTGAATCTTTCAGGCGAATAAGTGTACATAGCCATTTGGTATAATCTAACCACTTGACCTTGATAATTTTTAATGTTTTGCCTCAAGTGATATAAGCATATACCATGCGCAATGTCAGGGTATACAATACCAACTGCATTCTTAATACATTTGTGATGATCAAATACAATGAGTATATTTTTAGGACATCCATAAGTGTTGCGTTATTACTTCATAAACCATTCCCATGATTCTACCTTCACCTTATCATCCACACCAAATGCTAATGGAAACACTTTTTCATTGCTGTCTTTTGTAACGGTAATAACAACACACCTTTAAACTTGCCCTTTAGGTGTGTGCCATCCACAAAAATTATAGATCTACAACATTTACTGAATCCCTTAATTGATGCATGTACGGCAATATACACATAGTTTAATCTAACATCGTCATCAAAAATATCCCTAGGCTTATGGGATCATCCCTCATTTAGTAGTCTTTGGGAAAAACAGGGCTCCAATTATCTTCGAAGGCAATTGTCGAAGAGCATGTCTACTTAGGCTCGCTTCACATATATGAGGATGTTTGAATTTAGTCATCTTCCTGCTTCCTCATTGGAAAACATTAGCACGAAGTAAGAAGTTGCATCCTTTATGTTTGCAAACTGCCTCATAACATGAAGTCAAAGACCGTGTTGTTCTATACTCCACACGATGGTGTAGATGATAGAAGCCCAACTTTGTTACTAACTCTTCCTTGCTTTCTTGCACCGCCCCTTTAAATAAGTGACACTCGATATTAGGTGGTTCTTGTTCAATGGAAATAGGGTCGGTATACTGATATGATGTTCCGGGAACCATCCAACATATTGCGACCTAACCATTTGGAGCTCCATAAGTTTAGCGTTCTCATTATCTACGTCGTTGGCATCAACATGAGGTATTTTATGGATTGGAAATTGTCTATTCCGAAGAACATGTTCATCATTGTCCTTTATTATGATTTCATTAGGATTCCATTCACAGTCATCCAGAACAAAATAGTCACCTTTTTTTCTATCCAGAGTGATCGTAAATCAATCGAAGAACTAGTTCATCATTAACGTCATACTATGGATCGTCATCTTCTTCCTCGGATGTGTCACCATCATTGTCCTACGATGAAACATATTTTTTATCTTGTTGGTTATGTTCATCACCAATGACACATTGGTCATCTTGGTCATCCTAATCGCCACGGTCCCCAAAACCATCATACTGCCAAAAATCATCATTAAATCCACCACCACCACCATCATCGTCAACGTCACCATCAACATGACCATTACTATTGATTTTCAGTTGATGCTCCAAGATAGGAGATTTACTTGGACAATTATCGGGTACTACATGTTGCATAAACTTTGGTTGAAGCTCCAAGGTCTAAGATTTACTTGGATAATTATCGGGCACAACATGTTGCATAGACGTTGGCATGCACTATGGTGGACCATGTATATAATTCATGTCGTAGTGTGAATTATATGGATTTAAACATGAATTGATTATCGATATCATAAGAATAAAATTGAACAACCATCAGGTTCATAAAACCATTTGGATTGTGATTTCCAGTGTACGAGGTTCCCACCATCCCATGATATTTTGGTCGCAAGGTAACAATTATTCAAGGATCTTTGAAAATTTCAGCTACTCGTTGAAGATGTCATTCGTACATAATCAAAGATTTTACCTCAGAACCACCCCCAATTAGCATTGAACAATGTAATTTGTATTCACACAATCGTCGATCACCATTTACAATGTTATGAACAATATCCACAAACTCACTATATGATATTGTCCACAACGACTTAAAAACCAGTACTTGACCATTTCTATAGAAACTACCATCCAAAAAAGCACTATGGACAATCATGACTTTATCATCCTCCACTTGAAACCAACACCAATATATTATCGCATAAAAGAACAAAAGAAAAAAACCAGTATGTCCTATGACTAGACATTGAGTAAGAAACTCGACATTGAGTTAATTGTAACTCGAAGGATATATAACTCGATGTCCAATTACATGTAACTCAATGTTGAGTTAATGTGTCTTGGCATCATGTTATATGTCGAGTTACATAGCAAACTGGTTTTCGAGTTTATTTTGATCTGGTTTTTAGAGTCTATGATTTTCAAATCTAGTATATACCCAATCCCGAACTGACAACAATACTGAACTAAATGAATGATGAGCTAGAGATAAAATGCTAACATTATTTCGAGATTCCGTCGAAAAAAGTGGCTGCCAAAAATCAATGTGAGAGAACAATTGTGAAAGAAATATAAGTGAAAAGTGAAAATGAGAAAGAGAAGAATGTAACCTAATGTTGTAGGTCACAAAAGGTGATGAGTAAAGTTTAGAAGAGGGGTTGAATAAACTTTACCAACATTATTTCAAGTCAATTAAGTCCTTGGGGGACAGCTAAGTTGTCTTACACAACAAAGTTACCCACTCAACAAACTCGACTGTGCGATTGATAGTATAACTTAGCTATTTTCAGCTAACACTTAAAAAGAAGTTGACTTGGTTTTTAACAGCGGAAGACTTTCACCCTTAGAATTTTAAGCTCGTTTTTCTAACACTTATTTTTAGCAGAGTTGTTATCAGCAATCTTAAGAGATTTAACTATCGGCATATATGAATATAATGCAAGAAATTAAGTGCACTGAAGTAAATAGATACATGCAATTATAGTGGTTCGAGGATGGGATAATTCCTCTAATCCACTATTCTCCAACCCCTGGAGGAATCCACTAACTTGACTTGGTTACAAAGAAGTTATCAGTCCGATTCAGCTTTGATCACACAGCCTGTGGCTCCTGGGACTCATCTTTTTCTCAAAAGGATGCCTTGCAACTTCAGCTTCCTTCAAACCTTTGGACTTGATCACTTAGCCCTCCAACAGGTTTAAAACTCTGGTTTAATGGAACCTTACTACTTCTCCTTCAACCCTTGAGAGTAGACCCCTTATTCTTGATAACAAGTTTTTCTCTTCAACTGATGAAGTTGTCTTTCCTTCACTAAGTGTGTTGGATCGATTTCCTTCAAGTTTAGGCTTGAGGATATTTGTTAAAAGATTGAGAGATATTTTGTAGGTTGTTGTTTAAATGCTTTAATGCTTGCTTGTCTGCGTAGATTGGGCTAATAGAGAACTGATCCAATGAGAGCTCTATATCTGGTTTGATCAACAGCGTTGCCATGTGCATCCATATCCATCTTAACTGAATTGTTCATTGGGATCTTAATTATTGACTTTACTTCCATATCAAATTTCTTCATTAAATCTCTGGTATATTTGGTTTGACTTATGAAGGTTCCATCCTTCATTTGCTTGACTTGAAGACCTATGACGAAAGTCAGCTCTCCCATCATGCTCATTTCAAACTTCCCTTGCTTGAGGTTTGAAAATTTGTCACACAGCTCTTTATTTGTGGATCCAAAAATGATATCATCCACATAGATTTGAACAAACAGTTTACTCTCTCCATCTTGAATTCTGAAGAGTGTTCTATCAACTTTTCCTTTGGTGAATCCATTGTCAATTAGAAATTGTGACAATGTGTCATACCAGGTTCTTGGTGCTTGTTTCAATCTATAGTTTTTCGCTCAAAACCACGGAGGTTGTTCAATATAGACTTCTTCTTCCAAAAGTCCATTTAGAAATGCCCTCTTCACGTCCATTTGATACACAATGAAGTTCTTGTGTGTAACATAAGCAAGAAACATTCTTATTGCTTCCAGTCTAGCAACATGAGCTAAGGATTCATCAAATTTATTCCTTCCTCATAGAAATACCCTTTGGTTACCAATCTTTCTTTGTTTCTTACTACAGATCCTTCCTCATTCATCTTTTTTCTGAATACCCACTTAGTACCAATAACATTCTGGTGGGTAGGCCTTTGGACCAATTCCCATACTTTGTTCCTTTCAAACTATTTCAGCTCCTCTTGTATGGCCTGATTTCAATGTGTGACAACCAATGCTTGAGATACATCTTTTGGTTCTATCTGAGAAATAAAACAAGTAAACATGGCTTCATGTTGAGCTCTGGATCTGGTTCTTACTCCATCTCCAAATTTCCAATGATCAGCTCAGGTGGATGGTCTCTCAGCCATCTCATATCTAGTTGGAGTAAGTCTGCTGGATTCAGCCATCTTGTAACAAAGTTGTCTTGGACAACTTCTTCATCATCATTCAGTTGCGGACCTTCTAGTTGTCTCTGAGATTCAACAATCTCATCTTCATCAGGATTCAGTGCTCTTACATCTGCTTCAACATAGGGACTCATCTGCATAGTTGGTTGATTATTCTTCTTAGCTAACACATCTATGTCTTCTCTGTTTACATTACGTTCATCTAACACGATATGGATAAACTCTTCTGTGACCATAGACCTTTTTTTCAGCACTCTATATGCTTTACTTTCGGATGAGTATCCCAAAAAGATACCTTCATCATCTTTAGCATCAAAACCTTTTAAGTTGTCCTTGCCTTTGTTATGGATGAAGCACTTGCATCCAAAGATCTTTAAATATCCAATATTTGGTTTACTCTCCTGTCCAAATTTCATTAGGAGTTTTAGTCAATTGCCTGTTGATCATGCATCTATTCTGAGTATAACAAGCAGTATTGATGGTTCAACCCAAAATCTCTCAGAAAATCAAGCTTCAACTAATATTGTCCTTGCAACTTCCTTAAGAGTTCTATTCCTTCTTTCAGCTACTCCATTTGTTGTGGAGTTCTTGCAGCTGACAACTCATGAACAATACCATTTTCAATACAATAATGAGTTATAATCCCATTGAAAAACTCAGTTCCCCTGTCAGACCTTATCTTACTAATGGTTTGACTCTTTTCATTTTGAACTCTTCCCATTAGTTGAGGCAATTTTTGCATTGTTTTCTTCTTTTTACACATGAAAAGTCCATGTATATATAGAGTAATCATCCACCACAACTAAGGTGTATTTCTTTCCATCGTCATTTGGTTCAACAGGACCAAATAAGTCAATGTGCAGGAGATGCAATATCCTTGTTGAACAAGCACTTGGCTTGTCCTTGAAGAATGATTTGATTTATTTTCCCATCTGGTATGCATCATAAATGCTTTCTTTATTGTACACTGAGTCAGACAATCCTTCCACAAGATGATTTCTTGCAAGCTTATTGATTGTCTTGAAATTTCATGTGACTCTTGTGCCCCTGACTAACTTGATTATGTTGTACTCTTTGCTAGCAGACATGTGCTTGGTGTAGCAGTTGACCAATCCACTACATACATGTTCTTTTTCCTGGTTCCTTGAAGCACAATTTCATTTGACTCAGCATATTTTGTTTTTGGCAAACTCCCATATTGAATCTCACATTGTAGCCTTTGTCATAGAGTTGGCTGATGCTTACCAGATTAAAGTTGAGATCTTCAACATATGCAATATCTGTGATCTCCAATCCATTTTTCTTTATGGATCATGTGCCTTTGATTTCCCAGGATTTTCACATCACGCCTCGACGGGGACGCGCGATGGGTATCTGAGACTAGCATACAAGCAACTAACAGTCTAGACAAAAATAACATAATCCCAGAAGAAATAGAGTCTAAAGCAGCGGAAACAAAAACTACAAGTACCAGTACAGATTACAAATACATCCCAACAGAAAATATCCAAATAAGCTTACAGTCCAGTGCTATCCAAATCAACTGATAGTCCAACAAATATAAACAAAGTACACATCGATTCACAACTTAAATGTCAAAAGGTCCTACGCCATTGGGTTACATCTTAAACGGGAAAAAAGAAAAAAGTCCAACAACAACAATAACAAAACGGAACAAATCCAACAGGTGAAACACGGAGGGATCAATGTGGCAGGTTTGGCATCAGACGTTAGAAACAGGAGGGATGAGACACAAATTCTCAGTGGATGGGGTGATCGTGTGCTAATGTGGCGATATATATAAATGCAAGAAAATTGTTGTATGAAAAGAAATGTGTGAGTCATGATGTGTGGTTCACACACAGTTCATAAGCATCGTGATAAATATATATATATATATATATTCAAAATAATATACTTATACAGTTTTGATAAAAGAGATCTTGATCATACATGAACTATGTGATTCAAGCAAGACAGGTAGGATTGAGTACGAAACGTAATTCCAACCCATGCAATACAAGTAGCGGTTACATACATTTTTGTAGCGCTAACCAATGTAATACAAGTAGCGGTTGCGTACGGTTTGTAGCGCCAACCAAACGGGTCTGAGTAACTCAGTGTGTGGATCGGGGCAGCGATTCCTTCGTTCTTTCTTGTAACTCCCGAGCAAGATGGTCAAGACCTGTCACCTTATCGCTCCATAGACAAAGACAAATTCATATTGGAGCTAGCTAGGCCCGGATTGTCATAATCATGATTATACCTCAAGTACTACGGCCCGCTTCCCTTGGACAAACTCCGTCCCTCAGTTGCGGGATTAGGACGATGGGGCCGGAGAGTGGAATAGCAGCCGAGCTGCCCAGATCCCCAACATATTCATTACGACTGTGAGCTCAATACACGAAGTTGACTCAGGCAGGAATATAATGATAAGTACAGGATGTCAACCAGACAGTCAAGTATATTGATTCAGGGAAGCAATTCAGGAAGTTTTCAAAAATTGCACGTGGCATTTATTGGCATTGGTGATGTAAATTGGATGAAGATAATTATCGAGAGGATAAATAATCTTTGATTACTTGAAGAATTAAGTGGGACATAAGTCCGTTGTAGGTCAGAATCGCAAGACGAGAAAGTCGCCATGACGAACGCGTATCAATCGGTCCAAGCGATCCGATAAGTCGAGGATTTTAAGAAAATAAAATATTATAAATAATAAATATAAACCAGAGGTTCCAGGGCTCTATTTAAAAGAAAATAATTTGAGTTAAGTTCCTTGTTAAAAGAAAATTTTACAATTAGCACCGTTTTGTAAAAACTAGTCCTTTTGGGGTTAAAAATTAAATAAGTTCGTGTCTCGACCTCGAAAAATTATAAGGTAAGTTCCTAAATTATCTAAATCGTTCATTGATTCATATTTTTAAAGTTTTGGGGTCGTGTTTTTATAAAATTTTCATTTTGGCCCTAAATTCGTTAAATTTGTCATTTCGGGCCTCGAGTTTAAAATATTGGATCTCACAAACCGGGAGGGATTTTAATGTGATTCCAATTGTAAAATATCACTAAGGTCGGTAGGATATTGGGACTAAGGTAGTTTTTAAATAAATAAGTATAGGTCCCTTAACTTTTGAAAATTCCATTTTAGTCCCATTTTTAAATAATTGCCTTTAAGACATTTTTTTAGAGGTCCGATTGTTATGAAATTTGAACATTGGGTCCAAAATATCATAAGGTTATAGTTAAAAATATATTTTCAGGTACATGGACTGTATAAGTCCTCGAAATTTTATTTTGGTCCTCAAGTTTAATATTTTATATTTTGGTCCCTCAATTTTGTAAAATTACTTTCTAAGCTCTAAACACTTGGATTTTTGGAATACCTTTAAAATATGTCATTTCCAGTCCCTTAAAAATTAAAATTTCAAAATTTTAAAAGTGGGGCTGGTACAGTTTCGAATTTTGCAATTTAGCCCTTAAATTTCTATTTACAATTTAGTCCTTGGGCTTTAAGGGTTGATTTTATTTATCTCCAAACTCTTAAACTTTTATTAAAATATCAAAATATAATTTTTGAACCTGAGTTAGTCCCAATTTTCGAAAATTACAGAGGGGTCCTTTAAGTTCTATTTTCTTGCAATTAAGTCCACCAATTTGTCATTTTTGCAATTTTAGTCCAAAATTTCAAACTTAATCAATTATGCTCGACATGTCCAGGTTATAAGGAAAATAAAACATGGATATCAAGGTTCATAAACATGCATATACATCTCATTCAATAATTCATCAAATACAACATTAAAATATGCATGCATACACCTAAATTGCAATAAATAGTATTTTTGAGCAACACTTAAAAACAATTTAAACTTAATACTTTTAATCAACATGCATTACAATATACATATATATCAATCTCTCAAGAAAAATTACTACATGCATTTTAAAACAAAGCACCTAGAAGTTGAAAGAATTTTTCCACCCACCTTAATATTCGCTTGTTGGTAAAGGAAAATGGAAAAAATAACCAATTGAGTAAGAAATCACTTAGGTCAGTCCATAAGTCATGAAATATCCAAAAACAAGAGTTGGAAAAATGGAGCTTAAATTAAGAAGAAAAAGAAGGAGGTGAAGAGGATGGCAAATAGCACACTTACCTTGTGTAGTGGGCAAATTAGACAAGTAGTAGCTCCAAAATGAAATATCTTGCTCACCCTCAAAGAATCCTCTTAAGGTCAGCCCCTAAGCCTCCAAAAATAATAATGGAGAAGTCAAAATTCGAAATTAAGAGGGAGAAGAAGGAAAATGTGCTACAACCCAAATTCTTATTTTGTAGTCCAAATCTTCACAATAACTTGAGGTCTCTAAGGTGATATCAAGGCTTGTGTATCTTCTAGTGGCTTCTAAGTATACCTCAAAAGGAAAATTAAACTTAAGTTAAGAAATGAGGGAGATAAGCTTGAAGATATAAAGAATGGATTGAAGAAGAAATTTTCTTACCTTGTTAGTAGTAGTGTTCGAATTTTGTAGGTGATAAGAGAGGAATTCTTGTATTTTTTTCTAAGTGTTGGAAGAAAAGAGAGAAAAATATGAATATACGAGTAGAGAAAAGTTGGAGGAATTTATAGAGAATGGAGAGGATTTGTAAGAGTGATGTATGTGTTGCTGAAATGAAATGAATTTTTTTTTTGTGTAATAAGGCCTAATGGCCAAAAATTGTGAGAGAGAGGGAGGAGAGAAATTTTTCCAAGTCTTGAATTATGTCTCTTCCATGGAGACAAATGGGTGAGTCAAAGTATGGGTGAGTGAGAGAATGGGTGGAGTTTGAGGGGAATGTTGAGAATTTGTGGGAAAATGTGGGAAGAGTTGGGAGGAAAAAATGATTAAAAATTGTGGTATAAGATGATGTGTATAAGACTTGTAAAATGGTAAAATTATACACAAGATGTATAATATAAGGTGTAAGTGTACAAGAGTTGGGAGGTATTTCTACTCCAAAAATCTCATCATGGCCGTCCATCCTTATGGTATATGTGGTATACATATATTTTTTTTTGTCCCAAAATTAATGATAATAGGTGAATAATATCAATCTCCAAAATAAATAGTGATTTCCTTGATCACTTATAAGTCTCATGATCACTTATTCAAAATCAAATTCTTAATTCTATAAGGTATAACTCTCTAAAATAAATGGTCTCTTAAAATTCTAAGGTGACTGATAAATGCACAAATAACAATAATGATCAATCAAGTGATAATTGATGTGAAATTGAATTAATAAAGGATCATTAATAATAAGTAATAGATCAATTAAATAAAAAATAAAATTAAATGCAAAATTATATATTTATTAATATTTACCCATCAACGTGACGCGATAAAGTAGTCAAAATAGTACATGGACAATAAATGAAATAATTATACGCTCGAAAAATCGAGGGCTTCACAGCTTCACTTCCTACAAATATGACTTTTGCACCTCTGATTTCCTTGAACTTTGATAGATTTCTCTTGTTTTCTGCCATATGTCTGGAACAACCATTATCCATGTACTAGGTTCCTTGACACTCAGCTACTCTTGGAACCTGAAATCAAGAAAATTAGTTTTTTAGGTACCCATACTTGGTCCGAGGGGTTAGTGCTATAAGATGTTCCAACCAACCTATAGCCAGATGATCTGACTCTAAGAGGTTTCCATCTATCAGTTCCATATTCATAGTGCACATTAGCAAATTGCTTGGGGTTTTAGGATCATACAACTGTCTCTTTTGTCTGTATGCCTGTGTATTTGTTTGAGCATTTGTTTTCTTGGGGTAATAGTGAAATATTTTTGCTTGACGAGTTTTGTGCTGAGTGCATATGTGTGCTGATGATAGCTCTTTTGCCTTGGGAATGACCTATAGTGAGGTTGAGGTCTTTGTCATTTTGGCTTGTAGGTTTTGGCTATATCTCACTTGATTATTCCAATCAGCTTGGTTTAGATAGTTTCTACCATTCCTATCATATGATTTTCTTTGCTGAAATCTTTGGGTAGTTGGTAGGCCTGTTTATCTTTCACAGAGTATGTTCTATTTGGAGTCTGTTGATGAACGTTTTTGAATTTTATTTCAGTTGTCATTTCAGCATACTCAACTGGCTTTATGCATTTACCCTTATATCCAAGGCCAATATGATTGTGATTGTATTTTTGTGTGGGTGTTGGTACAACATATGGTGTTTTGGATTTTTGTACTTGAGCATTCTTTTTCCAAAATTACTCTAGGAGATTGAGCACGCACAAAGGAATTGAATCATATGCCTGTCTTATCTCCACACTCTTTTTGAATCATTATAAGTTCATCCAATGATTTGGATGCCTTTGTAAATGAAGCAATCATATTTTTAAGATCATTTTCTCTCTTTTCAGTAGCAACTAACTCTACCTGAATCTTGGCAATTTTAGCCTCCAACTTTGTATTCTCCTCCACTTTATGACTTAGAGTTCTCAGCTCTCTAGTCATCTTTGAGTTTTGGTTTTTAAGCTTGTTGTTCTCCTCATTTAGTAGCGTGTGTGAGGTTTTCATGTGCTCAAAGTCTCTCATCATTTTGCTAATTGAATCATAAAGATATGTGGGTGATGAAGTGTTTATGTCACTATCACTATCACTAGAATCTAAATGAGATGAGTTAGAGTGTACCTCATCTTATTGATATTGTTCTTTGGCCATGAGGCAGATCATAGCCTTTTCCTCGGTGTCACTTGAGTAGTCTGCTTCACAATTATCTAAGTCTACTAGTTCCTTGCACTTGACTAGTTCAGCAGTCTTAGCAGCCAACATGTATTTCTTCTTTTATTGTCTTCTTTCTCTGAAGACTCTTCTATCCTCTTTATTTTTATATTTGTTTACCGGTGGATAAGAACAGTCAACAACAAAGTGTCCTGCTTTTCTGCAGTTCCAACACATGTTTTCTGCTCTCTGCAAGTCAGCTCTCTCAGCCCTCTGATTATCAACTCTGTGATATTTAGTTCTTTGATGTTCAACTCTCTTGGGTGGCTTGTCCTCCCTAGGTTTGGAGGGTGTTGAGTGTCTTCTTGAGGATTCACCCTTGTTTCTTTTGTTGCTTTTATTAAAGAACTTGTTGAACGTTTTTACCATTAGGGCTATTTTCTCCTGTTCAATTACTTCATTTGGCTCAGCTTTCTTCCCGTCACTGGCCAATAGCTGTCTTGAACACAACTATCTCTTTTTGCTCCTTTCTTCTCAGCTCAAACTCTTATGTCTTGAGGTCTGATAATAGCTCATTGTTTGATGTTTTGGAGAGGTCCATGGAGTGTCTCAGGGCCATGACCTTCATTTCCCACTCAGCTGGGAGACACCTTAGGATTTTCATGTACATTTCTTTCTGAGTATACTTCTTTCCCAGAGCTAAAAGCTTATTTGTGATTTCTATAAATCTGGAATCCAGCTAATCCAGACTTTCACCTGCAAGCAGTTTAAAATTTTCAAATTTTTAGACTGCAACAGTTAAATTTCATTGATTTATTCAAATTCTTCACAAATCAAAGTAAGTTTTTCCCAACGTTCTTTGGCTATTTTGCAAGATTTGACTTTATTAAACATGGACTTATCTAAGGTTTTATAAAGATTATCCTTGGAAACATTATCAAGATGTTTCTCTTTCTGTCGTCGTTGGTCCATGCACAACGAGGCTTCTCAACCATAGCAGGTCTGGGCTCTGATGCAACATCTTCTCCTTCAGCTGGAGGTGGTCTTCTTACAGCAGTGTTGCCCTTTAGGATTCGTAGTGGCTCATCCTCTATAACTAGCCACATCTCATCGTGCAAAGTTGATAGATGAGCCTGCATACAAATTTTCCAGTCATCAAACTCTTCCACAGTGAACAAGGGAATGCGAGTTAGATTTGCTTCCATGATAATAACTTTGCTTTGAAATAAATGCTTTAAAAACTCAAGTGTTGTTTTTTTGAAAAGACTGAGATCTAGTTCAGTAACCAGTGCGGAAGGCTCAATGAACCAACCGTTATAATACCACTTGTAGGTCCCAAGTGGTGAATTGTAAGGTTTAGAAGGGGGGTTGAATAAACTTTACCAAATTTTCGAATTTAGTCCTTTTAAAATATATTCAGAGTTAACTCAAATCAGCTAAGTCCTTGAGGGACAACTAGGTTGGCTTACTTCAGCAAAATTACCCACTCAACAGACTTGACTGAGTTG
The DNA here is from genome assembly GCA_016081115.2 of Rehmannia glutinosa. Taxonomy (NCBI): domain Eukaryota; kingdom Viridiplantae; phylum Streptophyta; class Magnoliopsida; order Lamiales; family Orobanchaceae; genus Rehmannia; species Rehmannia glutinosa. The sequence continues at coordinate 23,513,388 of CM071924.1, forward strand.
TTGATAGTATAACTCAGTTGCGATCAACTAACACTTATCTTTACAGTTGATTTGGTTTTTATTCAGCGGAAGACTTTTCACCTTTAATGATTTAAACTTGTTTTCAACACTTGTTTTTAGCAAATGTTATTATCAGTTGAGTTTAGCAATTATAACTTAGCAGCAGGTATAAATAATATGTAAAATATTATAATGCTATAAGTAAATAAGACAAGCAATTTTATAGTGGTTTGAGGATTGGATAATTCCTCTAATCCACTTTTCTTCAACTCCTAGATGAATCCACGAAGTAACAGATCTTGGTTACAAAGTAGTGAATAGTCCCAGTCAGCCTTGATCACACAGCTGGCTACTTTTGGGACTCAGTTTCTTCACAAAACAGTTGTCTTGCTACTTCAGCTCCCTCGAACTCTTGGAATTGATCACACAGCCTTCCAACGAGCCTATTTCGAACTTGAACCTTACTACTTCTCCTTCAACCTTGGAGAGTAGACCCATTTTGTTCTTCAAACAGTTTCCCCTTCAACTTGATGAAGTAATATTTCTTTCCCTGAATGTATTGGATTGAGTTCCTTCGATTTTAGGCTTGATGAATATCTTTGTAAGCTTGAGAGTATTTGCAAGTTTGCTTGAATGTTTAAATGCTTGTAAAATCGATTTTTTCTCTCACTTGCTTCATAAGCCTTTTATAGTGAAGATTCGAAAGTATGTCCGTTGAAGAGATAGACATATATTTCGAAAATCACTCGTAGGTTGTTGGCATGTCTAGTCCTTGCAGCATTAATGAGAATCGTACCATGAGGATCGTACCTTGATTTTATTTGCTGGTAGCTTGACACAAGCCTATTTCCAGCAAAACCTTGACTTGTGTTGACAATGGATCTCTATCAACTTTCTTTAAGTCTTTTCTATTGCAAACCCCTTTGACATTCGATTCCAATCATTTTGGAATGACTTAGCTATTAGTAAGTTGACTGATACAACTTTTATGTCACTTGACTGATCATTCACTTGGCTTCACACAGCTGACACAACTGGGTCTTCTCTTCAATCTTCAGTCGACTCTTGTAATCTTCAACTTAGCTGACTTCAACTCAGCTCATGCAGTCCTATATATTACAAGTTGAATTACAAAGAAAATGGGGCGCCAACATCCTATTCTAAATTTTGCAAGGTATCATCAAAATCTAATCATAAATTTTCCTAACATCAGAGCATGATTTATCTCAGAGCATATACAGAGTACTTACAAATGTATGTATTTACAGTTAAATATAATACAACACGATGGGGTTCAGCCATCTTCAATGCCTCGGCTACTTCATTCTTCTCTCAGCATCCTCCTCTGCTATTCTCGTTCTTCTTCAGCTCTTCTCCTCCTTCTATATTCCTTTTCTATTTTCTTTCTTTCATAAGCTTTCTTGGCAGCTGGGCCATCCCTTCTCTGCCTTTCTTTCCATTCGTGATTGAGTCTTATGTTCTCTTCTTCTTGTCCTCTTCTTGCCTCCTCATTTTTACTTTCCACTTCTATGTTGGATAGTTCATCCAGCCCATCCCAAAGAAATCAACCCTTTTTTTCTGGGGTCGACATATTGAACATCTCTAGGACTTGGTCGTGGAGTTCCTCTGCCTTTTCCACTTCCACCAATTCTTCCACTCCCCCTTCCAGAGTATGCTCCTCCTCTGGGAGTGTACTGCACGGGTGCCTTGGAAGTTTGCTGACTACTCGAAGTCGGCTGCTACTCAGCTGTTTGACACAACTCTAAACACTTTTCCCAGTACAAGTCCCACACCTGAGATAGAGTGATATCTCTGAAAAATCCTTCTAATGCTAGAGTTTGAAATTCCTCTAAGGCTCAGATCCTGCATCATGGACAATTAACTCTAGAGGGGGCATGATTACTGGGGAATCTATTAATAATCCAGCTGGGGGGCCTTCGAACTTAGCTTTTAAGCTTTTGGTCCTGTCATGCTGCCTTTCACTTACTTTCTTAAAATCAACCTCAATGGCTTCTCGAGACTTCTTGAAAGCCAATGTAGCTTTTCTCTTCTACTAAAGATCTTGTGGAAGCTGACTCGGGACAGAGGATGTGACTGAGCCAAGTTGGGGAGTTTGGGAAAGCATAATCTTCAAGGGAGGTTTCTTCATTCCACTTTTTCCCCCTTATAACTAGCTTCCCCCCTGGTTATCATCTTCCCCTTTTGGCATCATCACCAAGAGGAGAGTCGATCGGGAGGATACTCTAGGATAAGATCCAGGTTCTTGCTAATCATGTCCATTTTGTCAGGCATTGTGGAGTGTGCTCTTCTGAACTCTGATTGCAGAGCCTTTGTCCGATCTTCCATCCACTTCATTTATGTTTGTATCATCATTATTTATATACACATGGCGACTTCGGTTTTCAGAAGGCCTTGGCATGGAAAGCAAGTGACAAAGTTGCCTTTACGAAATTCACATTGGTTATGGCCCACCACCCATGGTGCTATAACCATCTCATATGCTGATAAATCAACTGAGGAACAGACTACTCAACAAGAAGAATCAACTGATGACATTGAAGTTGTTAAGACAACTGAGGGTCAGTCAGCTCAGGAGAATAACACAGCTGCACAAAGGGCTGATGACACTGAAACTATTAAGGCACACAGAGCTGAAGAACACTTAAGGGAAAAGGGTAAAGCTCCTGAAGCAGAAGGGGAAGAAATTCCTATTTTCCCAGAGGATATTTTTGCTGAATACTTCCCATTCGTGGCTGAAGTACCGTTAGAAACAGCGTCGGTGGCAGAGAGTGCGAGATACACTATCCAAGTCCCTGCTGAAGAAATTGAAACCCCTGATGATCATACATTTGCCAAAATGGTAATTTGAGGCGCATAGAATGCCAAATTTTAGCAGAGACAGACATATCATATCTTCAGGATGGACCAGTGATACAAAATGGATATGGAGTTGTTGCAGGCACAACATAAGGCAGACCTTCTAAAGACAGAGTCCACCATGCGTACATAAATAATGATGATGCAAACTGAGATGAAAGCTCTGCGATCTGAGTTTAGAGCAGCACACTTCGCAAGTCATAAGAAGATGGACATGACTAATAAGAAACTGGACCTTATCCTGGGAGTATCCTTGCAGTCGACTCTATCTCCAAAACTGTTCCAAACGTGGCATCGAGCGGCATAGCAGCCCTTCTCTTACCCGGTGGAAGGACCGCGCATTCTCGATTTGTTATTCCGTTAAATCCAAATGAACAATCAATGTGCAATATCAAACAAGGAACCCCGCTCGCGGAATTGATCGTTCGTTGTAAACTCATAATTTGGGACGAAGCACCAATGATGAATAAGTACTGTTTTGAGTTGGTGGACCAATCTGTACAAGATATTATGCAGCTCGAGAACCCACAAAATCTCCATATCCCTTTTGGAGGTAAAACTGTCATTTTCGGTGGGGATTTGGACAAATCTTTTGTTATACCCAAGGAACACGACGAGGACATTGTTAATGCCACAATAAATTCTTTCTACTTGTGGGATTATATTACAGTCCTCAGACTGACCAAGAATATGCGTCTTCAAAGTCTTGGACAAACTGATGATTATTCTGAGTTGGTTAAGTTTTCTGAATGGATAGCAAGCATTGGAGATGGAACAATCGGAGAAGAAAGTGATGGTTACTCCACTATTGATATTCCTGAAGATATTTTGCTCGAGGCAACTGATGATCCAATTGGAACTATTGTTGAAGATACCTATCCAATGTTTAGAGATGCCATTGATGATCCGACATATTTGAAGGAAAGAGCTATTTTGCCACCTACACTTGATGTTGTCGAGTCTATTAATCAATATATGACGTCTTTGAACTCTTCTAAAGGTCAGACGTTTTTGAGTTCTGATAGCACGTGTAAGTCAGATTCTAATGTTGATTTCTTGCATGATCTGCACACGCCGGAATTCCAAAATGGTATAAAATGCTCCGGTGTGCCGAATCATGAATTGCATCTGAAGGTTGAGACTCCTGTTATGCTATTGAGGAACATCGACTATTCGATTGTATTGTGCAACGGTACAAGATTAGTGATTACGAGACTTGGCAAGCATGTACTTGAGTCTAAAATCTTAACTGGTGCCAATGCTGGTCATAAGGTGTTGATTCCCCGAATGACACTAACCCCTTCGGACATTAGGATACCATTCAAGTTTCAGCGTAGACAATTTCCTCTAATTGTTTCGTACGCAATGATCATTAACAAGAGCCAAGGACAATCTCTATCCAATGTGGGCCTCTATTTGAAAAATCCGATTTTCAGTCATGGTCAATTATACGTTGCTGTATCTCGAGTTACGAATCCTAAGGGGCTGAAAATATTAGTTTGTGGAGACGATAATTCGAAAAACAAACAGACGAATAATGTTGTGTACAAGGAAGTATTCCAAAATGTGTAATTATTTTTGTTTTGAGAGGAATGTGTAATTATTGAATGTATTTATTAACTTGATTTATTTTTCTCGAGTTTGTATATTTCAATTATACGTTCTTATTTATTTTAATCTTTGTATATACAAGTACTTTACATTCAACAACAAATTTCATTACATCCCGTGCGTCGCACGGGTCGCGTACTAGTATTTCCTAAAGCAAGGACCAGAGCCAAACTATATCAATTGGTGTCTGCAAGGGACTTGTATTCACTCTGTGCACGGCTTAATTTGCGACACAACTCTTTATTTCTCAGCATTCCACAATAACAAATTTCCATCAAGAAGGATATAATGTCCACTACTGGATTTTACGTGATCCACATTGCTGGTCCAGTCAACATCAAAGCTTCAGGAGCATTCTATTTGGTGGAGTGAAAATTGTCGAAACCTATGCACACAATATTCCTCATAGTAGGCCAATCACTTTACTTACCACAATTTTGATTTTGAACATATCGAACATCAACAATTAATCAACACATTCTATTTCACAAATAATTCACATATAAGACATAATATAAGGAATGAAAAAAGGTTTTACCTCCTGACAAACTTCTGCCAAAAGTGAAGAACGATGGAAGTTAAAGAGGCATCTCGTCGCTTGTGAAGTGTAGCTCACATCTCAATAGTTTAGTTCAAAGTTGTTAACTTAGAGTCTACATCTAGGAGCATTTTGCACATCATACGACAAAACTTTGATCTAGAAAAGTCATTTTTAATTTTCTCCATCAATATAATTTCAGAATCGATAACGATAGCAGCAAAAGTCAAATAATAAACCACATCATGAGAAATCAGAAAGTCTAGCCCACAGTCACCTTTTGAAAACGAGTTTAATATACGATCTCAACAGGAAAATAGTACTATCCAAGTCCATCTAGTAAAATGATAATGTGAGTATTAGTAAATCAAGACGGTACACTAATGCATATGTAAAAGAATAAGAATAAATCAAAGCATAACCATCAAGGCCAACTGAAGCTTCACAAAATAAACAAATTCCAGAAGCATGAGAAATTAAAAGTTGGACTTTCCTACTTTTTGGTCAACATCATATTGGAGGTGATAACTGTTAAAAAAATAATTTGTAATACATTATTGGCACTAAACCAACATCTACCAAACTGATACACAAAGAATGGCTAAGAATTGAGCTCACCTAACCCACCATGTATTAGTACTTTGTTTCTTTTAATTTATTAATGTAAAAGTTAGGTAATGTTTTACCTATAAAAGGCACGTAAGCTGCAAAATGTAGAATATCAGAAATCAATTCATTGTATTTGAATAGAAAGCATTCCAAATATTTTCAAAGCCGATCAAGGCAATTCTAGTGAGAGTTGTGTTGGGAAATTTATTGTTTAGATTTTGATGAATGCCATGTAAAACTTAGAATAGGAAGTTGGCACCCCATTTTCGTCGTAAACTGCATTGTAATAATAGGGTTGGTCAAGCCGAGTTAAGTCGGCTATGCCTAAACATGCAAGAAGACAATGGAGACTAGAAGGAAGACTCATTGCGCAAGACAGTGAGTATGGCAAAGAAGAGAAGACGGGAACTCAATCAAGGAGCGGTGAGATGCGGTGAGTAGAGTATCGGTCAAGTCAACTCAAGATAGCCAAGTCTCAATTTGAAGTGAGGAAGAGTCATCCAATGATTGGAAGTCGACTCTAAGTCACTTGGGGAAATCAAGGAAATGCAAGTCAAGTCGAGATAATTTGGAAGAGATCCGTTGCACGAGAAATCAAAGGAATTACTTAAACAAGTAATACCTCCATACTACCTTTTCGAGTGCTCACCCCGAAGCATGCAAAAGGAATAAACCAATGGGAAGCACTGCACCATGTCGAACTCAAAAGTCAAGAACAATTCATACGAGGAAGTGGCAATTCCAAGGACTGCAACAAGACAAGCCAACGACCACAAGTGACTTTCAAAAATAAGCCTATCTCTTCAACGGGCTGATTTTTGAAAGATCACTATAAAAGGCTGAGGAATGACTCTGAGAGAAGGTTACCTGAACCACGTACATTCAAGCAAACATTTAAACTGTAACCTAAGACATTCTCAAATCATTCAAGATTAATCCTCAAGCCTACATTACGAAGAAAGTCAATCCAACACTCACCTGTGAAGGAAAGATAACTTCAATCAGTTGAAGAGGAAATTGTTGAAGAATCAAGGGGTCTACATTCCACGGAGGATTGTAGGAAGGTTCAAGGTCGAACCAGTCTCAAGTTTTGGAGGGCTTTGTGATCAAATCCAAAGAGCTTGAGCAAGTGGGCTGTAGTAGCAAGGCAAACGCCTGTGAAGAAGCCCCGAGTCGCACGAGAAGCCAGTGCGTGACCAAGGCATCTCAGATCGAGTCCCAAAGGATCAAGTCATTTTGTGTGATCAAGACTTGTATATCGGGACATTACCACTTTGTATACCGATCAATACCTAGTGGATTCCTCCAGGAGTTGGAGAAGAGAGGAGTAGAAGAATTACCCCATCTTCGAACCTCTATAAAAACTTATCGTGTCATTTACATTTCAAAGACTTTAATTTCTCGCACCTTATTTATTTAACTCTTTTGATAAATTTGCTATCCACTTGATAATCTCTAAGTACTAAACCAAATTTAAGGGTGTAAAGTCTTCTCTGAAAACAAATCACGATCGAGTTAAGTCTTTAGTCAAAACAATTTGAGTTATTCTATCAACAACTCATCAGTGCGTTTGAGTAACTAACTCTGCTGATTAACTAACTTAGCTGTCCATCAAGGACTCAACGGTGAAGTATTAACTCTGAATTTTTAAAAGGACTAAAATCGAAAAGTTGGTAAGGTTTATTCAACCCCCCCTTCTAAACCTTACACTCACACCCCTTGGGACCTACAAGTGGTATCAGAGCGGTTGGTTCATTGAGCCTTCCGCACTGGTTACTGAACTAGATCTCCAAATTCAAAGTCTGTTTTAGTACTCAAGTCCTTCAAAAATCTTTTTATCATTAAAAGTTATTATCATGGAAGCAAATTTGACACGCATCCCTATGTTCACAATTGAAGAATTTGATGATTGGAAAATTCGCATGCGAGGCTCATCTATCAAAGATTACATGATGAGATGTGGATAGTGATAGAGGATGGGCCCCGCAAATTTTAAAAGTGAACACAATAAGGAGAGCCTGCGGTGAAGGTGAAGAGGATGTTGCTCCTGCACGATCATGGTTGAAAAACCAAGAGCTGAATGGACAAATGATGATGAAAAAGATATAACTTGGACAATGTGGCCAAGGACATTCTTTACAAAACCTTGACAAAGCCATGTTCAATAAAGTCAAATCATGCAAAACAAACTAAAGAAATCAGGACAAGCTAACATTGATTTGTGAAGGCTCGAGCAAATCAAGGAAAATAAATTATCGGTGGTTGTACGTAAATTTGAAAATTTCAAAATGATCGCAGAGAGACCCTGGATCAACCGGATGCTCGGTTCACGTAAATTACCAACGAGCTATCTCGCACTTGGAAAAGAATATACACGAAGAAATGTGTATGAAGATTCTAAGAAGTCTCCCAACCGAGTGGGATATGAAAGTCATGGCCATGAGACACTCCATGGACCTATCCAAGACATCCAACCATGAGCTATTCTCGGATCTCAAAGCCTACGAATTTGAGCCGAGAAGAAAAGACCGAGGAAGAGACAATTTGTACCCAAAACAATTTGCTCTAATTGTTAAGGATGGCAAAGAGAGCCGAGGTCAAAGAAGTGATTGACCAAGAGAGAAATTGCCCCCGATGGTTAAAAGGTTTAACAAGTTCTTCAATAAGAACTACAAGAGAGGCAAGGGCGAATCCTCCGAAGACACTCGGCTCCTCCAAGTCAAGGGAAGATAGGCCAACCAAGAGAACAGAGCATCAAAAAGCTGAATATCAAAGGGTGAAAATCCAAGAATGGAAAGAGTGATCAAAAGGTTGAAAATCTATCTTTGAATGTAGGCAACCAGGTCACTATGCCATTGATTTCCCATATCCTGTAGTCAACAAATACAGGGAATGAAGAAGAGAGAAAGGTCTTGAGAGAAAGAAGACAAGAAAAAAAAAGGCAATGTTGGGCTGCGAAGCAGAATCAGCGAGACACCCAAGTCAAGAGACACGGTGATTGAGAGTAGTGAAGTCGACTACTCAAGTGACTCGAAGAAGAAGCCTTGATCTTTTGATGGCCAAGGAACAAGACCAACCTCGACCAAGAAGATGAGGTACACTCTAACTCATCACACTCGATTCTAGTGATAGTGATCGTGTGACACACACTTCATCACCCACTAATCTTTATGATTCATTAGGCAAAATGATGAAAGATTTTGAACACATCAAATCCTCACACACACTACTAAATGAGGAAAACAACTTTTCTAAAAGCTAAAACTCACGGTGACTAAGGAGCCGAGTACTCTAAGTCAAATAGTGATGAGAATGAAAGTTTAAAGATCGAAAATGCTAAGCTAATAGCGTAAATAGCTGCTATAGAAAAGAGGGAAAATGACCTCAAAAATGTTATTGCCTCATTCACTAAGGCATCTAAATCATTGGATGATCTTATTATGAGTCAAAGAGAATGTGGAGACAAGACCGGCTTAGATTTAATTCCTCGTGCTATGTCAAGCTCCAAAAGTGATTTTGGAAAAAGGATCTTCTAGCAATGAAGTATCTCAAAAATCCAAAACTCCAAATGGTGCACACACGCTTATCCCAAAGCACAATTACAAACAAACTGGTCTTGGTTATAAAGGGAAAGGCTTGAGCCGAGTTGAGTGTCTTTGAGAGGACAAGCGAGAAGAAATCCGGCCGAGTTCCTCAAAGCAAACTCCAAACAGAAATACTGTAAAGAAGAAACAGAGCTACCAAAAACCCCGGAAGTTCTATAAAAGAAACACATATGAAGGGAATGGTAGAAAATACCCAAGCCAAGTGATTGGAATAATGTGAACTATCGGCAAAGACCACGTGGAATATAAGCCAAAATGGCAAAGGCCTAGAACTCAACAAAGGCCATTCCAAAGGTATAAGAGCTTTCATCAGCACACATATGCACCTAGGCACTACACTCAGAGATATCACAACTACCCAAAGAAGGCAATTGCTAAAACACATATACTGCATACGAGACAAAAGAGACAAATTTGTATGAACCTAGAACCCCCAAGCAATTTGCCAAAATTAATTATGATTATGGCACTGATAGATGGCAACCCCTTAGAGTCAAACCATTTGGCTATAGGTTGGTTGGATCATCTTACAATACTAACCCCTCAGGACCCAGACAAGTATGGGTACCTAAAACTTAATTTCCTTGTTTGCAGGTTCAAGGAACAGTGAGTGCCAAGGAACCTGGTACATACATATGCATGGGTTCATTTCCGGACATATGACAGAAACAAGAAAAATCTGTCAAAATTCAAGGAAGTCAAAGGAGCAAAAGTCATATTTGGAGGAAATGAAGCTCCAGGAGAAATAAGAGGCATTGGATCCATCAAGAAAATGGATTAGAAATCACAGATGTTGCATATGTTGAAGGACTCAATTTCAATCTGTTGAGTATTAGCCAACTCTGTGACAAAGGCTATAATGTTGGATTCAACATGGGAATATGCCAAATCAAGGACACTGAATCCAATGAGGTTGTTTTGCAAGGATGCAGACAAAAGAACATGTATGTAGTAGATTGGTCAACTGAACACCAAGCACTTGCCTATTAGCAAAGAGCACAGCTGAATCAAGTTGGTCGGCCGCGGGCACAAGAAGCCGAGTCACCCGAATTTCAAAACGATTAACAAGCTTGCCGAAGCAATCTTGTGGAAGGACTTCGACTCGATATACAAGAAGGAGAGTATATGTGATGCATGTCGAAGGAAAACAAATCAAATCATCATTCAAAGAAAAGGCATGTCCATCTTCAACAAGAATATTGCATCGCTACATATGGATCTATTTGGTCCATTGAACCAGCTAGCATAAGTGGGAAGAAATACACCTTGGTGGTAGTAGATGACTACTCAAGATATACATGGACAATATTCATGTGTAAGAAGAAAGAAACTCTACGAAACTACCACAATCGATGAAGAGGATTCAAAATGAGAAGAGCCAAACCATTATCAAAATAAGATCCGACGGAGGAACCGAGTTTGTCAATGGTATAATAACTCAATATTGTATAGAAAATGGTATTGGTCATGAATTTATGCAAAGCAAAGGACTCCACAAACGAGAATGGAGTTGCGAGAAAGAAAGAATAGAACTCTCAAAGAAGCAAACAAGGACCATGTTAGTGAAGCGGGGCTACCTAAAGAGATTTTGAAGCAATAAACACAAAGATGCTACACTCAAAATAGATACATGATAAACAGACGGTGACAAAGACTCCTATGAGATTTGGACGGGGAGAAAACCAAATGTTGCATATTTTAGAATTTTTGGATGTAAATGCTTCATCCATAACAATGGCAAAGATAATTTGAAGGCTTTTGATGCTAAAGTGATGAAGGTATTTTCTTGGGATACTGGTGAAAGCAAAGCCTACAGAGTACTCAACAAGAGGACTATGGTTGAGAGGAATCCATTCATGTGGTGTTTGATGAGCCAAATGTAAATGGAGAAGACATTGAAGAGTCGGTGATAAGTTTGAATCAACCAACCATGCGAGAAGAGTCCATATCTTCAAGCGAAGCCGGAATTATAAACCTAGATGAAGATGAGATAGATGAGTCTCAAAAATGTTTGGAAAATCTGCGGCTAAGTGATGACGAGAGAGCGATCAAAGCAACATAGCCGCAAGACGATGAATCCAGCTAACTTACTCCAACTCGATGTAAGATGGTGAGAAACCATCCACCGTAACTAGTCATTGGAGATATAAGAGAAGGTGTCAAAACAAGATCGAACTCGACAAGAAGCTATGTTCACATGCTTTATCTCACAAATAGAGCCTAAAGATGTGTCACAAGCATTGGATGACACACAATGGATTCAAGCTATGCAAGAAGAGTGAATCGGTTTGAAAGAAATAAAGTATGGGAATTAGTTCAAAGACCCACCCATCAAAATGTTATTGGCACTAAATGGGTGTTGAAACAAGATGAACGAGGAAGGTTACGTGGTAAGAAACAAAGCAAGATTAATAGCCAAAGGATATTGCCAAGAAAAAGGGATAGATTTTGATGAAACATTTGCCCCTCGTAGCAAGATTGGAAGCTATAAGGATGTTTCTTGCCTATGCAGCTCACAAGAATTTTATTGTATATCAGATGGATGTAAAGAGTGCATTCCTTAATGGTTTATTGGAAGAAGAAGTGTATGTTGAACAACCTCCAGGATTTGAGCAGAAGACTCTTGTAGATAAGGTATACAAACTCAAGAAAGCTCTATATGGATTGAAACAGCACCCGAGCATGGTATGATACTTTGTCACAATTCCCGATCGAGAACGGATTTACAAAAGGCAAAGTGGATAGAACACTCTTCAGAATTCAAGATGCGAAGAGTATATTGCTTGTTCAAATATATGTGGATGACATTATTTTTGGATCCACAAACAAAGAGTGTGATAAATTTTCAAACCTCATGCAAAGCAAATTCGAAATGAGCATGATGGGAGAGCCGACATTCTTCCTTGGACTCCAAGTGAAACAGTGAAGGATGGAACCTTCATAAGTCGGACAAAATACACGAGAGATTTAATGAAGAAATTTGGTATGGAAGAGAAGTCTTACGTGAAAATACCAATGAATACATCGATCAAAATGGATATGGATGCGGATGGCGGGGCTGTAGATCAAACAAGATCTGAGCACTTATTGGATCATTGCTCTATCTCACAAAGCGGGCGGACATCACCTTTGTTGTAGGTGTATGTGCAAGATTTCAATCGCTCCAAAAGAAAGCCACATGGCATGACCAAGAGAATCTTGAGATACTTGAAAGGAAGCCAATAAGTTGGCTTATGGTATCCAAAGGAAGGTGGATTCAAGCTAATTGGATATTGAGACTCGACTATCTTTGGATGTAGAGTTGACAGGGAAGAGCACCTCGGGCACATGTCAAATGCTTGGAAACAGACTAATTTCTTGGTTTAGCAAAAAGCAAAATTCAATAGCCACCTCTGGTGACCGGCAGAATACATGCTGCAAAATTGTTGTGCCCAAGTCCTATGGATGAGACAAAGTGAGAGACTATGAAGTTGAAGAAAAGGAAATTCCAATCATGTGTGATAACACAAGTGCAATTGAAATCACTCAAAATCTTGTGTTGCACTCAAGAACAAAGCATATCGATGTCGATATCACTTCATAAGAGATCATGTTGAAAAGAAGGACATCACCTTGGAATATATTTCAACCGATAAACATGGTTGGGTGACATATTCACAAAACCATTATGTGAGTCAAGATTTGAAGAACTCAAGCATGAGTTAGGGTTAATTGAGTGAGTGACACTCGGAAGACTCAAAGAAAAGAAATGAAACACGAAAAGGGAAAAGAGTGAACTCTCAAATCGGCTAAGTGAATCGACCATATCGAAAGACAAACATGTGCAAGTTAGCGACAAATGGAGTCACTAGGAGAAGCGTGAGAAGAAGAGTTAAATCGGTGAGGATGTTTGAGTCATTTATGAGCAAAGGGACAAAAACGCAGTCATTTTTACTAAGCGGGAATGTTTTTAAGAATGACGTCGATAATTATGACGTGTACAAGCAAAAGCCGCACACAAGCTTATGATTGGATATAAATCTTTTGCCGCATTAAATACGAGACATTAAATGCTAATCGGCGTGCAAAATCTAAGCCGTTGATTTCGATCACATTTCAAAAACCACTCGCACGTCCTTTCAGGAACCATACTTAAACCATTTTCGTTTGTTTCTCTCACACATTACCAAAAACTGTTCACTTTTCTCTCTCAAAAGCAAAGGCAAAAAAACTCTCTCAAAAACCCTATCAATCTTCAAATCATCTTCTAAGTTTCATTCGGCGAAATACTGAAAAATGGCATCTACTCACGATTTTGTCAAGCTAGGAAAACAAATCCACACCGGGTCTACTATGGATTTCGAGGGTATGGTCAAACAGGGGTCCGATGACGCCCTCATAAAGAAGATCGCTAAAAAACTCGAAACGACTGGGCTAAAACCATTTCTGATGATAGACTTTCCGATGACCTATGTGGAAGAGGTCGCACAGTTCTACGTGAATGTTGAGATTCACGATGAGGGGATCAAATCCTCTGTTCACGGGAAGGAGTTCATCATCATCACGCCAAGAATTTGCGTAACACCGCTCATTACGGCGGAAGGAGCACGAGAAATCAATGAAGTGATGTTGACAGCTCTTGCTTGGAAGGAAGTAGCCAAGACCGACTATCTTTGAAAAAGATAGTCTGACTCACAAAAGGTCGCTAAAGGAGGACTACCACAAATTGTTGGACATCGTTGCCAAATGCATAGACATCAAATTTGGCGGCTTTGACCAACTATCAAGCGAAATTGATCGTAATGGCTGCGATCATTGAAGAAAAGAAAGTGAATCTGAGTTTGTCTACAACGGATGCATCGCGAGAATGTAGGGAACAAATCCTTCAAGGAGAATATAGCATTTGGAGGATCCCGGGATACGGCCTGCAGTGATTGGCCGGGTGATGGAGGTAAAAGGAGTCCCTCTTCGACATGGAAAGGCGTTCCATGTAAACAAGAGGATGTTCGAGATCAAACCTCTCCGGCGCACGAGAAGAGAGCCTATGCTAAGAGAGCCGCGTCACGAGTGGGGAATCGGTGACCTGACCTCTGAAGATACAATTGTCTCCTCTCCACCAAAGAAGAAGGCGGCCTGCGCAGTGCTAAGAGAACCGCCGCCCCGCACCAAAGAAAAACAAACCGCTCCCGCCTGCACCTGAGTCACCTACCCCCAGCAGCCGTGTCTCCCCGCCCTACTGACCCCAGTGAGAGAAGGAATCCCAAATACCTTCTCCGGTCATTAAGAAGAGAGAAGCGATAAGCCAAGACGGCCGGCTCCTAAGAAAAAAACAACAAGATGGCCCTGCCGCCCAAGACTGGAAGAAACCTTGTCGAACGAGAAATCCCTCTGGTTCAAACAAGAAGAAGGAAAAAAAAAGAATTTTCAAGCGCCCGAGCTTGAAAAGCGGGCCGAGTCAGTCACTCATTTGGAAAAGATACCAGAGCTATTGGAGAAGTAGAGTCTCCGGGCGTGATTAATGAAACGACCAAGTTTGCCGAGGCCGTCCCAGAGGCAACTCGATGACCCATTTGTAGTCGAGCAGTGAGGAACAAAGAATGGCCGAGACAACCGAGTCACTGTTGACGGGGTTGTTTCTCCACTATGAATAAGCTCTTTGAAGGTGTCGGCGGCAAAGTCTCGCTACCTTCAATACTGCAAACGAGGTCCAAGAGGATGATGAAGATGATGTAATCATGCACTTTCCATTGTATCCAGACATCCAAAATCGTGCGCGAGTGGAGAAAATGGAAGTCGAGCCTATCCAGTGCGATTTCAATATCCGAGTTCATTGAGGAAGAAGAATTCTTGATTTCTTGAGGTGGACACGATCTTTGCAAGCCCTTGACGAGGATAATTGCATAGATATCTTTGGAAATTCGAAAAGAAAATGAACGGACTAAAGCGGTGAGGCGTAGAGGCACGTGAGAAGGCCAACATCGCCCTATCACCGGCACCTGAGCATACACATCCTCACTTTGACGCCCTATCGAGAAAGTGATGAGGATCGGACCTGCTTTGCCGCCACGCGAGAAGAGTTGCAAATGCAAAGCAAGCAATGGAAGAATCGAGAATCCTTCATGAGCAAAGAATGATGGAGGGACCAGGAGAGTCCTCCAAAACACGGTGAAATAGACCCAATGGGAGTGGTGCAAAGATATTGCCACCGTTATTCTTGCCACCACTTCCCCACTCACTCGGAAGAAAGAATTAAAGGAAGCTGGCGATGGCGGGATAGTGGGGACCCCGGTCGAGCCAACCCCTAATGAAGATGTCTTACCACCCGCCCCAACGGTTGAATACTCAATGGGAACAAATGAGTCCGGAGACGAGTGACCCCAATCCAAGTCACTCATTTGGTGTGCCGGTGAGGGGGAAACTCCATCCACCGCAGCAAGGTCGGTGGATGTTGCACTGGCTCCACAATAAATCTAGGAGGCGAAGTGGAGAAGGAACAAACACAAAGTACACAACAAGTTGTCATCGACGAGGCTCGAGGCGATTGAGACTGTCTCACGGTGAGGTGCCAATCGCTACTCACGAAGGCTAATGACGATCTTTGATGCAATCGAGGCACGAGGAAGGAAACGATGTACTGGGAGTTAACACTGCGGGTGACGAAAGTGCAATCCATGGAGTTGAGACTCCAATGGATGCCACCGCAGAAGACCCTAAGACAGCTGACACTATCGAAAGGGATGTCCAAGGCCTCGCTGCAGTTGAGACTGCAGGAGGTAATGAAGGCCAATGGGAGGTTGAGACTTCCCGGGGTAAAGAAGCTGAAGTACAAAACATCCCTCTTGCTATCATTGATCCATCAGAAAAGGAGATAAGTGCGCTTCACGATTCCCAGGATAATCCTGATGCAAACTTTCTGGGATCGGAAGGATACGATGAAGCTGAGTCATCCCCCGTGACTGATCCAAAAGACTCAGCTGAGGATGTTCCAACCATGAGTAAGTCTGACCTCAAGTCTACTTGTCAAACTTTCAACTTTGATGAGCCACCCATGGAAATCTCATCATCGTCCGATGACGCTTCTGATAAGGCCGAGGACTAGTCAACTCACGTGGAAAGACCAACTGAGACCAACAAAGTTGTTGAGGCAGTGAGGCTCGCAAGTCGGGTCAACTTCACAACAGGACCCACCAAACAAGAGTCCACTCGCGCAGCTCCCAAGTGCGGCAGAGTTCGACTCCACAAGGAACTTCACGAGCACCACTCATCATTGAACAAATTCCGGTTGCTCGTGATGATCCCTTTGTAGAATCGTTTCCCTTCTCTCTGGGAGGTACCCGACCTCCCTGAAGAGTCGAGAGAGATCTCGCGCGCTTCCACGCACGAGATCCTGTCATTCCACGATACCATCGTTCGGTGACTATGATTTTGACGCTTTGCGCCGTCTGAAAACAGAGGGAATAAGCGAAGTTCGGGAGGTGTTCAAAGCATTATTTTGAAATTGAAGCGGATGGAGAGGCATCAGGCCTCGATGGACATGAGATTGGATACGAGAGATGCCAACCTTACTGGCGACTTGAGAGGCATAATAGTCGAGAATCCAGGGAGTGGTGGCAACAACAACAAACAATGCGTGTGGAACAAGCTAGATATTTGAACATTGTTGAACAAGTTGTTGGTGCAGAAATGAGAATGCCGATCGAAGACAAAATTGAGAGAACACATTGAGCACATGCATGAATCTCACTTTCGCCGAGATAAAGGCGAGTGAGCAAAATAAGAATGAGCTCCTGCGTATGGAAGAAAACATGGATCGAAAATTCAGCCTTCTCATGGCCGAGATGAAGCCGCAAAAGCTAAATCCAACGCTACTCGCTACGAGTTTCGCGCCGCATACTCCGCAGTGGACTCGGCGAACTTGGCTATCGCGGATTTCGACTTCCGCTCGCTAGTCTGTTTCGAGGGTTCCTCTCTCCTTTGATGATGCCAAAAAGGGGAAGAGGAATACCTAAAAGCGCCAAGAGATCCGAAGTTGAGAAGGAGGATTTTGTGAAGGGAAAGCCAAGCGAGGAAGTTTCAAGAGAAAAGAAATGGAAGTCTGTTGAGGGGAAGGATCGAGAGATGTGACCTTGATGATTGCACAAACCCCCAACAAGGTCTTGTCAAACTGGTGATATTATCGGCAAACTCCCGATGACTCTGCCACTCCAACACTCACTTGTACCTATGGCCGACAAGAGAAAGACGATTGAAGCGAGGGATGGAGGAAGTGGAAGGAAAGATGAATGCCCGAGTTATGGATATTTTGAAACAACATGGAGGCATTCCAAAGAGCAGAGACACTTATGACATCTCGGATGCGGAATCGAGCAAGATCAGTTGATGAATTTAAAACGCTCGCATCTCGAAGGATACTTCGCAAACATGTCCATGGCTCAAGCACGGGACTTCTTGGGAAAAGGGTCTCACACTATGTGAAGAAGGTGACAGAGGACGAGACTCGGCGACTCACTCGGGTCACTCTGCTAGTCACTCTCATTTGGAAAGAAGAAGACCCAAAGACAATACACGCCCGAGAGAAAGAGGTAGAGGAAGAAGCGTGGTGGAGGAAGAGGTTTGATCTAGGCCTCGCTAAAAATATTGAGTATATAGATCCAGGCAAGAAAGGAGGGATCTCTTGGGCTTTTTTTGACGAAGTAGCCAATAATCGCAAGTGGCTAAGAACAATGCCGAGTATGTGAAAAGAATTGAAGAAGAAAATAAAAGACAAACTCAGCTATGGGAGGAGAGATAAGAGAGAATAAGAAGAGATGAAGCTGCCGGAAGGCGTATGAGAAGAAGAAAGAATTTGAAGATGAGAAAAAGAAAAGAAGACCGAGAAGATGAGATGAGCTAAAGAAGAAGAAAGAATGAGGAAGCGAAGGAGATGAAGTGTTCTTTGTCCACCCCTTCATGTATTTTACTATGTAAATACATTTTATGTAAGTCTTTTGTAATAAATCAAATTCTCTATTTTTGCGTAGACATAGATGTTTGCTCGATACACTTTGTACTTGATTGTGTAAAGGACAAGAATGTTATGATCAATAAAAGAATTGATTCTACGCATACATTCTCTCGTGAATGCACTATCTGTATGTATCTTTGCTATTTACATTTTGAATGTTTTTAAGTTTTGGCATCATCAAAAGTGGGGGAAATTGTTGGGAAATTTATTGTTTAGATTTTGTTGAATGCCATGTAAAACTTAGAATAGGAAGTTGGCACCCCATTTTCGTTGTAAAGCGCATTGTAATAAATAGGGCTGGTCAAGCCGAGTTAAGTCGACTATGCCTAAACATGCAAGAAGACAACCGGAGACGGAAGGAAGACTCATTGCAAGACAGATTGAGTATGGCAAAAGAAGAGAAGACGGAACTCGATCAAGGAGCAAATTTTGAGATGCAATCGAGTAGAGTAGCAAATGTGACCAAGTCAACTCAAGATAGCCAAGTCTCAAGTTGAAGTGATGAAGAGTCATCCAATGATTGGAAGGCGACTCTAAGTCACCACGGGGAAAGCAAGGAAATGCGATCAAGTCGAGATAATCGGAAGAGATCCGTTGCACGTAAATCAAGGGAATTACTTAAACAAGTAATACCTCCATACTACCTTTCTCGAAGTGCTCGACCCTAGAAGCGTGCAAAAGGAATAAAACAATGGGAAGCACTCGCACCATGTCGAACTCGAAAAGTGAAGAACAATTCATACGAGGAAGTGGCAATTCCAAGGATCTGCAACAAGACAAGCCAACAACCACAAGTGACTTTCAAAAATAAGCCTATCTCTTCAACGGGCTGATTTTTGAAAGATCACTATAAAGGCCGAGGAATGACTCTGAGAGAAGGTTACCTGAACCACGTACATTCAAGCAAACATTTGAACTATAACCTAAGACATTCTCAAATCATTCAAGATTAATCCTCAAGCCTATATTACGAAGAAAGTCAATCCAACACTCACCTGTGAAGGAAAGATAACTTCAATCAGTTGAAGAGGAAATTGTTGAAGAATCAAGGGTCTATATTCCACGGAGGATTGTAGGAAGGTTCAAGGTCGAACCAGTCTCAAGTTTTTGGAGGGCTTCGTGATCAAATCCAAAGAGCTTGAGCAAGTGGGTGTAGTAGCAAGGCCCATTGCCGCCTGTGAAGAAGTTGAGTCGCACGAGAAGCCAAGCTGCGTGACCAAGGCATCTCCGTGACCGAGTCCCAAAGGATCAAGTCATTTGTGTGATCAAGACTTGTATCCGGATTACCACTGCATATCGATCAATACCTAGTGGATTCCTCCAGGATTTGGAGAAGAGAGAGTAGAAGAATTACCCCATCTTCGAACCTCTATAAAAACTTATCGTGTCATTTACATTTCAGCACTTTAATTTCTACACCTTATTTATTTAACTCTGCTGATAAATTTGCTACCCACTTGATAATCTCTAAGTACTAAACCAAATTTAAGGGTGTAAAGTCTTCCGCTGAAAACAAATCACAGTCGAGTTAAGTCTTTAGTCAAAACAGTGAGTTATTCTATCAACGGCTCGGTCAGTGTTGAGTAACTAACTCATTTGATTAACTAACTTATTTGTCCATCAAGGACTCAGTTGTGAAGTATTAACTCTGAATTTTTAAAAGGACTAAAATCGAAAAGTTGGTAAGGTTTATTCAACCCCCCCTTCTAAACCTTACACTCACACCCCTTGGGACCTACAAGTTGTAAAAATATTGAAGAGTTTTTCTTTCAAGAATTATGTTATTAAAATTGTTCTAGTAATTCAAATAATTTTAGCCTCCGTCTTTTTTTTACTCTCTCATATTTACACATTTTCACCCATACTACCCAATAATTGTGGTATCAGAGCCTTGGCCTGATATCCCTTCTTATCTGCAAAAATGGCGTCAACCAGTTCCAGTGAACTTGCATTCACATATTACCAACAAGGTATTCCTATCTTTGTTGGTCAAGATTACGAACTATGGAGCGTTTTAATGCGCACATTGTTCGTGTCCCATGAACTATGGGATATTGTTGAAGAGGGGTATAGTACACATACTCCAGAGGAGGAAGCCGCACTAACCGCCACAAAGAAAAAAGAGCATAAGGAGAACAAGACCAAAGATGCAAGAGCCTTTTCCTTTATGCACCAAGGGGTAAGTAAAGCAATTCTTCCGCGCATTACGGGTGTCAAAACATCAAACGAAGCATGGGAAATTTTGAAAAACCAATTTGGAGGCTATGAAAAGGTGATCTCTATTAAATTGCAAAATTTATGGCGAGATTTTGATAATTTGTCAATGAAGGACAATGAAAATGTCCAAGAATTGTTTTCTCGAGTTTCCACTGTAGTCAAACAAATCAGAGGATACAGGGATACCATTGAAGATAAAAAGATCGTTGAAAAAGTGCTACGAAGTCTGCCAGCAAAGTTCGAGCATATTGTTGCTGCTATTGAAGAATCCAAAGATTTATCCACACTATCTTTGGATGAACTCATGGGATCGCTTGAAGCCCATGAAAAAAGAATGAGTAGATTCTCAAGTCAAAGCTTGGAGCAATCCTTCCAAGTAAAAACAAACATTTCAGAAAAAGAAAATAAAAAAGATGGCGAGCAAGAAAAGCAAAATAACTCAGCACATCGAGGTGCAAGAGGAAGAGGTCGTGGCAGATACCAGGCACGAGGATGGGAAAGATGAGGTGGATTCAATCAGAGAAATTCAAATCAAAATTCTGATTTGTATTGCCGGATATGCAGAAAGAATAACCACGATACCAAAGATTGTCGTTTTAAGTGCAAAAGATGCAGAAATGCAAATCATTCTCAAAGAGACTGCTGGCATAAAGATGATGGAGATACAAATGAAGCAAATTTATCTGGAAAAAAATAGCCTAATCAGGTATTTTTCATGTTTGAATTCTCAACAACAAATTGAGAATATTTGGTACGTGGACAGTGGTTGCAGCAATCACATGTGTGGAAACAAGAAAATGTTCGTGAATCTTGATGAATCATATTCATCCGAAGTAAAGTTCAGAGATGGCAAATCACGCAAGATCACTGGAAAAGGAGAAATAGCAGTCCAAACAAGAGAAAGTACAATGAGTATCATCAAAGATGTATTTTATGTACCTGATTTGACTCAAAATTTATTGAGTGTGGGCCAACTCCTGGAGAAAGATTACAAGGTGGAGTTCAATAATGACCACTGTATCATTATTGACAAACAAAAGAATCTCACAATGGCTAAAATTAAGATGAGTTCAAACAAAATATTTCCTCTTAATTTGCCATTGACTGAGAAAATTGCACTTCAAAGTACCACAGAAGTAGAACATAACCTATGGCATTCGAGGTATGGGCATTTGAGTTATAAATGTTTAAATTTATTGAAAAAAAAATATGGTGTTTGGTCTTCCTAACATTCCAGATCGAGACAAGACATGCGAAGGATGTATTTTTGGCAAAATGCATCGTTTTCCATTTCTAAAGACATCATAAAGAGCCAAAGCTCCGCTCGAGATAGTACATGCAGATATTTGTGGGCCAACACAAACACCGTCCCTCAATGACAACAGGTATTTCCTATTGTTTGTTGATGATTTTTCCAGAATGATGTGGGTTTACATTTTGAAGCAAAAGTCAGAAGCATTTCCAAAGTTTCTGGAGTTCAAAAAATATGTGGAAAATCAAACAGGCAGAAAAATAAAGACTCTACGGACAGACCGAGGAGGAGAATTCATTGGAAAATCCTTCTTGGACTATTGCAAAGACAAAGTGATCCACAGGCAACTAACAGTTCGTTACAGCCCACAACAAAATGGCGTTGCAGAATGAAAAAATCGCACAATAGTGGAGATGGCACGGAGCATGATGACAGGCAAAGGACTTCCAAAAACTTTCTGGGCAGAAGAAGTAAATGTTGCAGTCTATATTTTGAATCGTTCACCAACAAAAGCAGTTCTAAATAAGACGCCGTATGAAGCGTGGCACCAAAGAAAGCCACAGGTAAATAATCTAAAAGTTTTTGGTTGCATTGCTTATTCTCACATTCCATCTCAACAAAGAGAAAAATTTGATGAAAATGGAGAAAAAATGATCTTTGTTGGTTATAGTGATGAATCGAAAGGATATCGTTTACTAAACCCAAAGACAAATAAACTTATTATTTCTCGAGATGTTATTTTTGATGAAATGCAGTCATGGAATTGGAATGAAAATGAAAAATTGAAAAATATTGTTTATTTGCCTTGAACATTGCCTACTCCAACAAGTCAGGGAGATCAACCAAGCACCAGCTCAAGTTCCAGTCCAAGCTCGAGTTCACCAGGGCTATCTGAAGAATTCTATCCAAAATCTGAAAGTCCAATTAGAAGGGTAAGAAGTTTAAGAGAAATATACGAGACTTGTGATGTTGCATTTTTTGCTTGTGAGCCTCAGAATTATAAAGAAGCCGCAAAAGAAGAAGTTTGGCAAATCGCAATGGATGAAGAAATTGCAAGCATTGAAAACAACAAGAACAATACTTGGGAGCTCGTTGACCTTCCTGAAGGAAAAAGTGTGATCGGGGTCAAATGGATCTACAAGACCAAGTACAAAGAAGATGGCTCAATTCACAAGCACAAAGCCCGCTTAGTTGCAAAAGGATACTCTCAGCAACCAGGAGTTGATTTCAACGAGACATTTGCACCAGTTGCTCGAATGGAGACAATACGAATTGTCTTGGCCATTGCAGCACAATTTGAGTTACCAGTCTACCAAATGGATGTTAAATTAGCATTTCTCAATGGTGACTTGGAAGAAGAAGTATATGTGGAACAACCAGGAGGCTACATTGCCAATGGTGAAGAAGATAAAGTCTATCGACTCAGAAAAGCATTATATGGATTGAAGCAAGCACCAAGAGCCTGGAACAACAAGATTGACACGTACTTTCAACAAACTGGTTTTCAAAGAAGCCAGAGTGAACCGTCATTATACGTAAAGAAACAAGGTGCGCAAGATTTTTAATTGTTTGTCTTTACGTAGATTACTTGATCTATACGGGGACAAATCCAACATTGGTGCAAGAATTCAAAAAGGCAATGATGAAAGAGTACGAGATGACCGACTTGGGTCTCGGGAAATATTTTCTTGGGATACAAGTTCGTCAATCAAAAGGAGAAATATTTATTTCTCAAGAAAAATATCTTGAAGCATTGTTAAAGAAATTTGGATGAGCAAATCGCAAGCCGATCTCAACTCCACTTGCAAATCAATGAAAAAGCGCAATTGAATGATGGTGCAACTAAAGTTGATTCAAAGATGTACGCGACTTAGTCGGATCGTTGATCTACTTGACGAATACAAGGCGATATTGTCTATCCGGCCACCGATATCACGATTCATGCACGATCCAAGCAAGCTACATTATGCACCAGCAAAAAGAATTCTTCGATACCTTCAAGGTACGAGAAAATTTGGCATCAGGTATGTTAAAGAAAAAGAAAATAAGCTCATTGGATATACAGATAGTGACTGGGCTGGGTCACTTGATGATCGCAAAAGTACATCTGGGTATGTATTCTGCCTTGGCTAAAAAATACTATCTTGGTCATCAAAGAAGCAAAAGACAGTACCACTTTCATCGTGCCAGGCGAGAATACATCGCGACATCGATCTGACTTGTGAAGCAGTATGGGTTAGAAGAATTTTGGCTGATGTTCAGCAAAGTCAAGACACTCCCACAATAATTTTCTGCGATAACATGTCAACTATTGCAATGATGAAAAATCCAGTTTTTCATGCAAGATCGAAGCACATTGAACTTCGACACCATTTCATCAGAAGTCTTGTGAATGATCAAGAAATTCAATTGGAGTTTGTGAACACAAAGGAGCAATTGGCAGATGGTTTCACCAAAGCAGTGAGTTTTGAAAAAATTGAACAACTCCGGAAGAATGTCCAAATTACAAATTAAGAGGAAATGTTAAAAAAATAATTTGTAATACATTATTGGCACTAAACCAACATCTACCAAACTGATACACAAAGAATGGCTAAGAATTGAGCTCACCTAACCCACCATGTATTAGTGATTTGTTTATTTTAATTTATTAATGTAAAAGTTAGGTAATGTTTTACCTATAAAAGGCATGTAAGCTACAAAATGTAGAATATCAGAAATCAATTCATTGTATTTGAATAGAAAGCTTTCCAAATATTTTCAAAGCCGATCAAGACAATTCTAGTGAGAGTTGTAAAAATATTGAAGAGTTTTTCTTTCAAGAATTATGTTATTAAAATTGTTCTAGTAATTCAATTAATTTTTGCCTCCGTCTATTTTTTTTACTCTCTCACATTTACACATTTTCACCCATACTACCCAACAATTGTGGTATCAGAGCCTTGGCCTGATATCCCTTTTTATTTGCAAAAATTTATGGCGAGATTTTGATAATTTGTCAATGAAGGACAATGAAAATGTCCAAGAATTTTTTTCTCGAGTTTCCACTGTAGTCAATCAAATCAGAGGATACAGGGATACCATTGAAGATAAAAAGATCATTGAAAAAGTGCTACGAAGTCTGCCAGCAAAGTTCGAGCATATTGTTGCTACTATTGAAGAATCCAAAGATTTATCCACACTATCTTTGGATGAACTCATGGAATCGCTTGAAGCCCATGAAAAAAGAATGAGTAGATTCTCAAGTCAAAGCTTGGAGCAAGCCTTCCAAGTAAAAAAAACATTTCAGAAAAAGAAAATAAAAAAGATGGCGAGCAAGAAAAGCAAAATAACTCAGCACATCGAGGTGCAAGAGGAAGAGGTTGCGGCATACACCGGGCTTGAGGACGAGGAAGACGAGGTGGATTCAATCAGAGAAATTCAAATCAAAATTCTGATTTGTATTGCCGGATATGCAGAAAGAATAACCACGATACCAAAGATTGTCGTTTTAAGTGCAAAAGATGCAGAAATGCAAATCATTCTCAAAGAGACTGCTGGCATAAAGATGAAGGAGATACAAATGAAGCAAATTTATCTTAAGAAAAAGAGCCTAATCAGGTATTTTTTTCATGTTTGAATTCTCAACAACAAATTGAGAATATTTGGTACGTGAATAGTGGTTGCAGCAATCACATGTGTAGAAATAAGAAAATGTTCGTGAATCTTGATGAATCATATTCATCCGAAGTAAATCTCGGAGATGGCAAATCACGCAAGATCACCGGAAAAGGAGAAATAGCAGTCCAAACAAGAGAAGGTAAAATGAGTATCATCAAAGATGTATTTTATGTACCTGATTTGACTCAAAATTTATTGAGCGTGGGCCAACTCCTGGAGAAAGATTACAAGGTGGAGTTCAATAATGACCACTATATCATTATTGACAAACAAAAGAATCTCACAATGGCTAAAATTAAGATGAGTTCAAACAAAATATTTCCTCTTAATTTGCCATTGACTGAGAAAATTGCACTTCAAAGTACCACAGAAGTAGAGCATAATCTATGGCATTTGAGGTATGGGCATTTGAGCTATAAAGGTTTAAATTTATTGAAAAAGAATAATATGGTGTTTGGTCTTCCTAACATTCCAGATCGAGACAAGACATGCGAAGGATGTATTTTTGGCAAAATGCATCGTTTGCCATTTCCAAAGACATCATACAGAGCCAAAGCTCCGCTCGAGATAGTACATGCAAATATTTGTGGGCCAACACAAGCACCGTCCCTCAATGACAACAGGTATTTCCTATTGTTCGTTGATGATTTTTCCAGAATGATGTGGGTTTACATTTTGAAGCAAAAGTCAGAAGCATTTCCAAAGTTTCTGAAGTTCAAAAAATATGTGGAAAATCAAAGTGGCAGAAAAATAAAGACTCTACGGACAGACCGAGGAGGAGAATTCATCGGAAAATCCTTCTTGGACTATTGCAAAGACAAAGGGATCCACAGACAACTAACAGTTCGTTACATCCCACAACAAAATGGCGTTGCAGAACGAAAAAATCGCACAATAGTCAAGATGGCACGGAGCATGATGACATGCAAAGGACTTCCAAAAACTTTCTGGGCAGAAGCAGTAAATGCTGCAGTCTATATTTTGAATCATTCACCAACAAAAGCAGTTCCAAATAAGACGCGTATGAAGTGTGGCACCAAAGCAAGCCACAGGTAAATAATCTCAAAGTTTTCGGCTGTATTGCTTATTCTCACACTCCATCTCAACAAAGAGAAAATTTGATGAAAGGGGAGAAAAAATGATATTTGTTGGTTATAGTGATGAATCGAAAGGATATCGTTTACTAAACCCAAAGACAAATAAACTTATTATTTCTCGAGATGTTATTTTTTATGAAATGCAGTCATGGAATTGGAATGAAAATGAAAAATTGAAAAAGATTGTGTATTTGCCTAGAACATTGCCTACTCCAACAAGTCAGGGAGATCAACCAAGCACCAGCTCAAGTTCCAGTCCAAGCTCGAGTTCATCAGGGCTATCTGAAGAATTCTATCCAGAATCTGAAAGTCCAATTAGAAGGGTAAGAAGTTTAAGAGAAATATACGAGACTTGTGATGTTGCATTTTTTGCTTGTGAGCCTCATAATTATGAAGAAGCCGCCAAAGAAGAAGTTTGGCAAATCGCAATAGATGAAGAAATTGCAACCATTGAAAAGAACAATACTTGGGAGCTCGTTGACCTTCTTGAAGGAAAAAGTGTGATCGGGGTCAAATGGATCTACAAGACCAAGTACAAAGAAGATGGCTCAATTCACAAGCACAAAGCCCGCTTAGTTGCAAAAGGATACTCTCAGCAACCAGGAGTTGATTTCAACGAGACATTTGCACCAGTTGCTCGAATGGAGACAATACGAATTGTCTTGGCCATTGCATAAAGACAATTTGAGTTACCGGCCTACCAAATGGATGTTAAATCAAGCATTTCTTAATGGTGACTTGGAAGAAGAAGTATCGTGGAACAACCGAAGGCTACATTACCAATGGTGAAGAAGATAAAGTTTATCGACTTTAAAAGCATTATATGGATTGAAGCAAGCACCAAGAGCCTGGAAAAGCCAAGATTGACAAGTACTTTCAACAAACTGGTTTTCAAAGAAGCCAGAGTGAACCGTCATTATACGTAAAGAAACAAGGTGCGCAAGATTTTTTAATTGTTTGTCTTTACGTAGATGACTTGATCTATACAGGGACAAATCCAACATTGGTGCAAGAATTCAAAAAGGCAATGATGAAAGAGTACGAGATGACTGACTTGGGTCTCATGAAATATTTTCTTGGGATACAAGTTCGTCAATCAAAAGGAAAAATATTTATTTCTCAAGAAAAATATCTTGAAGCATCGTTAAAGAAATTTCAGATGAGCAACTGCAAGCCGATCAACTCCACTTGCAGTCAATGAAAAACTGCAATTGAATGATGGTGCAACTAAAGTTGATTCAAAGATGTACCGCAACTTAGTCGGATCGTTGATCTACTTGACGAATACAAGGCCTGATATTGTCTATCCAGTCAGCCTGATATCACGATTCATGCACGATCCAAGCAAGCTACATTATGCAGCAGCAAAAAGAATTCTTCGATACCTTCAAGGTACGAGAAAATTCGGCATCAAGTATGTTAAAGAAAAAGAAAATAAGCTCATTGGGTATACAGATAGTGACTGGGCTGGGTCACTTGATGATCGCAAAAGTACATCTGAGTATGTATTCTGCCTTGGCTAAAAAATAATATCTTGGTCATCAAAGAAGCAAAAGACAGTATCACTTTCATCAGGAGAAGCAGAATACATCGCCGCTATGGATGCAGCTTGTGAAGCAGTATGGGTTAGAAGAATTTTGGTTGATGTTCAGCAAAGTCAAGACACTCCCACAATAATTTTCTGCGATAACATGTCAACTATTGCAATGACGAAAAATCCAGTTTTTTATGCAAGATCGAAGCACATTGAACTTCGACACCATTTCATCAGAAGTCTTGTGAATGATCAAGAAATTCAATTGGAGTTTGTGAACACAAAGGAGCAATTGGCAGATGGTTTCACCAAAGCAGTGAGTTTTGAAAAAATTGAACAACTCCGGAAGAATGTCTAGATTACAAATTAAGAGGGGATGTGAAAAAAATAATTTATAATACATTATTGGCACTAAACCAACATCTACCAAACTGATACACAAAGAATGGCTAAGAATTGAGCTCACCTAACCCACCATGTATTAGTGCTTTGTTTCTTTTAATTTATTAATGTAAAAGTTAGGTAATGTTTTTACCTATAAAAGGCATGTAAGCTGCAAAATGTAGAATATCATAAATCAATTCATTGTATTTGAATAGAAAGCATTCCAAATATTTTCAAAGCCGATCAAGGCAATTCTAGTGAGAGTTGTAAAAATATTGAAGAGTTTTTCTTTCAAGAATTATGTTATTAAAATTGTTCTAGTAATTCAAATAATTTTAGCCTCCGTCTAATTTTTTTACTCTCTCACATTAACACATTTTCACCCGTACTACCCAACAATAACAAACTTCAAACCAGCTACATTCTCGATTCCAAGGTTGTTAAAGAATCCAAGGAGACTCACGATAAGTCCAATAAGGAAACAATTTAAATATCCATTTCATGAATATATACTGAAATATGTCTATCATCCCCCTAATCCTCCAGTCTTGCTTGAAAACACTATTCCCATTAATCCTGGGTAAAAAAAAAAATTCACTTCATTTAACCGCCATTAGTTGTTAGATGACCGAAACAGTGGAAAAGCAAGAGGAACAAGGTAGATGCTTCTCAAATAATCTCTTCTGTCATGGTAATATATATTATAAAAAACTTGCATACAATTTATGCCCGTAGAATAAATAAATAACTCAGAAAAAAGGGTAGATATCATAGGTTAAAGCTTGCTTTGGCATTACCGCACCAGAATAAAAGTGGGTTCACTCAATGCAAAATTTAAATTTCCAAAAAACGTTGTGATTGGAGGAGAATTAAATCAAAGACAAGTGACTTGCAATCAACTCCTTGCAATTTAAAGATTGATACCAACATCTCTAATATTTAAAGGACTCGTTAACTTTAATGGTTTTAAACTTCAAAGGAAAATGATTACTACAACATTTTGTTTTAGGTTGCATCTAATTATCACCATGTCCTCAAACTTGAATGGGTGAGCAACTGAAAACACAATATAAACACTAGAAAATAGCTTATTACATTTAAGTAGATATCAACTCCATTTGTTCGTTACATCCAAAATAGGTGCAATATTGCCAAAAAAGAGATGCAACTAAGGAAAAGCACATGTCATTAAATAAATGAGTCCATGAATTCGAAAAAAACCAGCGTGAGAAGCCACACACACGACAAATCAAATTGTACTGTCAATCATCAATCGAAAAATGATTAATATGGATACCACTTTCCCTTTTCTCCCCCATCCAAAGAAATCAACAAGCAAAACAAGTCAAAACATAAAATCAATCACCAGCTATACTATCAAGGAAATAATCGTTGCATCAAAAATCTCAACCCTAAAAACAAAGTAGATGATACAATAAAATATTTTCACATTATTAATCAAATACAATACCACTCAGATATGACAGAAATACGAGAAAAATAAGGGTTTAGAAGTACTACTAGGCGATCTGATAATAATCTCCACAGAACCTCTTAGTTGAAATTGGGACATTTTTGGTGGCTAGGTCTTCCAGTCGAAATTGGGGCTTTTCTTCACTGAGGAATCATGGAATCGTGTGGTGAAATTCGCAAAATAATTTTTTTCATAGTATAGACACCGGTTACCGAAAATGTTGTCTAAACACAGATGTTAAGTATGAAATAAACATCGGTATATGAAACTGATGCGCACACAGATGTCTATTAGCAAATTTTAAGGATTATATACATTAGTTGAAAAAAATGAATATCATTAGTTAAAAAATACTCGAATAGACATCACTTTTTATTGAACCGATGTTAAAATACAAATTAAAACAGAAAAATGTGAAAATTGGTGTCATTTAGGTGATGTCTATTTGCATTTTTCTTGTACTGTATTTATTTAATTGTTTTTATTAATGCGATAACATGTGATTGATTAATCATTAGCTTATCAATTATAAGTTGAATTGCTTGTCTGTGTGTAAAATGCATCCAATGCTAAAAAAGTTCAAAAATCAATCACTACAATAAAAATGCGAATAGACACCACTACAAAGACAATTGTTTTATGACTGTTCTGGTGTCTTTTCCCTTATAACAGCGGTTTTTAAAGAAACCGGGGTCTATTTAGTGATATCCTTTTATAATAAACAGCAGTTTACCAGAAACAATGTCTATTGTAAAATAAAGCCCAAATCGACAGCAGTTTTGGCATCGGGTTTACGTAACCGGTGTCTATTTATCTAAATTATTTTAGATTTGACAGCAGTTGTTTTGACAGCGTTCCAAAACAGGTTTCTTTAATTATTTAGAAACCAAATCTTTAGACACCGTTCTAAAACCGGTATCTAATCGTATCGTATTACACCGGTCTACAAAACCGATGTCTATTTACACCAATACCAATAATTTTCTCATTTTTTATTAACACATTCATTAATCTCAGCATTTAGCAACTTCCGCGTCTAACCACGGGATACACATCGCACCCCCATCGTCACCGTCGCCGCCCCACCGCCGCCATCGCCGTCTATCCTCGCAAGAAGCCATCTCCACCGTCGACATCACCGTCTTTCCTCGCAATCAGTTGTCTTATCGCTTTCCGCATGAGAAACCCTAAGGATTTTCTTCGAGACGATGGCTAATCCGGCTCCATGTCTCAGCACCTCGGCTCGGCCCTCGGCGCAGCTACAAAGCTGATCTAAAACCATTAGAATTAGCTCACAAGCTCTTCTATCAGCTGCTGTTTGATCTAGAATCAGCTCGATTAGGACCGAAACAGCGCCGGATTTTAGTCGCGATATAGCTCAACCTCGATATCTGCAATTTTTGTTTTCCAAAACTTGAATCAACGGATCCAAAAAATATCTCCTCCGCTATTGTTATTATCCGAGAAAAACGTTTTCAGATCTGGATCTGACAACTCCATTTCTAACATAATTTCTCGATGTTTTGTATGATATCCCCGTTGAGATCGTGACAGGATCTTTCATCAGCTGCATGGAGATTGGGCACAGGAAATAACAAGGTATTTTCAATTTGATATGCTTCTTCCATTTTTGAGATCAAGTTTTGGAGAAAAAAATATATTATATATATTTAATCTGTAATCGAATCTGAGGAATTTGATTCAATAGTAAGTATTGGGATGTCACATGAAGTTCCTGCTATACTTTAGAGCTCTCAAAATTGTCACCATTCTATATGAGAGAATTTAACCATCAAAGCATGTCTATTATAGGTGGACATACTTCATTGACTCCTTGATGTAAAAGTGTTATCATTATCGGAAGATGGAAGTACTTGCTACCCATTAATGTGGCTTCACTTTATTGTTGATTAACTTTTCGATTTGACCATATTATGGACATTTCCCTGAGTAAAATGGGATCAATTGGACTGCTTACCATTTATTTATCATTGTTCCACGTAGTTTAATTATATGTGTCTATAGTGACTGCTGTACTTTATTATAATCAAATTTGTATTCCCTGCCTTGGGTGGTTTGTTATTCGGCTATGATATTGGTGCAACCTCTGGAGCTGATATTTCATTACAGGTAGCATTCCTAACCTTAATGCAATTAATTATGATTATTTCAGTTTTGTTTTACAGTCACCTGAGCTTAGTGGCACAAACTGGATCACCCTTTCAGCTGTTCAACTTGGTTTAGTGGTAGGCTTTAAGTTTTTATTGCAATCCTAATATCCGTTACAGTGACATACTTCATTGACTCATCTTGTTTGATTGTTTCTTGATCAAGGTTAGCAGCTCCCTTTATGGAGCTCTTTTTGGTTCCCTCATTGTTTATCCCCTGTCTGATTTCCTCAGTATTCTGTTTATCCAGTTATATATCCTTTTTTTCTTGTTTAATTTTTTTCAATAAAATCATTGTAAGTATTTTGGTTAATATACATGTAGGAAGGAGGAGAGAACTTATCATTGCCTCCCTCCTTTATCTGAGTGGTGGTTTGTTGACTGTCTATGCTCCTGGTTGGAGTTTTCGTGATAGCTTGCGTTCTATACGGTCTTGGGATTGGCATTGTGAGGTTTCTAAGTTTCTCTTGCTGAATTCTTGTTTAGAAGTTCAAATTGATGTATGCCTAATCTATCAATAAATAATTAATCTTTATTCAGATTAGTTTAGCAGGCAATGCATGGGGCACCTCTTTAATTAATATTACCATGCTGATTGTATTAATTTTTTTCATCTTCAGAAAATGTTTGTAACTTGTGAACAAAATCAAGTCTGGGTTCAAGTGGCCTGCAACAAAATAGTCTACATGTGGACTTGAGCAATCCATTTTGCATGGGATTCAAAGAAAGAAAATCCAATAATCTACATGCCACCTGAAGCATCATAACACACTATAGGATTATAGCCAGTCTAATATCCTTGGTTTACATGTATTTCTTTTTTTTTTTTTTTTTTTTTTTGCCTTTTTGTTTATGTCCGATATGACAAGCGAGCTGGCTGCATTTTTGCGTTTTACTTGGGAAATTTTCATTTACTTAGCAGATTGTACACTTTGAAATTTTCTTACATTTGATTTGATATTATTATCTGAAATTTGGGATGGTTCATATAATGTAATCTGGGTGTCATGCTTATAGAGCAAATCTTGGTCCCTGGGGTCCTCTAGTGATGAAAGTACGGTTTTATGGGGCATGTTGGTAAAGTTTTTTATATTGTGCCTAAAGATGAAGACATTGTTGGCATTTCTTATTTTGATATGTCAGATGTTAGTTGGTGTACAAGAAAATGAACAGAGTTTACATAAGATTTATTTGAACAAGTTGAAAGGGATAAGTTGAAAAAGCATCTTCATATTTCATTGATTTATCTGTGGTTATCGGAGTTTTTTAAAATGCAATCGTGAAGAATAAACTACTCATTTCAATTAAATTAAATTCTTATTTGGTTTCAGGAGTGGACATGTAACCTTGTCCATGTATTTGTACACCACCTACCACAACTAGAAATATAGTCTCAATATACAGATATGACCAGCAAAAGTTGAATGAAATTCAGTATCGGGATTGGTGTGAAGGTTTCCTTTTAGTCTAAAATCTGAATTCTTGTGTTTGAGTGTTATCCATTCTACTAGCCATGCCATATAGGTATGAAGCACCACCTAATAGTTGGCATTTTATTTGCTACATGATTCTCATTTGCATGTGGAAATTTATTTAATGTTATGGCCCTTAAAGATGCATTCGTGTAGCTTAGTCATAACCAGGAGGGGCATCAAAACCTGGAGGACATTGCTTCTATGATATGACTCTGTCAATTTTCTGCACAGACAAGTTTGTTTTTAATGTTAGTGAAGTCCTTGTTATTCTATGCAATGTACGACCAAATTAAGTTGTTTAATTAATGTTTAAAAACTTTAACAATCTGAATGTTATTTTGAGTCACTCATGGATTGTGAACCTTGCAGAGCTGTTGCATACATATCTTTAATGGTGTTGGCAGTTCCAGCTTCAATACTGATGGTAAGGGTTAAAATCTCTGTTAGTGGTTTTTTATTCCTTTTGTCCGTTTTTTTCCAATTTGAAATTTTTATTCTCAAACTGCAATTTCGTATATATATACATGTGATATATATTATGTTTAGCACCCTGGTTGTTCTCTGTTTTGGGGAACATAGCAAACATATATCTGTTAATGCATATTTATGATATGAAGAACTTGTTAATGCTTGCATATGGAATGCAGCTTGTTTTTATCTGAGTAAAGATTGATAATATATCAAGCCTTGGCACCGATTGTTTGATAAAAAGTATTCAAGTTTCTGATGGTTGTGACCATTTAAGTAGGTTAATATTCTCATCATGCATTAGTTTACTCATTAGGAGGAAAGGTCTGATTCTAATAGCATTTTTCTTGAGCCCATTAAATATGATTTTGCGCGTGATATATTGGTGTAAGTATTCATCTTTTTTCACTCAGGATTCTTCCTTGTAAATGAAGGTCCATGGACTTTTGCCTAAGTGCTGGGGTGAGAAATACTTTTGATGATGACATCAGAGAGATTTAACTAGTTTAGGATAATTTTTTTTTTTTTGTCTTTTGTTGGAAAAACTGATGGTGTATACCGAATGGCCACAGAAAATCGAGCAGAGTAACAGAAAGTCGAGGCAAGAGTTGGACTCTTTGTCTTTAAGACGAAATTGCCCCGCTCACGGTGTTAACGGAAACTGGAAATCGCCTCCCAAGATACAACGACTTACGTCTTGCGATAGCAACACTACAAATCACAAGACACTTCGAACTTTTAGTGTTTTGAACTCTCAAGACTTTTTTATGCTGAATGCTATGTGAATTTCAAAATTTTCTGATGCATGAAATGATTCTGGGGGCTGGTTTATATAGAGCTCCTGGTGCCTCTTGATTCGGGTGCAACCCTGGTTGGATCGATCTTGACCGTCGATCGCGACAGACGCTGGCCAGCGTCGATCACGGTGCCCTGTCGCCGAACAGACGATCCGATCGGCGCCACGTGTCGCCACTGCGATTCTCGCAAGTCACCGCCACCCGAGCGCCCCGCCACGTCACCGAGCCACTGGACTGAACCCTGGTTCGATTTTCCAAAACTTTAAGGCTCCTCAAAGCTCCTCGCGATGATGCGTAAGTGTAAAGTGCGCCTCGAAAGCGCCCAATGCGACTATGTGCGACGTGCGCGGGCCCGGCCCAGCTCCGGCTCGGACGGTGCTCCGCACCGTCCTCGGTGCCTTTTGAGCTAGCCAAAGGCTAGTCAAAATTGACTTGGTCCACTAGGGTGTATCATAAGGAGTTCCACTTGATTACTCCTTATTAGTGGTGAAACTCTTTATTAACTAGTCAAACATTTAATATGTTTCCTATGTGGGATATTACTTTCCATATTCCCACCCTTTTATATTCCATATATAAAAGCATTTTAAGTGGCCAACTTTATACATTTATTTCTCATTCACCCGATATTGGTTTTCAGAAATTCACAATGCTAAACTCTTCTACCCGCGGCGTAGATGACGTTTATCTCATTTATTTCATACTTTGAATAAATGACCACACTTAAATAATTGGTCAAAATCGGGTCAAAACCCAATTTAATAAAACCAATTCCAACAATCCCCCACATGAATGAAAATAAATACATATGAGTATGCAGACACTAAGAGAGTTCAAACGGAAAGCTATTGCATCAGGAGAGGTAGCTTGTGGCTTTAAACCTTCCTTAGTGGAATACTATCGGATTTACTAGCCGCATGCGCACAGTGACGCGATGTCTTGAACTGTTCAGCTGTTTATGTAAACCAAAACAACATCATCCACACAATATCTTTCCTAACACCATTTGGTTCTCATGGTTGTGTCCATTTTGGCCCTGGACACCATCTTTGATTCATAAGTATTTCGTTGAAGCGGCCCGTCTTCACACTTATATAGGTGATCTCCTATTAAGAGTATCCCGCCATACTCCACTTCTTTAAAGTATATGAATCATTAAAAGTTTATAACTTAACCTCACCACATTCAACAGGTTTCTTCACTTGGACATGAATGAGTCGTAATATGCTCCAAGTGTTTATCCGAATATTCATAACTTAGTTGTCCCATTGAACAAGGTCTTGGATCTCCAATTCACAAGGTTGGGTTACCGTTATGAACACTCTTATTTTGTGGATTTTAAGCCCATTCCTTTCGATAAGCAAGATACTTGATCTCTATTCAAACCTTTAGTTAACGGATCCGCTAGTTTTTTCTTTCGATTTCACGTAATCGATTGTAATAACCCCATTTGAGATCAATCGCCGACGGTATTATGTCTTCGATGTATATGTCGAGACTTACCATTGTACATACTATTTTGAGCCCTTCCTATAGCCGATCGACTATCACAATGTATCATGATTGCGCCCATCGCTTAGGCCGCCAAGGAATATCCTCTAAAAAGTTGCGAAGCCATTCCGCTTCTTCACCGCCTTTATCCAACGCTATAAACTCGATTCCATCGTGGATCGAGCTATACATGTTTGTTTAGAGGATTTCCATGACACCGCTCCACCACCAATGGTAAAAATAAAACCACTTGTGGACTTGGAATCTTTTGAGTCGGATATCTAATTAGCATCACTTTGTATCCTTCTAATACAAATTTGGATATCTCGAGTAATGTAATCCATAATTCAAGGTGAGTCTTAGATACCTAAGAACCCTTATCAATGCCTTCCAAAGTGGTCATTTCCGGGATTACTCGTAAATCTACTCAGTTTATTAATCTGCGTAGGCAATATCCGGAGGCGTGTGCGTTTGTTACATACATTAGGCGCCAATAATCCGAGAATATTCTAGTTGAGATACGAGGCTCGCCTTGATTTTTAGCTAAGTGTAAGCTTAAATCAACAGGCGTTTTATTTGGAGGACCGTCATACACATTGAACTTTCAAATCTTGTCTCAATATAATGAGACCGTGATAAAACAAGTCCATCGATGTTTTAGAGATCTTAATTCCCGAATAACATTTGTTATACCCATATCTTTCATATCAAAATGTTTGATTAACATTTTCTTAGTATTCATGATTATTTCATGATTACTACCCATAATTAACATGTCGTCAACATAAAGACAGGACAATTATATAAGCATTAGGTGTGTCTTTAATGTAAACACATTTATCACACTCGTTAATTTTGAAACGTTTTTGACAAAGATAGTTTCAAATTTTTCGTGCCATTGTTTTGAGCTTGCTTAAGGCCATACAATGACTTAACGAGTTTGCACACCTTCTTCTCTCTGTCCGGGAGCAACAAACCCTTCGGGTTATTCCATGTAGATTT
Source organism: Rehmannia glutinosa (assembly GCA_016081115.2). Lineage (NCBI taxonomy): Eukaryota > Viridiplantae > Streptophyta > Magnoliopsida > Lamiales > Orobanchaceae > Rehmannia > Rehmannia glutinosa. The sequence goes on from CM071924.1 coordinate 23,550,630, forward strand.
CCTCTTCTAATTCACCATTTAGAAAAGTTGTTTTCACATCCATTTGGTGTATCTCAAGGTTATGCAACGCTGCAATAGCAATGAGAACTCTAATAGATGTGATTCTTGTTACATGTGAATATGTATCAATGAAATCAAGGCCTTCTCTTTGTTTAAATCCCTTAGCTACTAACCTGGCCTTGTACTTATCAATAGTTCCATCAGCTTTATATTTCCTTTTAAGGATCCACTTGCATCCTAAAGGCTTATCTCCTGGTGGGAGATCTACCAACTCCCAAGTATGATTTTGCATAATGGAATCTATCTCACTATTAATAGCTTCTTTCCAGAATGGAGCTTCAGGACTGGACAATGCTTCACCAATTGTCCTTAGTTCATTTTCTAACACATGAGTTAGAAAATCGGACCAAAAAGACTTAGTTGTTTTGGCCCTTTTACTGCGTCTTGGTTCTTCATCACTTTGATGATCACCATCGGCAGTATCACGTGTTCTTTTGCTAGAACTAGCTTTTTTCCTTTCTTGACAAGGAAACACGTCTTCGAAAAATACAGATTCCTTGACTCAATAATTGTACCTTCTTGTACATCCGGAATTCTTGATTTGTGCACTAAAAATCGATATGCACTCTTGTTATTTGCATATCCAATGAAAATGCAATTGATTGTTTTAGGCCCTATCTTTACTTGTTTTGGCTTAGGTATTTATACTTTAGCCAAGCACCCCACACATTCGGGTATTTTGTAGGAAGGTTTTCGACCTTTCCATAACTCATGCGGAGTTTTATCTTTATTTTTGTGTGGTATTTTTTAAGAATATGGTTAGTCGAGAGAATTGCTTCCCCCACAAATTCCGAGGTAAACCAGAATTTATCAACAAAGCATTCATCATCTCTTTTAGAGTTCGGTTTTTGCGTTCAAAGAACATTGTTTGATTGTGGTGAATAAGGAGTTTGTCTTTTGATGAATAATACCGAGAATCTCGAGCAAAATTCATCAAAAGGAGCTCCATATTCTCCACCTCTATCACTTGAATTATCTTAATTCGTTTGCTTAGTTGATTTTCAACCTCATTCTTATAGCTTTTAAAAGCTTCTAAGGCCTCATCTTTACTTCTTAAAAGCTATACATAACAAATATTTTGTGCGAGTCATCGATAAAAGTAATAAAATACTTTTTCCCACCTCTAGTTTGCACAAACTTTAAATCACATATATCACTGTGAATTAACTCTAGAGGTTCTGTTTCTCTTTCCACCGAGTGGAATGGTGTTTTGGCCATTTTTGCCTCAACACAGATTTCACACTTGTGATGTGAATCTATTTTAAAGTTAGGTAGTAATTCCAAGTTTACTAACCTTTTCAAAGTGTTAAAATTCACATGTCCTAATCTAACATGCCATAAATTTGAACACTCAAGCAAATAAGAAGAAGCATTAATTTTATTGCTTTCAAAGTTTCGGAGTACATTCATTACATTCATCTTGAACAGTCCATTATCTAAGTACCCCTTCCCTATGAATTGTCCATTTTTCATAAGTACAAACTTTTGAGCCTCGAATACTAATCTAAACCCTGCCTTAACCAACAACGATCCTGACACTAAGTTCTTCCGAATGTCTGGAACATGAACGACATCAACGAGGGTTAGCTCCTTACCCGAGGTCATCTTCAGCACCACCTTGCCGAGACCGACAATTTCAGACGTTGCATGATTCCCCATGTATAACTTCCTTCCGTTGATAGGAGTATACGTTGAGAACATGTCTTTATCGAGCATATGTGGCGTAAAGCACCTATGTCCACCCACCATTCTCTCGGGTTCTCCACCATGTAGCACTTATTGCCTTCATACACAACAACCGAGAGATCAAGCTCGGACATATCAATTGGTCGATTTGTCCTTGGTCACATGCACTGGTTCCGATTGGCCTTTTTAGGAAGACGACAATCTTTAGCCTTGTGATTCGGCTTTCCACGATTGAAGCAGTTCCCTTTGAACTTTTTAGCCTTCCCTATTTTCGATTATTCCGGGTGCTTTCTCTTCTTGCAAGCATTGGGCTCTACCAATTTTGCCTTTGCCTCCATAGGAAGCTTGCGGACTTAATCTCATACTTGCGATTGTCTTCTTCAATTCGCAATCGACAATTAAGTCTTCAAGCCCCATCTCATTCATTTATGCTTGCCCGGTAATTTTTAAAATCCTTCCATAGAGGCGGTAGCTTCTCGATAATAGCAAATACTTGAAAGGATTCACTCACAACCATCCCTTCGCGCATTATATCGTGCGAGAATGAGTTTGATTTCTTGAACCTGGCTGATCACCGTCTTAGTGTCAACCATCTTGAACTCAAGGAATTTGCCGACAACAAATTTCTTTGTGCCAGCATCTTCCGTTTTGTACTTTTTATCTAAAGAGCTCAACAGCTCTTTAGCAGTCTTTACCGAACAATACACATTATACAATGTGTTGTCCAGTCCGTTGAGTATGTAGTTCCGACACAGGAAGTCGCTTTGACTCCAAGCATCGAACGCCATCTCTTCTCCTTATCTGTTTCCTCTTCCCCACAGTTGGGGCATCCTCTGTAAGGAAACGAGCAAGGTTTAGAGTCGTAAGATAGAACAACATTTTCTGTTGCCATATTTTGAAGTCTTAACCCCCAAACTTCTCCGGTTTCTCTCCCGGTGCTGGTGCTGGTGCTGGAACTGAAGACGTCGAAGCCATTTGGTATACACGGAAAAATTTCGTCTTAAATTGTTGGAAAAACTGATGGTGTATACCGAATGGCCACAGAAAATCGAGGCAAGAGTTGGACTCTTTGTCTTTAAGACGAAATTGCCCCGCTCACGGTGTTAACGGAAACTGGCAATCGCCTCCCAAGATATAACGACTTACGTCTTGCGATAGCAACACTACAAATCACAAGACACTTCGAACTTTTAGTGTTTTGAACTCTCAAGACTTTTTTATGTTGAATGCTATGTGAATTTCGAAATTTTCTGATGCATGAAATGATTCTGGGGGCTGGTTTAAATAGAGCTCCTGGTGTCTCTTCAGACTAGGTGCAACCCCTGGTTCGGATCAGTCTTGACCGTTAGATCGCGACAGACGCGTCCAGTCACGGTGCCCTGTCAGCGAACAAACACATCCAGTCAGCGCCACATGTCGCCACTCGTACGATTATACCAAGTCACTGCCACGAGCTGCCCTGCCACATCACCGAGCCACTGGACTAAACCCTGGTTCGATTTTCCAAAACTTTAAGGCTACTCAAAGCTCCTCGCGACGATGCGTAAGTGCAAAGTGCGCCTCGAAAGCGCCCAATGCGACTATGTGCGCGTGCGTGGGCGGCCCAGCTCGGCTCCGGCTGGGCGGCTGCTGCCGCGCACCGTCCCGTGCCTTTTAAGCTAGCCAAAGGCTAGTCAAAATTGACTTGGTCCACTAGGGTGTACCATAAGGAGTTCCACTTGATTACTCCTTATTAGTGGTGAAGCTCTTTATTAACTAGTCAAATATTTAATATGTTTCATATGTGGGATATGGCTTTCCATATTCCCACCCTTTTATATTCCATATATAAAAGCATTTTAAGTGGCCAATTTTATGCATTTATTTCTCATTCACCCGATATTGGTTTTGAGAAATTCAAAATGCTAAACTCATTTACCCGCGGCGTAGATGACGTTTATCTCATTTATTTCATACTTTGAATAAATGACCCCACTTAAATAATTGGTCAAAATCGGGTCAAAACCCAATTTAATAAAACCAATTCCAACAGTTTTTAATTAGCTTAAAGGATTAATTAACCCCTCAGCCTCTTAACTCACTTTTCAGGTATTAACCCTGCCATCTAGTAGCCCACACAGTCGCCCGACCTCGCAAGCAGCCACCCCCGTTGTTGAGTATGTTTGAACGAGAAAATTTGTCGTCGTTATTGTTGAACTTTTATGCAATTGTTATCTCTAAAATTATTTGTTCAAATCTAATAACCATTTGTAAGATTGTGATCTGAGGAAGTATTGGAAACTAAAACCTGTGAAACTTAGCTGAAACTTTTTGTAGTGACCCCGCACCTTAGGGTACTTTTTGTAATTAACTCTTATTTTAAATTTGAAAAATGAAGAAGCATCCACGCTCACATCTCCAATATTACTGAAATAGGTTGCAAATTGTGAAGCTTTACGGCTTCAATCTGCAGCTTTCAGCTTCACTAAAATGAACTAAAATTATGATCTTTATAAAAATGAACTAAAATTATGATCCTAGAACTTCTTATATCCTGATAGCATTTGCAATACCCAGCTTCTTAGTAACAGAGCACAAATTTATACCTTGATGCATAGTCAAACTAGCATATGTTCATTCTTTCCTATATTTTATAAATATTTGTCCACCTTGCAGACCAAGATTAAGCGATCTGTGATTTTGTTTCAGTGCCTTCATTATTTTCATCATCTATGCAAATACTTTGTTATACAATTTATAACCATTTGATTGTTGTGGTATTATTTTGTTCAGGTACTTAAAAGAATGGATGCTCCCATGGATAGTTAGAACATTTTTGAAAGCTTGAATGACAGGAACAATGTTGATCATCTAGATTTTGTTGCCTTTAGTTGAATGTGTATAGCGTTTTTGTTGGTTGATGGAAATGGATTATGAATTTATAGTTATTTATCGAAAGGAAACTTCGCTACTAGTACTTTTTGTTGGATTTTAGCTATTGGTGATTTTAGTATTAATGGATTTCATGTTCAATTGGTAGTGAATTTATGATGGTTGCTAAAATTGGATTTCATAATGACTTGTTTATTTATATGGATGTTTTGCAGCTATGGACCGGTGTCTTTGCGTAAATAAACAACCCTTTTAAAACTGCATCTAAAAACAATAAGACAACGGTTTTGAGGCGATGTCTTTAAATTAAACGACACTGGTTTAAAACCGGTGTGAACAAGCAATGTCTATTCACCATAGACACCGGTTTTGAGCCGGTGTCTTTGAATTAAACGACACCGGTTTAAAACCGGTGTGAATATCGATGTCTATTCATTAAATGACAGCGGTTCAAAACCCGTGACAACATCAGGGCCTTAGAAAGTGGATATTTTATCTCTTAGACAGGGTTTAAAACCAGTGTCTTTCAAGGAAAAAGACACCGGTTTTAAACCGGTGTGAAAAGTTCAGACTTTAAAACCAGTGGCTCTAACATCGGTTGTTTTACTAATAGACAGCGGATTAAAACCGGTGTCTATCAGCATTTTTGTGGTAGTGAATTAAAGAAAAAAGACTTTCCAACCATGAAAATGACAAAACGAAAAAATAAAACAAAACATTGATGAATGTGATCTTAAGCTAATATAAGAACATAGTTTTTTTATAAGAAATTTAAATTTCTTGTGGGATTGAGTTAAATAATATCATACTATATCGATCTATATTACAGTAGCGCAAAATATATAACAAATTACATATTTAAATTTAGATAAATTTAAGCATTTCATTGATATTTATTTCTATGTAAATCACTTTTTAATATTTTAATATTAATCAATAAAATTACTAAAAAAATATAATTACATTAGTAAATTCAAGTTGATCACGTGACAGACGTGTTTCTTACTAGTCTATAATAAATACCTAATCTTTAATCATACCACAACAAAGACTGTCATCTAATTTTTTTTAGTTAGATAGACTATTTTATTTTGTTTGGTGATGTATCAATATTTAAAAATTCAATTAATCAGGCTTCTATGTCAGGATGTTTGTCCTAAAATAAATGGGAAAAAAAGCCACTCGTATTATCAACATTGCATTTAACATATAACAAGACTGCTTGCAAACTCTAAAACAAAATGATTCATAGTTTCAAGATAAAAATAAAAAAACATTTTTTCCATTTAAAAGCTGATTTCTTTTAGATTTTGCAAATACTCCAACTAGGTTTGGCATTGGCAATGACTGACATGACACAAACACAACACAATTTTAAACACTATGTAAATACAAATAACACGATACGACACGACACGAAGAACGACATGAACACGAAATTATAAATTAAGTTAAAATTATAATTATTGTTATATATAAGATCAAATAAGATAGATGACACAGAAACACGATAGTGCATGCGACAAGAACACGTACGATACGACGATACCATTTGACACTCCTACTCCTGACAATCCCGAACAGTTATTTCTAATAATCACTTTTTTTTTGTAAAATATTTTTGGTGATGCAGGCTATTCCAACTCATGGAGTTGCATATGGAGTGGGTTCAATTGAAGGGGTAGTAATGGAAATTATCATAATTAACCTTTGAATTGGTGTAGACTGTCTATGCCACAGCTGCAGATCCCAAAAAGGGCTCAGTTGGGTAATCGCATAACAAGCTATGTAATTCAAACTCAAAAACCGGAGCTTTCTTCAAAATGATTCTCACAACTTTATCTCTGAGAGGGTGATGCATGATATCATCATTTTGTTCTCAATATTGAATGATAGTATCAGAGAAAAAGTATGCTCAACCTTTACAATCTAATCCTTGCAACATCAATGAAAATGGATGGTGCATCATAATTTTGCCAGTGTGGTGACCCTTTCAGATTCATCTTGAGAAATGCAGAATGAACTAGAAATTAAGTACAGCTCTGTATTGCCTCCAAAATTAGGAATATTAAAAATTTCACACTAACATAAAATTCCCCTAAGAGCTCCCACTAGTGCATGCTCCATCGAGTCTAATGTTTAGGGATATATGTCGCATTTTTCAGGTGTCATGAGAGAAAAGACAGACTAATTCAAAAATTAAGATCAGACAAGCCATTTTGTCTAAGAATGACAGAACGTGGGATTTTTGTTTTCAGTGATATTACGAAATTCATTTAAGAACACAGCAGGTCCTTGTAAAGTATGTGGTCAATGCAAATATCATCAAGATTGAAGTTGATACTCAGCCATCACTTCCTTTAATATTATGAACTAGGTCTTTGAATTTTATTATTTAGGTTGGAAACACCAAAGCAGCAAAATAAAGCATCAACATGAAAACTACAGATGAGCTATAAGAGTATGCAGGCAAGTTGACCCGCTTATGAACAAGCACATACCTGACTCAAGTTAACCCGCATAGAAATGGCATAACAAACTACCTACGTAAAATGGGAGACTTGTGTATTTCTAAATAACCGATGAACAAGCACAACAGCATTTACATATATTACAATGCTTTTGCAAGAATTGTAGAAAAACTGTTAAACTGATTTGTCAATTCCTTTATTTGGTACTCTTAAGTACACAGTTGGACTAGAATAAAAAGTTAACTTGTATGACTTATAATTTTACCTTATTCTGACACAAAAAATCCTTAAGACACTTACGAACATGCTTTAACATAAAAATGTATGCCTGATTACAGTTCAAGATATTTGAAACAATATGTATCAAAGAAACTGTCCTCAAAACTCAAACAAACTTTTCACACTTCACCAGTACACAAAAAACTAGATATTCTAAAATAATATGTGAACATTTGTAAAATTATTTGCATGGATTGCCAATTATATTCAAAATCTGCAAAACATAATTAGACATACACTTAGTAGATTCAACCATTTTCACTATCAAGTAATTCACTAAGGATGCCTCAATTATTCATACATCAAAATAGGAAAGCAATGCATTACCTTTTCTCTACTATTTGACCCCAAAAACAGTTTGTGGAAAGCAATCCATGAAGGACCAGTAGTGAACAAGGATTAATCAAACTATGTGACTTTCTATTTAGTCCAAAAGCAAATATAGTTAATTACTTAATCTACCTACTCATGATCAATGAAAAAAATAGGGCAAAGTGTGAATGACATGAATTCCTATTATTCCAATAAGTAAAACTCTTCAATCTTCTCTTATTCAATGACAAAAACGCAACCACCAGAATGAATGACCTAATGGACTAGAAAATTATGAATGACCAAATCTAAACACATCAACACATATTATTCAACAAGTGGTCCTCATACTTTATCCAATAAAACACCATAAACCCACCAATTTATTTATCACTTAGAATTTTCGAATTACCATGTGCCGAGAAAAATCCAACTTATTAACTTGTAAAATTAAGTAAATGAAAAAACAAGCGTAAAGGGAGTGGAATTGAAACTAAGCGACAAACTAAATGGGGGCTATGGTTTTACCTGAAAGGTGTGGCAGTACGGGCGGAGCAGCGGCTGTGTTGGGCTGTGGCTATGGAACGCCGATGATGGTCCTAAGCGGAGAAGTCTGAAGCGGAGCGGTGGAAGACTTGAGATATCGTGTTGACAAAAAACATAAAGGAGAGGAATTAATCTTGTTCCGATCGAAAAATCGTGTATGATAAAAGAAAAATAAAAGTTTGATCGTAGAATCGTGGTAACTGGGTAAGCGAGAAATACATTTTTCATTCATTATTAAGAGAAAAATTGGGGAAGAAAGAAGAAAACCTATATTGTTATTAAGAATGGGGCAAAAACGTTCAGAGGAAAGTAGTAACCACGACTTTTTGTTAAATGAATTTTTCTGCCAATAAACATCATTACTCGGATCTGTTATCTATGCACTGATGTTAAACGTGATATAGGCATCGGCCTTTACAAACCGTCGCAGAAACCGATGCCTAATTAATGCATTTTTCCGCTAATAGACATCGATATAAGAGAAAAGATGTCTATTAGCGGAAAAATGCTCTTATAGACATCTTTTTGCTGATAAACCAATGTTAAAATCCATAAGGCAACAAAAAAATTAAAAAAAATGATGTCGTTTTGGTGATGTCTATTTGTATTTTTCTTGTAGTAAGCAATAAAGCCCAAGGCTTACTACCTTTCCCCAGAATCACTCCAATGAGCGAAAGAGGAATCTCATTCATATTCGTTGCATTTAAGTGTCAGCAGAGCATCTTTCAAATCATATGTATTATGTCTAAAGCATGATTCATCAAGTAAATCTGGTCTGCCATATTTTTACTATTTTTCGAACTTCCGAATGGTTGCATTTGACTCCAATCGTTTCCACGAAAAATTAGGAAGCATCTTAGTCCCACATTTTTGTTGGAAAATCTTAAGTAAATTACTTACTTTTGAACTTTTCAATAGTAAATGACAATTTTTTTTTTTGATTTTTTCAATAGTAAAGGGCAATTTTTTTGTGGTGAAATGTCATATTTATACCCATAAATATGACTTGTTTCGAGAAAAATTCACTTTTGGTCCCATAAGATTGAGCACCTGACGATTTTAGTCCCATTGTTCTTAGTTTTAGCCCCATTGTTCTCACTTTTAGTCCCAAAATTATATTTTAACTAAAAATTGTCCCATAGGACACAAAATCTTAAATTCTGGCTTAACGTCTGTTTAAAAATTAATGGAAAAAGTTATTAATGACAAAAATGATCTCATAGGACACCAAAGTTACAATTTCAACCAAACATTATCTCACTATTCTTTTATTGGTTAAATTTAATATTATTGATAACAAAAATTAATTTAAATTTTAATGTTTTAGTTATTTATTGAAAATTAATATTGTCAATGTCACACTTGAAAACTAAAAATATCTCAGTCCTTAAAATACTATTTTAAAAACAATATATTTTCGTAAAATATTTACTAAAAAATATTTTTTTCCAATGCTTTTTATTTCACTAAAACATATTCTCTTACTTAAAATATTTAGAAAAACAATTATCCTATATTTTTTTTTAGTTTGAATTACTTCTTGATTTTTGAAAATACAAATAATTACAAAAATCACATTTACGTATTGAAAGATATATGTAGTCCAACTATAAATAAAATAAAAAAGTTTACAATGTTAAATAATTTCATAATTTTTAAATATAAGAATTATTTTAAAAATTATAGAAAAAAATATTTTCTATAGCTTTTAATTTCACTAAAATAATTCTATCACTTAAAATATTTAGAAAAATAAATAATTTCACTAAACAAATTCTCTTACTTAAAATCACATTTACGTATTGAAAAATATCGTGGAAATGGGTCAAAATGACCCCTTCCATAATGAAAAATAAAAACTAGCCATCTTTTGAAAACACCTTTTTTTTTTTAGCAATTTTGACAAAGCAAATGACATTCATACTTTAAAGCACATAGGAAATTTTATATATAGATTTTGATGATACTATGTAAAACATAAATTAGGAAGTTGGCACCCCATTTTAAATGTAATTCGAACTTGTAATAGATAAGGTTCTATGAGCTGAGTCGAAGACAGTCAAGTTGAAGAATTACAAGACTCGACTGAAGATTGAAGAAGAAGACCCAGATGTGTGTCAATTGAGTGAAGTAAAGTGAACAATCAGTCTAGTGAAAAAAAGTTGTCTCAGTCAGCTGACTGACAGCAAATTCATTCCAAAATGATTGGAATCGAATGTCAAAGGGAAATGCAGCACACAGAGCTCAAGAAAGCTGAAAGAGATCCGTTGTCAAGACAAGTCAAGGTTTTGCTAGAATAAGCATGTGTCAGATTGCCAACAATAAAGCTATTTTGCTGAAAGAGTGCAAAAGGCAAGAAACCAATGTGATGCACCTGAAATTCTGTAGAGGCTAAGGAAAGACTGCAGAGTATTAAATTCAAGGTACGGTCTCCATCAATGTTGTAAGACAAGACAAGCCAATAACCTATGAAGTGTGGTTTAGAAAATGTGTATATTTATTCAATGGACATATTTTCAAATGTGCACTATAAAAGGCTGATGAGTCATTTGAAAGAAGGTTAACCCAATCTACACAGACTAAGAAGCATACAAGCATTCAAACAACAACCTACAAAATATCCTTCAAGCTTTTAAAGAATATCCTCAATCCTAAACTCGAAGGAAAGTGATCAAACACACTTAGTGAAGGAAAGACAACTTTATCAGTTGAAGAGGAAAACTTGTTATCAAGAACAAGGGGTGTACTCCCCAAGGTTGAAAAAGTAGTAGTAAGGTTCCATCGAACCAGAGCTTTGAACATGTTGGAGGGCTAAGTGATCAAGTCCAAAGGTTTGAAGGAAACTAAAGTAGTAGGGAAGCCGTCTTGTGAAGAAGCTGAGTCCCAGAAACAGCAGGCTAAGCTGACTCGGACTGATAACTACTTTGTAACCAAGTCAAGTTACTTACTGGGTTCCTCCAGGGGTTGAAGAAGAGTAGATTAGAGGAATTACCCCATCTTCGAACCACTATAACTGCTTGTGTTCATTTACTTTCAACGCACTTAATTTCTTGCATTATATGCATATCTGCTAATAGTATATTGCTTAAGACTGCTGATAACAACTCTGCTAAAAACAAGCGTTGAAAAACGAGTTTAAAATTCTAAGGGTGAAAGTCTTCTACTGCTAAAAACCAAGTCAACCGCTTTTTAAGTGTTAGCTGAAAACAACAAAGTTATACTATCAATAGTTCAATCGAGTTTGATGAGCGGGTAACTTTGCGTTGTGTAAGCCAACCTAGTTGTCTCATAAGGACTTAGCTGGCTTGAGTCAACTCTGAAATTGTTTAAAGGACTAAAATCGAAAAGTTGGTGAAGTATATTCAACCCCCCTTCTAAACTTTACTCATCACCCCTTGTGACCTACAAGTGTATTAGAGTGGTTGGTTCATTGAACCTTCCGCACTGGTTACTGAACTAGATCTCATTATTTTTCAAAGGATCAACACTTGAAGTTTAAAGCTTTTATTTCAAAAGCAAAGTTATTATCATAGAAGCAAATATAACTCGCATTCCAATGTTTCAACTATTGAAGAATTTGATGATTGGAAAATACGTATGCGGGCTCATCTTTCGTCCCTCCACGATGAGATGTGGTTCGTCATAGAGGATGGGCCACTACAAATTTTAGAAGTCAATATAGTTGTATGAAGGGTTGCTTCTGCTGAAAGAGATGATGAAGCACCTGCAGAGCCTTGACCTGCCATAGTGGAGAAACCACATTGCGAGTGGACAAATGAAGATAGAAATAGATATAACTTGGACAATGTTGCCAAGGATATATTATATAAAACCCTTGATAAGACCATGTTTAATAAAGTCAAATCTTGTAAAACGTCCAAAGAGATTTGGGAAAAACCCACCTCATAAATTTGTGAAGGGTCTGACCAAATTAAGGAAAATAAATTAACTCTTGTTGTTCAAAAATTTGAAAATTTTAAAAAGCTTATAGGTGAGAGTCTGGATCAGCTGGATGCCAGATTCACAGAGATAACCAATGAGCTCTCAGCGCTATGAAAGAAATACACACATAAGGAGATGTGTATGAAGGTCTTAAGGTCTCTCTCAGCTGAACGGGAAATGAAGGTTATTGCTTTGAGACACTCCATAGACCTTACCAAAACATCCAACCATGAGCTGTTCTCTGATCTTAAAGCACATGAGTTTGATCTAAGAGGGAAAGAACAAGAAAAGACAATTGTACCCAAGACAATCACACTCATGGCTGGTGAACCAAAGAGAGCTGAAACCAAAGAAGCCATAGACCAGGAGGAGATTTCCCTAATGGTGAAAAGATTCAACAAGTTCTCTAATAAGAACTATAAGAGAAATAAGGGTGAATCATAGGAGATATTTAGCACCTTTCAAAGCAAGGGAGGATAGATCACCAAAGAAAGCTGATCACCAAAGGACTGGGTATCAGAGAGCTGATAATTAGAGAGTTGAAAGAGCAGACTTGCAGAGAGGTGAAAACTTGTGTTGGAATTGCAGACAACCAGGACACTCTGCTATGGAGTGTCCTTATCCACCAGTCAACAAGTATAGAAATAAAAAAGAAAGAAAGGTCTTCAGAGAAAGAAGACAAGGAAAGAAGAAAGCCATGTTGGCTGTGGAGACTGCTGACACAACCAAGTGTAAAGAACCAGCAGAGTCAGACATCAGTGTAGATGACTACCCCAGTGACACAGAAGAAGAGGCATTGATATGCCTCATGGCCAAAGAACAAAACTCCAAAGAACGAGAAGATGAGGTACACTCTAACTCATCTCATTCTGATTCTAGTGATAGTGATAGTGACACAAACACTTCATCACCCACAGATCTTTATGATTCTATTGGCAAAATAATAAACGATTTTGAGCACATAAAATACTCTCACACACTTTTAAATGAGGAAAACAACCAGCTCAAATGCCGAAACTCACAGCTAACTAAGAATCTGAGTACTCTAAGTCACATAACTGATGAGAATACAAAAACTGAAGGCTGAAATAACTAAGATTCAAGTAGACTTAGCTGCAACAGAAAAGAGGGAAAATGATTTAAAAATGTGATTGCATCATTTACTAAGGTATCTAAATCATTGGATGAGCTTATAATGATTCAAAAAGAAAGTGGAGAAAAGACATGGATTGGATGTAATTCCTCTGTGCATGCTCAAGTCCCAAGAGTGGTTATGGAAAAAGGATCCTCAAGTAATGAAACAGTCCAAATATCCAAAGCACCATATGTTGCACCTACACTTAATCAAAAACACAATCACAGCCATGCTGGTCTTGGATACAAAGGAAAAGGCAAAAAGCCAACAGAGTATGCTGAAAGGACAACGGAAATAAAATTCAGAAGAGTCCATCAACAGACTCCAAACAGGAAATACTCTGTAAAACCTAAACAGAGCTACCAAAAGCCCTAGAGATTTCAGCAAAGAAAATTATATGATGGGAATGGTAGAAACTACCCCAACCAGGCTGATTAGAACAATCAAATGAGATAACAACCAAAACCAATGGGATATAAGCCTAAGTGGCAATGACCACAAAATCCACATAGGTCATTTCCAAGGCAATAGAGCTATAATCAGCACGTATATGCACCCAATCAGAAAGCCCAATATGCACAAAAGTTCCACTATTATCCAAAGAAAGCGAATACACAGACACACACATAGACATACAGACAAAAATGACAGTTGTATGAGCCTAAAGCCCCTAAGCAATTTTCAAATGTTCATTATGATTATGGAACTGATAGGTGGCAACCGCTTAGAGTCTGATCATTTGGCTATAGGTTGGTTGGATCACCTTATAGTGCTAACCCCTTAGGACCCAAGCAAGTATGGGTTCCTAAAAACTAATTTCCATGATTGTAGGTTCAAGGAACAGCTTAGTGCCAAGGAACCTGATACATGGATAGTAGTTGTTCCAAACATATGACAGGCAACAAGAAATATTTTCAAAGTTCAAGGGAATAAAGGGTGCTAAAGTCATATTTGGATGAAATGAAGCTCCAGGGAAAATCAAAGGCACGAGATCCATCAGGAAGAATGGACTAGATATCACAGATGTAACATATGTTGAAGGTCTCATAAGTGTTTGCCGAATCAAGGATGCTGAATAAAATGAAATTGTGCTACAAGGATAAAGGCATAAAAATATATATGTAGTAGATTGGCCAACTGCTACACCACGCACATGTCTGCTAGCAAAGAATACAGCTGAATCAAGTTGGTCATGGCACAAGAAGCTAAGTCACGTGAATTTCAAGACAATCAATAAGCTTGCTAGAGTCATCTTGTGGAAGGATTGCGTAACTCGGTGTACAAGAAAGAAAGCATTTGTGATGCATGTCAGATGGGAAAGCAAATAAAGTCTTCTTTGAAGGACAAGCCAAGTCCTTCTTCAACCAGGATATTGCACATATTGCATATGGATTTGTTTGGTCTAGTTGAACCAACTAGCATTAGTGGAAAGAAATACACCTTAGTTGTAGTGGATGATAATTCAAGATACACATGGACAACACTTGTACAATCTTTATGTGTAAAAAGAAGAAAACCTTGCAGAATCTCCCTTAGCTAATTAGAAGAGTTCAAAATGAGAAGAGTCAAACCATTATAAAGATAAGGTCTGATAGAGGAACTGAGTGTGTCAATGGGATTATAACTCAGTATTGCATTGAAAATGGTATTGCTCATGAGTTATTAGCCTCAAAAACTCCATAGCAGAATGGAGCTGTTGAAAGGAGGAATAAAATTCTCAAGGAAGCTACGAGATCCATGTTAGCTTAAGTTGGATTGCCTAAGAGATTTTGGGCTAAAACTATTAATATTGCTTTCTACACTCAAAATAAGTGTGATAAATAGCAGCTGTCCAAAACCCCCAATGAAATTTGGACACGGAGGAAGCCAAATGTTGGATATTTTCATATTTTTAAATATAAGTATTTCATTCACAACAATAGCAAGGACAATTTGAAAGATTTTGATGCTAAAGCTGATGAAGGTATCTTTATGGGATACTCGGCTGAAAGTAAACCATTTAGAGTGCTAAAAATGAGGTCTATGGTCACAAAACAGTCTATCCATGTGGTTTTTGATGAACTTAATGTCAATGGAGAAGATATATATAAATTAGCTGAAAAGATGAATCAGTCAACTATACAGAAGAGTCCCTAAGTTGAGGAAGATATAAGAGGATTTAACCCTGATGACGATGAGAGAGCTGAATCTTAGAGACAACTAGAAAGTCTGCAGCTGAATAATGATAAGGAAGCTATTCAAGATAACTTAGCTGCGAGATGACTGAGTTCAACAGACTTACTCCAACCAGATATAAGATGGCTGAGAGACCATCCTCTAGAGCTTATCATTGGAGATGTAAGAGAAGAAGTGAGAACTAAATCCAAGACTCAACATAAATCTATATGCACTTGTTTCATCTCCCAGATTGAACCTAAAGATGTGTCACAAGCATTGGATAACACATATTGGATTCTAGCTATGCAGGAAGAGCTGAATCAGTATGAAAGAAACAAGGTTTGGGAATTAGTTCAAAGGCCTTCCCACCAAAATGTTACTGGTACTAAGTGGGTATTCAGAAATAAGATGAATGAAAAATGATCTGTAGTAAGAAACAAAGCAAGATTGGTAGCCAAAGTGTATTGCCAAGAGGAATGTATAGATTTTGATGAAACCTTTGCACCTGTTGCAAGATTGGAAGCAATAGGATGTGTCTTGCTTATGCTGCACACAAGAATTTCACTGTTTATCAAATGGATGTGAAGAATGCATTTTTAAATTGACTTTTGGAACAAGAAGTCTATGTGGAGCAACCTCCAGGTTTTGAGTAGAAAACTATTGAAGAAAAAGTCTACAAGCTCAAGAAGGCATCGTATGGATTGAAACAAGCACCAAGAGCCTCGTATGATACATTGTCCCAATTTCTTATTGACAATGGATTCACCAAAGGCAAGGTTGATAGAACACTCTTCAGAAATCAAAATGGGGAGAGTATATTGCTTGTTCAAATTTATGTGGATGATATCATTTTTGGATCCACAAATAAAGAGAGTTGTGAGGCAAATTTTCAAATCTCATGCAAGGGAAATTTGAGATGAGCATGATGGGAGAACTGAATTTCTTCCTTGGTCTTCAAGTCAAGCAAATGAAGGATAGAAACTTCATAAGTCAAACCAAATACACCAGAGATTTGTTGAAGAAATTTGGTATGGAAGAGAAGTCATATGTGAAGATTCCCATGAATACATCAATCAAGATGGATATGGATGTAGATGGCAAAGGTGTTGATCAGACCATATATAGAGCCTTAATTGGATCGTTGCTTTATTTAACAACAAGTAGGCCATACATCACCTTTGTTGTATGTGTATGTGCCAGATTTCAATCTGCACCAAAAGAGAGTCATATGACTGCAACCAAGAGAATCCTAAGGTATTTGAAGGGATGCCAAGAAGTTGACTTATGGTATCCAAAGGATGGAGGATTCAAGCTAGTTGGCTACTCTGACTCAAACTATGTTGGATGTAGAGTGGACATGAAAAGTACATCAGGTACATGTCAATGCTTGGAAATAGGTTGGTTTGTTGGTTCAGCAAGAAACAAAATTCAATAGCTACATCCACAGTTGAAGCAAAGTACATAGATACAGGCAGTTGTTGTGCCCACGTCTTATGGATGAGACAATAGCTAAGAGATTTGTTATAGAAGAAAAGAAGATTCAAATTATGTGTGATAACAAAAGTGCCATTGCAATTACTCAAAATCAGTATTGCATTCAAGAACCAAGCTTTATGATGTCAGATATCATTTTATAAGAGTTCATGTTGAAAAGAAAAACATATACTTTGGAATACATATCAACTAATAAGCAGTTAGTTGATATGTTCACTAAGCCATTATGTGAATCAAGATTTGAAGAGTTAAAAATGAACTTGGATTGATTGAGCTGAGTTAGGAGGCTCAGAACACTCAATCAACAGAGTCAAGTAAGAGAGTAATGGAAATAAGCAAAGTTTCATTTTTCAGCAAAGTGAAATAGCCAAGACGGCTAGTTAGCTATATCGAGTCAGTTGGACAACCGAGTGCTTAAGATGTGAACAGAGAACCAGAGTCAAGTCACTTATGAAGATAGATGAGTTATTTATGAGCTAAGTGACAAAACGCAATTATTTTCTACGAGCAGGAATGTTTTGGGCTTAACGACAGTAGTAATTATGGTGTCAGTACAAAGCATGCACCCGTTTTACTTATGATTGGATATAAGTGATGTTGCATTTAGTTTAATGCGGGGAAATTAATGCGGGTTCAAGTCACAATCTCAACCGTTGATCAAATTTGAACCTTTTTGAATTCCAAACATCGTCCTCTCATATTCAATATATAGATGAATTTATTTTCTCTCTCCTCACAAGACATTCATTTCTCTTAAAGCAAAAGGAAGTATTTTTTTTTCTCTACAACCAAGAAAACCCTAGTTCTTTACCCGTACAAATCTTCAATTTCAAGACTAAAAAATGACACCGACGTATGACTACGTGAAGATGGCTGAGAAAATCCACTCCGGAGCCACATTGGATTTTGAAGGATTGATCCAGGAGCCACAGTGGATTTTGAAGGATTGATCCAATAGGGGATTGACAAAGCTCTAGCCAATAAAATTGTTGAGAAACTTGAGAAGTCAGGCCTCAAGGAGTTTATCTCTATGGAGTTTTTGCACACGTATCTGGAAAAAATGGAAATGTTCTACGTGAACGCTGAGGTGCATGACAATGAGATTCGCTCATTGGTCCACAACACAGACATCAAGATAACTGCTGTAGACTTAGCTGCAAACTGTCATTTGCCTTCATTTGCATTGAAAGAGATCATTGAGAATGATATTAACATGGCTGTAGCATGAAAGGAGATTGTTAAGCCAGAGTCAGCTGCGAAGCCAGTCTACATGGTGAAGAAGTTGTTGATCAAGGAAGATTACCACAAGCTCATGGATATGGTAGCTAAGTGTGTAGATATGAAGTTTGACAGTTTCAATCAGTTGTCAAAGACTAAGCTGATTGTGATGGCTGCTATTTTGGAAGAGAAGAAGGTGAACTATGCTAAGTTCATCTTTGGGAAGATATGCCAGAACGTGATGAACAAAGCCATCAATGTCGTTGGTTTGTTTGAGAGTTCATTGCGATATGGGCTGGTGATAGGCCACTTGATGGAGGTGAAAGACATTCCTCTCAGAATGGGAATCCCTTCCACATGAACAAAAAGATGTTTAGGTCCAATCTATCAGCTGCCCAAACACAAGCTCATCCTAGAAGAGCTGATACGAGTGAAGGGGAATCAACTGACCCTGTTCCCGAGGACACAGCTGCGACTGCTAAGGCTCCATCTCATAAGCCTGTGCAGAAGAAGAAGAATGGTCCTACCCCTGCAGTCGTGGAAGACCCTGCACCTGCCCACGTAGCCGATATAGAGAAGGAATCCCGTGCACATTCTCCTTCCATAAAGAAGAAACGCTCAGCTGTGCCACGGAAGTCAGCTGCATCGAAGAAGATAAACGTGGCAGAGCCTGCTACCATAGAAGAGGAACAAGATGAGGATGAGGTTCATTTAGTCAAGACAAAAAGAAGAAGACTTATGAAGCCGCCTTGTAGGTCCCAGGGGTGATAAGTAAAGTTTTAAAGGGGGTTGAATAAACTTTACTAACTTTTTGATTTTAGTCTTTTTAAGATTTTCAGAGTTGACTCAAGTGATCTAAGTCCTTGGGGAACATTTAGGTTGGCTTACATAACAAACTTACCCACTCAACAGACTCGATTCAAGCTGTTGATAGTATAACTTAGTTGTTTTCAACTAACACTTAAAAATGTAGTTGACTTGGTTTTTAATCGTAGACTTTCACCCTTAGAATTTTGTGTTCATTTTCCAACACTTGTTTTTAGCAGAGTTATTATCAGCAGACTAAAATCAATTTAATATATCAGCAGATATAGAAATAATGTAAGAAATGAAGTGCACTGAAAGTAAACGAGACAAGCGGTTATAGTGGTTCGAGGATGGGGTAATTCCTCTAATACACTCTTCTCCTACTAGAGGAATCCACTGAATACCTTGACTTGGTTATAAATTAGTTATAAGTCCGAGTCAGCTTTGATCACACAGCCTGTTGCTCCTGGGACTCAGCTGCTTCACAAGACGGCTGCCCTGCTACTTCAGCTTCATTCAAACCTTTGGACTTGATCACTTAGCCCTCCAACAGGTTCAAAACTCTGGTTCAATGGAACCTTACTACTTCTCCTTCAGCCTTGGAGAGTACACCCCTTGTTCTTGATAACAAGTTTTCCTCTTCAACTAATGAAGTTATCTTTCCCTCACTAAGTGTGTTGGATCAATTTACTTCGAGTTTAGGCTTGAGGATATTCTAGGTAGACTTGAGAGATATTTTGCAAGTTTTTGCTTGAATGCTTGTATGCTTGTTAGTATGCGTAGATTGGGTTAACCTTCTCTCAAATGACTCCTCAGCCTTTTATAGTGCATGCTTGAAAAATATTTTCGTTGAAGAGATAGACATAATTTTCAAACTACACTTCGTAGGTTGTTGGCTTGTCTTGTCCTGTAGCATTGATGGAGACTGTACTTTTAATTTAATGATCTGCAGCCTTTCCTTAGCCTCTGCAGGATTTCGGCTACATCCCATTGGTTCCTTGCATTTTGCACTCTTTCAGCAAAATAACTTTGTTACTGGCAGTCTGACACATTCCTATTTCCAGCTAAACCTTGACTTTTCTTGACAACATATTTCTTTTAGCTTTCTCGAGTCCTGTCTGTTGCATACCCCTTTGACATACGATTCCAATCATTTTGGAATGACATTGCTGTCAGTCAGCTGACTAAGACAGATCTTCTGTCACTTGGCTGATCCTTCACTTCAATTTACTAAGCTGACACACATCTGGATCTTCTCTTCAACTTCAGTCGAGTGTTGTAACCTTTAACTTGGTTGTCTTCAACTCAGCTCATATAATCTTATCTATTAGTAAGTTAAATTACACTTGAATTAGGGCTGCCAACTTCCTAATCTAAGTTTTACATGGTATCATCAAAATCTATACATACATTTTCCAAATAATTTCCCCTTTTTTGATGATGCCAAAGTAAATAGTGCAGTAGCAAGGAATAAATATATAAAATATGTCATTTTATTGAACATATCATTCTTGCAGTTTACAACGCACTTTACAGAGCTTTTTACAATCTATAAGCAAATCCAAAGTATCAGAGCATTACATAATGTCAGAGCATATACAGAGTACTTACAAATATGTGTATTTACAACAAAGTACAATACAAATTGAAGGGGTTCAGCCGTCTTCAATACCTCGGCTGCTTCCTACTTCTCTTGGCATCCTCCTCTGCTCTTCTACGATCTTCTTCTGCTATTCTTCTTTTTCTATCTTCCTCTTCTCTTTTTTTCATAGGCTCTTTTTATAGCAGGGTCCTCCCTCTGCTGTCTTTCATTCCATTCACGATCTAGCCTAGCATTTTCTTTCTCTTGCCTTTTTCGTGCTTCTTCATTTTTCCCGATTTACCTCTCTATTAGATAGCTCGTCCAGCCCAACCCAGTATATCATCCCTTTCTTTTGGGGATCCACATAGCGGACATCCTTAGGCCTTGGCTGTGGTGGAGTACCTCCACCTCTTCCACCTTCATTGTGCCTTTCCCTTTCTCTTCCAGAATCTACTCCTCCTTTAGGAGTGTACTGCACGGGTGCCTTAGAAGTCTGCTGACTACTTGAAGCTTGTTGCTTCTCAGCTGTTTAACATAACTATAATCCTTTCTCCCATTACAAGTCCCATGCTCGAGGTAGAGTCATTCCTCTAAAAAATCCTTTTAATGCTAGAGTTTGAAATTCCTCTAAGGATCTTGGTCCAGATCCTGCATTAGGGATAGCTAACTCCCTAGGGGATTCACTGTTGGAAATCCTTTAATAATCCAGCTTAGGGGCCTTCAAACTTAGCTTTTAAGCTTTTGATCCATTCATGTTGTCTTTCACTTACTTTCTCAAAATCAGCTTCAATGGCTTCGCGAGATTTCTTGAAGGCCAATGCAACTTTTTCTTCAATTGATAGATCTTGTGCCAGCTGACTCAGGAGAGAGGTGGTGATTGAGCCATGTTTAGCGGTTTTGGCTAGCATAATCTTTTGGAGAGGTTTCTTCATCTCACTTCCTTCTCCCATACTGCTAGCTCCCCCATTAGTCTCATCTTTCCTCTATTTGGCATCATCACTTGGAGATAGAGTCGACTGCAAGGATACTCCCAGGATAAGGTCCAGTTTCTTATTAGTCATGTCCATCTTCTTATGACTTGCGAAGTGTGCTGCTCTAAACTCAGATCGCAGAGCTTTCATCTCAGTTGCCATTAACTTCATCTCTGTTTGCATCATCATTATTTATGTACGCATGGTGGACTCTGTCTTTAGAAGGTTTGCCTTATGTTGTGCCTGCAACAACTCCATATCCATTTTGTATGACTGGTCCATCCTGAAGATATGATCTGTCTGTCTCTGCTAAAATTTGGCATTCTATGCGCCTCAAATTACCATTTTGGCAAATGTATGATCATCAGGGGTTTCAATTTCTTCAGCAGGGACTTGGATAGTGTATCTCGCACTCTCAGCCACCGACTCTGTTTCTAACGGTACTTCAGCCACGAATGGGAAGTATTCAACAAAAAGATCCTCCTCGGGAAAATAGGAATTTCTCCCCCTTCAGCTTCAGGAGCTTTACCCTTTTCCCTTAAGTGTTCTTCAGCTCTGTGTGCCTTAATAGTTTCAGTGTCATCAGCCCTTTGTGCAACTGTGTTATTCTCGTGAGCTGACTGACCCTCAGTTGTCTTAACAACTTCAATGTCATCAGTTGATTCTTCTTGTTGAGTAGTATGTTCCTCAGCTGATTTATCAACATTTGAGATAGTTATAGCACCACGGGTGGTGGGCCATAACCAATGTGAATTTCGTAAAGGCAACTTTGTCACTTGCTTGCCATGCCAAGGCCTTCTGAAAACCGAAGTCGCCATGTGTATATAAATAATGATGATACAAACATAAATGAAGTGGATGGAAGATCAGACGAAGGCTCTGCAATCAGAGTTCAGAAGAGCACACTCCGCAATGCCTGACAAAATGGACATGATTAACAAGAACCTGGATCTTATCCTAGGAGTATCCTCCCAGTCGACTCTCCCTCTTGGTGATGATGCCAAAAAGGGGAAGATGATAACCAGGGGGAAGCTAGTTGTAAGGGGGAAAAAGTGAAATGAAGAAACCTCCCTTGAAGATTATGCTTTCCCAAACTCCCCAACTTGGCTCAGTCACATCCTCTGTCCCGAGTCAGCTTCCACAAGATCTTTAGTAAAAGAGAAAAGCTACATTGGCTTTCAAGAAGTCTCGAGAAGCCATTGAGGTTGATTTTAAGAAAGTAAGTGAAAGGCAGCATGACAGGACCAAAAGCTTAAAAGCTAAGTTCGAAGGCCCCCCAGCTGGATTATTAATAGATTCCCCAGTAATCATGCCCCCTCGGGAGTTAATTGTCCATGATGCAGGATCTGAGCCTTAGAGGAATTTCAAACTCTAGCATTAGAAGGATTTTTCAGAGATATCACTCTATCTCAGGTGTGGGACTTGTACTGGGAAAGGTGTTTAGAGCTGTGTCAAACAGCTGAGTAGCAGCCGACTTCGAGTAGTCAGCAAACTTCCAAGGCACCCGTGCAGTACACTCCCAGAGGAGGAGCATACTCTGGGAGGGGGAGTGGAAGAATTGGTGGAAGTGGAAAAGGTAGAGGAACTCCACGACCAAGTCCTAGAGATGTTCAATATGTCGACCCAAGAAGAAAGGGTTGATTTACTGGGATGGGCTGGATGAACTATCCAACATAGAAGTGGAAAGTAAAAATGAGGAGGCAAGGAGAGGACAAGAAGAAGAGAACATAAGACTCAATCACGAATGGAAAGAAAGGCAGAGAAGGGATGGCCCAGCTGCCAAGAAAGCTTATGAAAGAAAGAAAATAGAAAAGGAATATAGAAGGAGGAGAAGAGCTAAAGAAGAACGAGAATAGCAGAGGAGGATGCTGAGAGAAGAATGAAGTAGCCGAGGCATTGAAGATGGCTGAACCCCATCGTGTTGTATTATATTTAACTGTAAATACATACATTTGTAAGTACTCTGTATATGCTCTGATGTTAGGAAAATTTATGATTAGATTTTGA
The DNA here is from genome assembly GCA_016081115.2 of Rehmannia glutinosa. Classification (NCBI taxonomy): domain Eukaryota; kingdom Viridiplantae; phylum Streptophyta; class Magnoliopsida; order Lamiales; family Orobanchaceae; genus Rehmannia; species Rehmannia glutinosa. The sequence goes on from CM071924.1 coordinate 23,574,168, forward strand.
TGATACCTTGCAAAACTTAGAATAGGATGTTGGCACCCCATTTTCTTTGTAATTCAACTTGTAATAGATAGGACTGCATGAGCTGAGTTGAAGTCAGCTAAGTTGAAGATTACAAGAGTCGACTGAAGATTGAAGAGAAGACACAGTTGTGTCAGTTGTGTGAAGCCAAGTGAAGGATCAGTCAAGTGACATAAAAGTTGTATCAGTCAACTTACTAATAGCTAAGTCATTCCAAAATGATTGGAATCGAATGTCAAAGGGGTTTGTAGTAGAAAAGACTTAAAGAAAGTTGATAGAGATCCATTGTCAACACAAGTCAAGGTTTTGCTGGAAATAGGCTTGTGTCAAGCTACCAGCAATAAAATCAAGGTACGATCCTCATGGTACGATCCTCATTAATACTGCAAGGACTAGACATGCCAACAACCTACGAGTGGGATTCGAAATATATGTCTATCTCTTCAACGGACATACTTTCGAATCTTCACTATAAAAGGCTTATGAAGCAAGTGAGAGAAAAAATCAATTTTACAAGCATTTAAACATTCAAGAAAACTTGCAAATACTTTCAAGCTTACAAAGATATTCATCAAGCCTAAAATCGAAGGAACTCAATTCAATACATTCAGGGAAAGAAATATTACTTCATCAAGTTGAAGGGGAAACTGTTTGAAGAACAAAATGGGTCTACTCTCCAAGGTTGAAGGAGAAGTAGTAAGGTTCAAGTTCGAAATAGGCTCGTTGGAAGGCTGTGTGATCAATTCCAAGAGTTCGAGGGAGCTGAAGTAGCAAGACAACTGTTTTGTGAAGAAACTGAGTCCCAAAAGCAGCCAACTGTGTGATCAAGGCTGACTGGGACTATTCACTACTTTGTAACCAAGATCTGTTACTTCGTGGATTCCTCTAGGAGTTGAAGAAGAGTGGATTAGAGGAATTATCCAATCCTCAAACCACTATAAAATTGCTTGTCTTATTTACTTATAGCATTATAATTTTTTACATATTATTTATACCTGCTGCTAAGTTATAATTGCTAAACTCAACTGATAATAACATTTGCTAAAAACAAGTGTTGAAAACAAGTTTAAATCATTAAAGGTGAAAAGTCTTGCGCTGAATAAAAACCAAATCAACTGTAAAGATAAGTGTTAGCTAATCGCAACTGAGTTATACTATCAACAGCTCAGTCGAGTCTGTTGAGTGGGTAATTTTGTTTAAGTAAGCCAACCTAGATGTCCCTCAAGGACTTAGCTGATTTGAGTTAACTCTGAATATATTTTAAAAGGACTAAATTCGAAAATTTGGTAAAGTTTATTCAACCCCCCTTCTAAACCTTACAATTCACCACTTGGGACCTACAAGTGGTATTAAATGATTGGTTCATTGAGCCTTCCATGACCAGTTCTTGAACTAGATCTCGTCTTTTCAAAAAAACAACACTTGAGTTTTTAAAGCATTTATTTCAAAGCAAAGTTATTATCGTGGAAGCAAATATAACTCGCATTCCCTTGTTCACTGTGGAAGAGTTTGATGACTGGAAAATTCGTATGCAGGCTCATCTATCAACTTTGCACGATGAGATGTGGCTAGTTATAGAGGATGAGCCACTACGAATCCTAAAGGTCAACACTGCAGTAAGAAGACCACCTCCAGCTGAAGGAGAGGATGTTGCATCAGAGCCCATACCTGCTATGGTTGAGAAGCCTCGTTGTGCATGGACCAACGACGACAGAAAGAGAAACATCTTGATAATGTTTCCAAGGATAATCTTTATAAAACCTTAGATAAGTCCATGTTTAATAAAGTCAAATCTTACAAAATAGCCAAATAACGTTGGGAAAAACTTACTTTGATTTGTGAAGAATTTGAATAAATCAATGAAATTTAATCATTGCTACTGATCTAAAAATTTGAAAATTTTAAAGCGCTTGCAGGGTGAAAGTGCGGATTAGCTGGATTCGATTTATAGAAATCACAAATAAGCTTTTAGCTCTGGGAAAGAAGTATACTCAGAAAGAAATGTACATGAAAATCCTAAGGTGTCTCCCAGCTGAGTGGGAAATGAAGGTCATGGCCGTGAGACACTCCATGGACCTCTCCAAAACATCAAACCATGAGCTATTATCAGACCTCAAGACATAAGAGTTTGAGCTGAGAAGAAAGGAGCAAAAAGAGATAGTTGTGTTCAAGACAGCTATTGGCCAGTGATGGGAAGAAAGCTGAGCCAAATGAAGTAATTGAACAGGAGGAAATAGCCCTAATGGTAAAAAAGTTCAGCAAGTTCTTTAATAAAAGCAACAAAAGAAACAAGGGTGAATCCTCAAGAAGACACTCAACACCCTCCAAACCTAGGGAGGACAAGCCACCCAAGAGAGTTGAACATTAAAGAACTAAATATCACGAGTTGATAATCGAGGGTGAGAGAGCGACTTGCGAGAGAGCGAAAAACATGTGTTGGAACTGCAGAAAACCAGGACACTTTGTTGTTGACTGTTCTTATCCACCGGTAAACAATTATAGAAATAAAGAGGATAGAAGAGTCTTCAGAGAAAGAAGGCAATAAAAGAAGAAATCCATGTGGGCAGCTAAGACTGCTGAACTAGTCAAGTGTAAGGAACTACTAGACTTAGATAATTGTGAAGCAGACTACTCAAGTGACACCGAGGAAAAGGCTATGATGTGCCTCATGGCCAAAGAACAATATCAATAAGATGAGGTACACTCTAACTCATCTCATTTAGATTCTAGTGATAGTGATAGTGACATAAACACTTCATCACCCACATATCTTTATGATTCAATTAGCAAAATGATGAAAGACTTTGAGCACATGAAAACCTCACACACGCTACTAAATGAGGAGAACAACAAGCTTAAAAACCAAAACTCAAAGATGACTAGAGAGCTGAGAACTCTAAGTCATATAGTGGAGGAGAATACAAAGTTGAAGGCTAAAATTGCCAAGATTCAAGTAGAGTTAGCTGCTACTGAAAAGAGAGAAAATGATCTTAAAAATATGATTGCTTCATTTACAAAAGCATCCAAATCATTGGATGAACTTATAATGATTCAAAAAGAGTGTGGAGATAAGACAGGCATATGATTCAATTCCTTTGTGCATCCTCAATCTCCTAGAGTAATTTTGGAAAAAGAATGCTCAAGTACAAAAATCCAAAACACCATATGTTGTACCAACACCCACACAAAAATACAATCACAATCATATTGGCCTTGGATATAAGGGTAAATGCATAAAGCCGAGTTGAGTATCTTTGAAATGACAATCTGAAATAAAATTCAAAAAAACGTTCATCACAGACTCAAATAGAACATACTCGTGAAAGATAAACAGGCCTACCAACTACCCAAAGATTTGAAGAAAGAAAATCATATGATAGGAATGGTAGAAACTATCTAAACCAAGCTGATTGGAATAATCAAGTGAGATATAGCCAAAACCTACAAGCCAAAATGACAAATACCTCAACCTCACTATAGGTCATTCCCAAGGCAAAAGAGCTATCATCAGCACACATATGCACTCAGCACAAAACCCGTCAAGCAAAAACATTTCACTATTACCCCAAGAAAGCAAATGCTCAAACAAATACACAGGCATACAGACAAAAGAGACAGTTGTATGATCCTAAAACCCCAAGCAATTTGCTAATGTGCACTATGAATATGGAACTGAGAGATGGCAACCTCTTAGAGTCAGATCATCTGGCTATAGGTTGGTTGGAACATCTTATAGCACTAACCCCTCGGACCAAGTATGGGTACCTAAAAACTAATTTTCTTGATTTCAGGTTCCAAGAGTAGCTGAGTGTCAAGGAACCTAGTACATGGATAATGGTTGTTCCAGACATATGGTAGAAAACAAGAGAAATCTATCAAAGTTCAAGGAAATCAGAGGTGCAAAAGTCATATTTGGAGGAAGTGAAGCTGTGAAGCCCTCGATTTTTCGAGCGTATAATTATTTCATTTATTGTCCATGTACTATTTTGACTACTTTATCGCGTCACTTTGATGGGTAAATATTAATAAATATATAATTTTGCATTTAATTTTATTTTTTATTTAATTGATCTATTACTTATGATTAATGATCCTTTATTAATTCAATTTCACATCTATTATCACTTGATTGATCATTATTATTATTTGTGCATTTATCAGTCACCTTAGAATTTTAAGAGACCATTTATTTTAGAGAGTTATACCTTATAGAATTAAGAATTTGATTTTGAATAAGTGATCATGAGACTTATAAGTGATCAAGGAAATCACTATTTATTTTGGAGATTGATATTATTCACCTATTATCATTAATTTTGGGACAAAAAAAAATATATGTATACCACATATACCATAAGGATGGACGACCATGATGAGATTTTTGGAGTAGAAATACCTCCCAACTCTTGTACACTTACACCTTACATTATACATCTTGTGTATAATTTTACCATTTTACAAGTCTTATACACATCATCTTATACCACAATTTTTAATCATTTTTTCCTCCCAACTCTTCCCACATTTTCCCACAAATTCTCAACATTCCCCTCAAACTCCACCCATTCTCTCACTCACCCATACTTTGACTCACCCATTTGTCTCCATGGAAGAGACATAATTCAAGACTTGGAAAAAATTTCTCTCCTCCCTCTCTCTCACAATTTTTGGCCATTAGGCCTTATTACACAAAAAAAAAATTCATTTCATTTCAGCAACACATACATCACTCTTACAAATCCTCTCCCTTCTCTATAAATTCCTCCAAACTTTCTCTACTCGTATATTCATCTTCTTCTCTCTTTTCTTCCAACACTTAGAAAAAAATACAAGAATTTTTCTCTTATCACCTACAAAATTCGAACACTACTACTAACAAGGTAAGAAAATTTCTTCTTCAATCCATTCTTTATATCTTCAAGCTTATCTCCCTTATTTCTTAACTTAAGTTTAATTTTCCTTTTGAGGTATACTTAGAAGCCACTAGAAGATACGCAAGCCTTGACATCACCTTAGAGACCTCAAGTTATTGTGAAGATTTGGACTACAAAATAAGAATTTGGGTTGTAGCACATTTTCCTTTTTCTCCCTCTTAATTTCGAATTTTGACTTCTCCATTATTATTTTTGGAGGCTTAGGGGCTGACCTTAAGAGGATTCTTTGAGGGTGAGCAAGATATTTCATTTTGGAGCTACTACTTGTCTAATTTGCCCACTACACAAGGTAAGTGTGCTATTTGCCATCCTCTTCACCTCCTTCTTTTTCTTCTTAATTTAAGCTCCATTTTTCCAACTCTTGTTTTTGGATATTTCATGACTTATGGACTGACCTAAGTGATTTCTTACTCAATTGGTTATTTTTTCCCTTTTCCTTTACCAACAAGCGAATATTAAGGTGGGTGGAAAAATTCTTTCAACTTCTAGGTGCTTTCTTTAAAAATGCATGTAGTAATTTTTCTTGAGAGCTTGATATATATGTATATTGTAATGCATGTTGATTAAAAGTATTAAGTTTAAATTGTTTTTAAGTGTTGCTCAAAAATACTATTTATTGCAATTTAGGTGTATGCATGCATATTTTAATGTTGTATTTGATGAATTATTGAATGAGATGTATATGCATGTTTATGAACCTTGATATCCATGTTTTATTTTCCTTATAACCTGGATATGTCGAGCATAATTGATTAAATTTAAAATTTTGGACTAAAATTGCAAAAATGACAAATTGGTGGACTTAATTGCAAGAAAATAGAACTTAAAGGACCCCTCTGTAATTTTCGAAAATTGGGACTAACTCAGGTTCAAAAATTATATTTTGATATTTTAATAAAATTTTAAGAGTTTGGAGATAAGTAAAATCAACCCTTGAAAGCCCAAGGACTAAATTGTAAATAGAAATTTAAGGGCTAAATTGCAAAATTCGAAACTGTACCAGGCCCACTTTTAAAATTTTGAAATTTTAATTTTTAAGGGACTGGAAATGACATATTTTAAAGGTATTCCAAAAATCCAAGTGTTTAGAGCTTAGAAAGTAATTTTACAAAATTGAGGGACCAAAATATAAAATATTAAACTTGAGGACCAAAATAAAATTTTGAGGACTTATACAGTCCATGTACCTGAAAATACATTTTTAACTATAACCTTATGATATTTTGGACCCAATGTTCAAATTTCATAACAATCGGACCTCTAAAAAAAATGCCTTAAAGGCAATTATTTAAAAATGGGACTAAAATAGAATTTTCAAAAGTTAAGGGACCTATACTTATTTATTTAAAAACTGCCTTAGTCCCAATATCCTACTGACCTTAGTGATATTTTACAATTGGAATCACATTAAAATCCCTTCCGGTTTGTGAGATCCGATATTTTAAACTCGGGGCCCGAAATGACAAATTTAACGAATTTAGGGCCAAAATGAAAATTTTATAAAAACACGACCCCAAAACTTTTAAAATATGAATCAATGAACGATTTAGATAATTTAGGAACTTACCTTATAATTTTTCGAGGTCGAGACACGAACTTATTCAATTTTTAACCCCAAAAGGACTAGTTTTTACAAAACGGTGCTAATTGTAAAATTTTCTTTTAACAAGGAACTTAACTCAAATTATTTTCTTTTAAATAGAGCCCTGGAACCTCTGGTTTATAACTATTATTTATAATATTTTATTTTCTTAAAATCCCTTGACTTATCGGATCGTCTTGACCGATTGATACGCGTTCGCGGGGCGACTTTCTCGTCTTGCGATTCCGAATCTACAACGGGACTTATGTCCCACTTAATTCTTCAAGTAATCAAAGATTATTTATCCTCTCGATAATTATCTTCATCCAATTTACATCACCAATGCCAATAAATGCCACGTGCAATTTTCGAAAACTTCCTAAATTGCTTCCCTGAATCAATATACTTGACTGTCTGGTTGACATCCTGTACTTATCATTATATTCCGGCCTGAGTCAACTTCGTGTATCGAGCTCACAGTTGGAATGAATATGTTGGGGATGGAACCGGGCAGCTCGGCTACTATTCCACTCTCCGGCCCCATCGTCCTAATCCCCATGGCGAGAGACGGAGTTTGTCCAAGGGAAGTGGGTTGTAGTACTTGAGGTATAATCATGATTATGACAATCCGGGCCTAGCTAGCTCCAATATGAATTTGTCTTTGTCTATGGAGCGATAAGGTGACAGGTCTTGGACCATCTTGCTCGGGGAGTTACAAGAAAGAACGAAGGAATCGCTGTCTGATCCACACAATTCTGGAGTTACTCAGACCCGTTTGGTTAGCGCTACAAATCCGTACGTAACCGCTACTTGTATTACATTGGTTTATGCTACAAAACCGTATGCAACCGCTACTTGTATTGCATGGGTTGGCATTATGTTCCGTACTCTATCCTACCTGTCTTGCTTGAGTCACATAGTTCCTGTATGATCAAGATCTCTTTTATCAAAACTGTATAAGTATATTATTTTGAATATATATATATATATATATATTTATCACGATGCTTATGAACAGTGTGTGAACCACACATCATGACTCACACATTTCTTTTCATACAACAATTTTCTTGCATTTATATATATCGCCACATTAGCACACGATCACCCCATACACTAAGAATTTGTGTCTCATCCCCTCCTGTTTTCTAACGTCCAGATGAAGAGTACGTTGATGATGCCAAACCTGCCACAGATTGATCCCTCCATGTTTCACCTGTTGGATTTGTTCTGTTTTGTTATTGTTGTTGTTGGACTTTTTCTTTTTTCCCGTTTAAGATGTAACCCAATGGCGTAGGACCTTTTGACATTTAAGTTGTGAATCGATGTGTACTTTGTTTATATTTGTTGGACTATCAGTTGATTTGGATAAAGACTGTAATGTAAGCTTATTTGGATATTTTCTGTTGGGATGTATTTGTAATCTGTACTGGTACTTGTAGTTTTTGTTTCCGCTGCTTTAGACTCTATTTCTTCTGGGATTATGTTATTTTTGTCTAGACTGTTAGTTGCTTGTATGCTAGTACTGTATACCCATCGCGTCCCCGTCAGGGGCGTGACAGAAGCTCCCGGGGAAATCAAAGGCACATGATCCATAAAGAAAAATGGATTGGAGATCACAGATATTGCATATGTTGAAGATCTCAACTTTAATCTGGTAAGCATCAGCCAACTCTATGACAAAGGCTACAATGTGAGATTCAATATGGGAGTTTGCCAAAAAAAAATATGTTGAGTCAAATGAAATTGTGCTTCAAGGAACCAGGAAAAAGAACATGTATGTAGTGGATTGGTCAACTGCTCCACCAAGCACATGTCTGCTAGCAAAGAGTACAACATAATCAAGTTAGCTGTGGCACAAGAAGCTGAGTCACATGAAATTTCAAGACAATCAATAAGCTTGCAAGAAATCATCTTGTGGAAGGATTGCCTGACTCAGTGTACAATAAAGAAAGCATTTATGATGCATACCAGGTGGGAAAATAAATCAAATCATTCTTCAAGGACAAGCCAAGTGCTTGTTCAACAAGGATATTGCATCTACTGCACATGGACTTATTTGGTCCTGTTGAACTAGCCAGTATCAGTGGAAAGAAATACACCTTAGTTGTGGTGGATGATTACTCTATATATACATGGACTTTTCATGTGTAAAAAGAAGAAAACAATGCAAAAATTGCCTCAACTAATGGGAAGAGTTCAAAATGAGAAGAGTCAAACCATTAGTAAGATAAGGTCTGACAAGGGAACTGAGTTTTTCAATGGGATTATAACTCATTATTATATTGAAAATGGTATTGTTCATGAGTTGTCAGCGGCAAGAACTCCACAACAAATGGAGTAGCTGAAAGAAGGAATAGAACTCTTAAGGAAGCTGCAAGGACAATATTAGCTGAAGCTTGATTTTCTGAGAGATTTTGGGTTGAACCATCAATACTGCTTGTTATACTCAGAATAGATGCATGATCAACAGGCAATTGACTAAAACTCCTAATGAAATTTGGACAGGGAGTAAACCAAATATTGGATATTTAAAGATCTTTGGATGCAAGTGCTTCATCCATAACAAAGGCAAGGACAACCTAAAAGGTTTTGATGCTAAAGATGATGAAGGTATCTTTTTGGGATACTCATCCGAAAGTAAAGCTTATAGAGTGCTGAAAAAAATGTCTATGGTCACAGAAGAGTTTATCCATATCGTGTTAGATGAACGTAATGTAAACGGAGAAGACATAGATGTGTTAGCTAAGAAGAATAATCAGCCAACTATGCAGATGAGTCCCTATGTTGACGCAGATGTAAAGCACCTGAATCTGATGAAGATGAGATTGTTGAATCTCGGGAGACAACTAGAAGGTCATGAATGAATGATGATGAAGAAAGTTGTTCAAGACAACTTTGTTACAAGATGGCTGAATCCAGCAGACTTACTCCAACTAGATATGAGATGGCTGAGAGACCATCCACCTGAGCTGATCATTGGAAATTTGGAGATGGAGTAAGAACCAGATCCAGAGCTCAACATGTAGCCATGTTTACTTGTTTTATTTCCCAGATAGAACCAAAAGATGTATCTCAAGCATTGGTTGTCACACATTGAAATCAGGCCATACAAGAGGAGCTGAAATAGTTTGAAAGGAACAAAGTATGGGAATTGGTTCAAAGGCCTACCCACCAGAATGTTATTGGTACTAAGTGGGTATTCAGAAAAAAGATGAGTGAGGAAGGATCTGTAGTAAGAAACAAAGAAAGATTGGTAACCAAAGGGTATTTCTATGAGGAAGGAATAAATTTGATGAATCCTTAGCTTATGTTGCTAGACTGGAAGCAATAAGAATGTTTCTTGCTTATGTTGCACACAAGAACTTCACTGTGTATCAAATGGACGTGAAGAGGGCATTTCTAAATGGACTTTTGGAAGAAGAAGTCTATATTGAACAACCTCCAGGTTTTGAGCAGAAAACTATAGATTGAAACAAGCACCAAGAACCTGGTATGACACATTGTCACAATTTCTAATTGACAATGGATTCACCAAAGGAAAAGTTGATAGAACACTCTTCAGAATTCAAGATGGAGAGAGTAAACTGTTTGTTCAAATCTATGTGGATGATATCATTTTTGGATCCACAAATAAAGAGCTGTGTGACAAATTTTCAAACCTCAAGCAAGGGAAGTTTGAAATGAGCATGATGGGAGAGCTGACTTTCTTCATAGGTCTTCAAGTCAAGCAAATGAAGGATGGAACCTTCATAAGTCAAATCAAATATACCAGAGATTTAATGAAGAAATTTGGTATGGAAGTAAAGTCAATAATTAAGATCCCAATGAACAATTCAGTTAAGATGGATATGGATGCACATGGTGTGGTATTTGTTGATTAAACCAGATATAGAGCTCTCATTGGATCAGTTCTCTATTAGACCAATCTACGCAGACAAACAAACATTAAAGCATTTAAACAACAACCTACAAAATATCTCTCAATCTTTTAACAAATATCCTCAAGCCTAAACTTGAAGGAAATCGATCCAACACACTTAGTGAAGGAAAGACAACTTCATCAGTTGAAGAGAAAAACTTGTTATCAAGAATAAGGGGTCTACTCTCAAGGGTTGAAGGAGAAGTAGTAAGGTTCCATTAAACCAGAGCTTTAAACCTGTTGGAGGGCTAAGTGATCAAGTCCAAAGGTTTAAAGGAAGCTGAAGTTGCAAGGCAGCCTCTTGTGAAAAAGATGAGTCCCAGGAGCCACAGGTTGTGTGATCAAAGCTGAATCGGACTGATAACTTCTTTGTAACCAAGTCAAGTTAGTGGATTCCTCCAGGGGTTGGAGAATAGTGGATTAGAGGAATTATCCCATCCTCGAACCACTATAATTGCAGTGTATCTATTTACTTCAGTGCACTTAATTTCTTGCATTATATTCATATATGCCGATAGTTAAATCTCTTAAGATTGTTGATAACAACTCTGCTAAAAATAAGTTTTAGAAAAACGAGCTTAAAATTCTAAGGGTGAAAGTCTTCATTTGTTAAAAACCAAGTCAACTTCTTTTTAAGTGTTAGTGAAAATAGCTAAGTTATACTATCAATCGCACTGTCGAGTTTGTTGAGTGGGTAATTTTGTTGTGTAAGACAACTTAGCTGTCCCCCAAGGACTTAGCTGACTTGAGGTAACTCTGAAATTGTTTAAAGGACTAAAATCGAAAAGTTGGTAAAGTTTATTCAACCCCTCTTCTAAACTTTACTCATCACCTTTTGTGACCTACAACATTAGGTTACCTTCTTCTCTTTCTCATTTTCACTTTTCACTTATATTTCTTTCACAATTGTTCTCTCACATTGATTTTTGGCAGCCACTTTTTTCGACGGAATCTCGAAATAATGTTAGCATTTTATCTCTAGCTCATCATTCATTTAGTTCAGTATTGTTGTCAGTTCGGGATTGGGTATATACTAGATTTGAAAATCATAGACTCTAAAAACCAGATCAAAATAAGCTCGAAAACCAGTTTGCTATGTAACTCGACATATAACATGATGCCAAGACATATTAACTCAACATTGAGTTACATGTAACTGGACATCGAGTTATATGTCCTTCGAGTTACAAGTAACTTAATGTCGAGTTTCTTACTCAATGTCTAGTCATAGGACATACTGGTTTTTTTCTTTTGTTCTTTTATGCGATAATATATTGGTGTTGGTTTCAAATTGAGGATGATAAAGTCATGATTGTCCATAGTGCTTTTTTGGATGGTAGTTTCTATAGAAATGGTCAAGTACTGGTTTTTAAGTCGTTGTGGACAATATCATATAGTGAGTTTGTGGATATTGTAACATTGTAAATGGTGATCGACGATTGTGTGAATACAAATTACACTGTTCAATGCTAATTGGGGGTGGTTCTGAGGTAAAATCTTTGATTATGTACGAATGACATCTTCAACAAGTAGCTGAAATTTTCAAAGATCCTTGAATAATTGTTACCTTGGAACCAAAAGATCATGGGATGGTGGGAACCTCGTACACTGGAAATCACAATCCAAATGGTTTTATGAACCTGATGGTTGTTCAATTTTATTCTTATGATATCGACAATCAATTCATGTTTAAATCCATATAATTCACACTACGACATGAATTATATACATGGTCCACCATAGTGCATGCCAACGTCTATGCAACATGTTGTGCCCGATAATTATCCAAGTAAATCTTAGACCTTGAGCTTCAACCAAAGTTTATGCAACATGTAGTACCCGATAATTGTCCAAGTAAATCTCATATCTTGGAGCATCAACTGAAAATCAATAGTAATGGTCATGTTGATGGTGACGTTGACGATGATGGTGGTGGTGGTGGATTTAATGATGATTTTTGGCAGTATGATGGTTTTGGGGACCGTGGCGATTAGGATGACCAAGATGACCAATGTGTCATTGGTGATGAACATAACCAACAAGATAAAAAATATGTTTCATCGTAGGACAATGATGGTGACACGTCCGCGGAAGAAGATGACGATCCATTGTATGAAGTTAATGATGAACTAGTCCTTCGATTGATTTATGATCACTCTGGATAGAAAAAAAGGTGACTATTTTGTTCTGGATGACTGTGAATGGAATCCTAATGAAATCATAATAAAGGACAATGATGAACATGTTCTTCAGAATAGACAATTTCCAATCCATAAAATACCTCATGTTGATGCCAACGACGTAGATAATGAGAACGCTAAACTTATGGAGCTCCAAATGGTTAGGTCGCAATATGTTGGATGGTTCCCGGAACATCATATCAGTATACCGACCCTTTTTCCATTGAACAAGAACCACCTAATATCGAGTGTCACTTATTTAAAGGTGCGGTGCAAGAAAGCAAGGAAGAGTTAGTAACAAAGTTGGTCTTCTATCATCTACACCATCGTGTGGAGTATAGAACAACACGGTCTTTGACTTCATGTTATGAGGCAGTTTGCAAACATAAAGGATGCAACTTCTTACTTGGTGCTAATGTTTTCCAATGAGGAAGCAGGAAGATGACTAAATTCAAACATCCTCATATATGTGAAGCGAGCCTAAGTAGACATGCTCCTCGACAATTGCCTTCGAAGATAATTGGAGCCCTGTTTTTCCCAAAGACTACTAAAGGAGGGATGATCCCATAAGCCTAGGGATATTTTTGATGATGATGTTAGATTAAACTATGTGTATATTGTCGTACATGCATCAATTAAGGGATTCAGTAAATGTTGTAGATCTATAATTTTTGTTGATGGCACACACCTAAAGGGCAAGTTTAAAGGTGTGTTGTTTATTACCGTTACAAAAGACATCAATGAAAAAGTGTTTCCATTAGCATTTGGTGTGGATGATAAGGTGAAGGTAGAATCATGGGAATGGTTTATGAAGTAATAACGCAACACGTATGGATGTCCTAAAAATATACTCATTGTATTTGATCATTACAAATGTATTAAGAATGCAGTTGGTATTGTATACCCTGACATTGCACATGGTATATGCATATATCACTTGAGGCAAAACATTAAAAATTATCAAGGTCAAGTGGTGAGATTATACCAAATGGCTATGTACACTTATTCGCCTGAAAGATTCAAGAAGATTATGAGCCTAATTCAAAATGCAAATAAAAAGGCTTAGGAGGAGTTGGTTAGGGCTGGAATGAAAAGGTGGGCACATGCACGTTGTCCAGTTTGACGCTATGGGTTTATGATATAGAATGCAACTGAGGATCTTAATACTAGATTTGTCTCGTCGAAGAAATTGCCAATTTGTTCATTGCTCGATTCTATTTGAAACCTCATTCAAGAATGGTTCCACGAGTGACAAATTGCAGCATAAAATATGAACAATGAATTCACCTAAGATACAATCAAGAGATTGACGGAAGCAGGTGCACTGGCTGAGAAGATGCACATGTCATCTATTAGTAGGCTAATTTATTCTGTGAAGGATGGGGTGCGTTCTTTTGTTGTTGATTTGGCTAAGAGAATGTGTACTTGTCGAGCTTTTTAGCTTGATCCATTGTCGTGCCCACATGCGATTAAGGCAATCAGGTATATTTAACTTTTTTTCATTATGAAATATTTCACGTCTACGGTATCCTTATATATATTTTTTGCTATCTATTTCAGTAAGACAAATCAATCAGTATACAGTTACGTACATAATTACTATAAAAGAGATACATTGCGGAAACTTTATGCTCCAATCGTCAGTCCCATTGCACATCCTAAAGACTGGAATGTGTATGAAATGATAGGATTTTTCGTTGTCAAGGCACCTCTAAATCCTCAACAAGCTGGCCAACCGAGGACCAGATGGATTCTGTCTAGTGGGCCATCTAGTAGCTTACAAAGGTCCGTGTTATGCTCTAGATGTTGTCACAATCATTTTACATGTAATGTGGTGATCCCTATTTTGCATGATGCAACGAGTGCGAGTGGAAGTAACACGATTGATCAACCTGCTAGAAGAATTCCAAGAAAATGCGGCATTTATAAGAACGAAGGACACACTATGAGATTTTATCCTGATAGAGCTTCTGAAGTCAATCAATAAATGGAAAATGTAATCCATAAAGTTTCTAATTTAGTTGAACCAGTTATATGACTCATTACCCAAGTAGTATGACTCGATACCCAAGTAATTTAACTCAATATCGTGTGTTATTTCATGATTAAGTACAATACTTTATTTCAACTTTTCCTTTATGTTTCTTATCTTATGAGCTTTTGTTTCAACTTTTCATTGATGTTTCTTGTCCTACTGTACTTTGTTTCAACTTTTCATTAATGTTTCTTATCTTATGAGATTTATTTGAGCTTTTCATTGATGTTTCTTGTCGTATGAGCTTTTCATTTATGAGTATTAAGCTCGAGGTGTAATATAAATACCCCATCCATGTGGAATACATCTACATCCAACATCCATCTACTTAAAATAAACACAAACAACCTTGATTTCTCTTCTCTTCCACCGTCGGGGAAATGCTCTAATAATTTCCTTACTAAGTTCTACAATGGAAAAAAAAAATCAATGTGGACACTTCATATGGATATTCTACTTGTTGATATCTTTGTGAGCGAGTTAAGTAATGTCAATTGGGAGATCGAAGGGTTTAACAAGACTCCGGTGTTGGCTGCTAGGGCTCTTCTGAAGTTACAATTTGAGTATACTTTCATATTTTCGGAGGTCAATCAACTCGTTAAGCATCTTCAAGATCGCTACAACATTTTTGCTAAAATGCATGCCACTCCAGGCGTTGTTTGGGATCGCAAGCCGGATTTCGTCCATTCTACTCATCCGAATAGGCTTTACTAGGTTAGGGTAATTTTTTACATATTTAAAGCACTTTTATTTAGTTCAATTTTTGTTAATTTTGTGTTCGTGTAGCCTGATGCAACCCTCGCGACCGCCTACGAGTTAGATGGGGAACCCTGTTTGACAAACTCAAAATGATATTCAAGAGTAAGTCCGGGAAGAACAAAGATGTCAGCACTTGGTCAGCTCGTGTCCCTCGATACTTGTCTAAGCGTCCCAATTTTGGGGAAGGTGTAATACCCGAGCTTCTCACTCACTGATCAATATGTTTATGCATTATGTTTATGCGCTGCTTGCATAGATATTGTCATTTGCACAATTTATTTTATTTTATACGGCATTGTTAACTTTATAATTTTGGAATTCTCATATAGTATTAGTTGTTGAATACTAACTTGAGTAGTTAATTGTACATAGGAATAAGAACATTTAAGTATTAAACTACTAGGTTACATTGGGTTACATGTGGTGACAGTAGAAGTATGAGAATTATTAGATTAATTACGTGTATTAAATTTAGAGGTAAATGGTGGCATCAATGTATGATTGGGGGTATAATATATGAATGTGTTAACTAAAAGGATTATTATAATGGAGAGATGGATATTAAAGTAATAATTAAGATATTAAGTAGGAATTATAATTTTATAAAAAGGAATGTAAAATTAAGTATCATTATACTAAATAGTATCAAGTCCAATACCTGATTCTGATACTTGATCGATAGAATTAGATTTTATAAAATGAACGTTAAATGGAATAGTACTTTTGTCACAAAAAAAAATGAGAGGATAGTAAAATGGAAATAATAATGGTAATAAAAAAAAACACGGGACTAAAATATACCTGTACATTAGAAGAGAAGGATTAAAATTATAATTATACACAAGTTAAATGATGAGGGGCTCATAAATAAAATACTAAATATCATTCATATATATATATATATATATATATATATATATTTATAGTTACGTAAATAGTTTAAGGGTATATATATGGGAGTGTGTGGTATCAGTGTGTGTGTGTAAATAGGTGTTGGTCATTAGCACTAAACCATCTATATATATTTATATAAAAATTAATCAAAACACTAGAGATAACTATTGAACATTATAATATAATAAATATAGACAATGAGTTGATCCTTCTACGGAATTCCACCGCCTTAAAACTTGGCTGAAATTTATACACATTTATGCACAAAATTAAAGCATTCTTGGACGAGAAAAGAGCAAAAAAAGAAGAAAAAAAGAAGAGAAGCAAAGGCGAAACTTAGTCGCACCAACAAACGGGAAAAAGAAAAGGGTAAGTGTCTTTCTATCTAAAATTTAAGTTTTAATTTGAAAAAAAATAGAATTTAAAGAATTGAAATTAAGTCTTGTTTTAGAACTTATAATGTGAAAATTAAGTTTAATTAACTAGACTTATACATTTATGCAAGTATAGTGGTTGCACTATGTGTTTAATACTAATTGTCATGGAGATAGTTAATTGAAATCGAGATACATATGATTTTGACCTTGGTTCACTAAATCAAATTAAATATGAGGAGAACCATATGAAATAAGGAGTAAACTCAGTAAAGTGGGATACAGATTATTAAAAGGGCTAAAATGAACATGAAAATATAATCAATCTTACTTAAGAGAAAAACGCAATTTTCATTTATATGTGATATATTTGTATATTGTATATTGTTTAGTTTTATGATTTGCATAGTTAATAGAAGAGTAAACAGATTGTTTTACATTCATAGTATATGATGTAGTGATATCTGTCATCAGATTATATATTTAAAAACATCTATGACAAAATACAATAACTAATTGAGATATATCCATAATTTCTTTGATTATGCTAGGGACTATGTGTAATAGAAAATAGTAGAATGATGCTTAACATTTAGGAACCAAGTATAATGATTAATATATAACGACTAAGTAATGTTAAAATACATACAAAATAAGAAATTAAGCTACTTAGGTGATTTGGTATGCCAAACTTATTCTTTTATGTATGAAGATTGATATCTTATATTTCTACATGTTGTTTTGTGTATAATGTTAGGAAGGAAAGATGATTATCTAACTTTCAGTAGCATATCCAAAGGTGAACGGTAAGTGAAAATCCATCCGCAACTACAATGCATCAACATAAGTATTTTTACGCTCTATCTATACAAATGTTGTCCTTATACCTTGATGGATGTATTATAAGCATTTTGTCCTGTATATGTTGTTTGAATGATATTGGAACATTGTGAATGTTGTTTTGTTGAGCATGGTATTCATTAGCCTTGACACGTGCATAACATATGAGCATTGTTGAGACGAGGCATGCACGACATGATTTTGTATGAAAAGAAAATGTCTTGTTGGCCACTGCTAGTGCACTGAGGCATGAGAGTCATGCTTATAAGATATATTGAGCTCGTGCCATGTGAGACATCACTTCGGGTATGTGAGACATTCGGACGAGGCTCATTGATTATCCATATCCAGTGCCATGTGAGACATTACTTCGGGTATGTGAGACATACGGACTGGACAACTCAATCATTAATAATATATTGAGCTCGTGTCATGTGAGACATCACTTCGGGTATGTGAGACATTCGGACGAGGCTCATTGATTGTCGATATCCAGTGCCATGTGAGACATTAATTCGGGTATGTGAGACATACGGACTGGACAACTTGATCATTAATACCATGTTGAGTTAGTTCCGGTGCATAGCAGGTGGGCCAAGGGCCCAGTGAAAGGAAATAATTTTAAATAAAATGTTTTGGTGCATAAACATGGTTTCATGGAATAACACATTGGAATGCATTAGATTTGTAACACATTGTTCTTTTAGCATTCATGATTTGCACTTACTGGGCATTAGCTCACGTAGTTCATGCATTGTAGGTGAGCCTGGTGATGATGGTTTTCGTGGACTTATTGGGCAGGCCACTGAAGCTTCTACAGGTTACTGAGGACAGTGTACATGGATGACGACCTGTTGGGTTACATTGATGGGTCATTTTCCCTTTTTGGTCTTGTATTATATTTTGGTCTAGGGTTGTACCCTCTTTTGAAAACTCTGATGTAAATAGGTTGTTAGGAAATTTATTGTTTAGATTTTGATGAATGCCATGTAAAACTTAGAATAGGATGTTGGCACCCCATCTTTTGTTGTAAAAAATGCATTGTAATAAATAGGGATGGCCAAAGCGAGTTAAGTCGCCACGCCCTAACATGCAAGAAGACAAGCGGAGATTAGAAGGAAGACTCATTGCGAGACAATTTGAGTATGGCAAAAAAGAAGAGTAGACGGGAACTCTCTGAAGAAGCGGTGAGATGCGGTGAGTGAAGCATCGTCAAGTCAACTCAAGAAAAGCCAAGTCTCAAGTTGAAGTGTGAGAAGAGTCATCCAATGATTGGAAGGCGACTCTAAGTCACCTGGGGAAAGCAAAGAAATGCGGTCAAGTCGAGATAATGAAAAAGATCCGTTGCACGAAATCAAGAGAATTACTTAAACAAGTAATATCTCCATACCACCTTTCTCGAAGTGCTCGGTCCCCGAAGCGTGCAAGAGGAATGAACCAATGGGAAGCACTACACCATGTCGAACTACGAAAAGGTGAAAGAACAATTCATACGAGGAAATGGCAATTCCAAGGATCGCAACAAGACAAGCCAACGATCGCAAGTGACTTTCAAAAATAAGCCTATCTCTTCAATCGGCGTGATTTTTGAAAGATCACTATAAAAGGCCGAGAAATGACTTTGAGAATAAGAAGATGATGAACTAGAGACCTCGAACCACAAGCGTTCAAGCAATTATTAGAAAATCGAAATATTCTCAATCCTCAAGCCTACACTACGAAGAACATCAATCCAACACTCTGTGAAGGAAAGATAACTTCAATCAATGAAGAGAAAAATCTTGAAAAATCAAGGGGTCTACATTCCACGAAGGATTGTAGGAAGGTTCAAGGTCGAACCAAGTCTTAAGCTTTTGGAGGGCTTCGTGATCAAATCCAAAGAGCTTGAGCAAGAGGGCTATAGTAGCAAAGCAGTGCCCTGTGAAGAAGCCGAGTCGTCGAGAAGCCGGTGAGTGATCAGGCGTCTTGATGAGTCCCAAAGGATCAAGTCATTTGTGTGATCAAGACTTGTATCCGGGACTATTACCACTTTGTATCTTGATCAATACCTAGTGGATTCCTCCAGGAGTTGGAGAAGAGAGGAGTAGAAGAATTACCCCATCTTGAACCTCTATAAAAATTTCATTGTGTCATTTACATTTCAGCATTTTAATTCTGCATCTTAATTGTTTGAATCTGGTGATAAATTTGCTATCCACTTGATAATTTCTAAGTACTAAACCAAGCACTAAATCCTTGCTTAACCAAACTTAAGGGTGTTAAGTCTTCGTGAAAACAAACCACGAGTTGAGATAATTTAGACCCAACAGTGAGTTATTCCATCAACGGCTCGGTTGAGTCGTTGAAAGACTAACTCTCGATCAACTAAATTGGATGTCCACCTAGGACACAAGCGTGTAGTATCAACTCGAATTTTTAAAAGGACTAAATCGAAAATTTGGTAAGGTTTATTCAACCCCCTTCTAAACCTTACACTTACACCCCTTGGGACCTACAAGTGGTATCGAGCGGTTGGTTCATTGAGCCTTCCGCACCAGTTCTTGAACTAGATCTCCAAACTTTTCAAAGTGCTTTAGTACTTAAACTTTCAAAACTCTTGTTATCATTAAAAGTTATTATCATGGAAGCAAATTTGACACGCATCCCTATGTTCACTATAGAGGATGGGCCACTGCAAATCTTAAAGGTGAACACAGTTTGTAAGAAAAGCTGCAATTTGAATGAGAAGAGGATGTAGCTCCCGGACCGGTCATGGTTGAAAAACCAAGCTGAATGGACAAATGATGACGAGAAAAAGATACAACCTGGACAATGTAGCAAGGACATCCTTTACAAAACCTTGGACAAAGCCATGTTCAATAAAGTCAAATCATGCAAAACGGCTAAAGAAATGCAGGACAAGCTAACATTGATTTGTGAAGGCTCGGAAGCAAATCAAAGAAAACAAATTATCGGTGGTTGTACGAAATTTGAGAACTTCAAAATGATCTCGGAGAAAACCTGGATCAATGGATGCTCGATTCACGAAATCACCAATGAGCTATCGCACTTGGAAAGGAATATACACGAAGAAATGTGTATGAAGATCCTAAAAAGTCTTCGGTGAATGGGAAATGAAGGTCATGGCACTAAGACATTCCATGGACCTATCAAAGACATCCAACCATTAACTATTCTCGGACCTCAAACCCTACGAGTTTGAGTGAGAAGAAAAGACCGAGGAAGAGGCAGTTGTACCCAAAAGCAATTTTGCTCTAATTGTTAAAGATGGGAAGAGAGCTGAGGTCAAAAAGTCATTGATCCGAAGAAATAGCCCTGATGGTTAAAAGGTTCAACAAGTTCTTCAATAAGAACTACAAGAGAGGAAAGGGTGAATCTTCCGGAAGACACTCGGCTCCCTCCAAATCAAGGGAAGATAGGCCAACCAAGAGAAGATCATCAAAAAGTGAATATCAAGGGGCCGACAATCAAGAATGGAAAGAGCTGATCAAAAAGGTGAATATCTATCTTTGAACTGTAGACAACCAGGTCATTATGCCATTGATTTGCCCATATCCTGTAGTCAACAAATACGGGAATGAAGAAGAAAGAAAGATCTTGAGAGAAAGAAGACAAGAAAAGAGAAAGGCAATGTTGGTCTAGAAAGCTTTGAAAAAACAAAGCCAAGTCAAAAGACATAGCTGATTGAGAGAGCGGTGAAGGCGACTATTCAAGTGATTCGAAGAAGAAGCCACGATCGCTTGATGGCCAAGGAACAAGATCAACGACCAAGAAGATGAGGTACACTCTAACTCATCAAACTCGGACTCTAGTGATAGTGATCGTGACACACACACTTCATCACCCACTGATCTTTATGATTCATTAGGCAAAATGATGAAAGATTTTGAACACATTAAATCCTCACACACACTACTAAATGAGGAAAACAGACCTACTCAAAAGCCAAAACTCACGGTGACTAAGGAGCCGAGTACCCTAAGTCAAATAGTGATGAGAATGAAAATTTAAAAATTTGAAAATGCTAAGCTAATGTGTGATGAAATAATTGCCATAGAAAAGAGGAGAATGACCTCAAAAATGTGATTGCATCATTCACTAAGGCATCTAAATCATTGGATGATCTTATTATGAGTCAAAGAGAATGTGGAGACAAGACAGGGCTTAGGATTTAATTCCTCTGTGCTATGTCAAACTCAAAAGTGATTTTGGAAAAAGGATCTTCAAGCAATGAAGAGTCTAAAAAATCCAAAACTCTAAATGTTACACATACATTCACTCCAAAGCACAACTACAAGCAAACTGGCCTTGGTTATAAAGGAAAAGGAAAAAATGCCGAGTTGAGTGCGGCTGAAAGGACAAAGTGAGAAGAGATTGACCGAGTTCTCAAGCCAAACTCCAAAAGAAAATACTCGTAAAGAAGAAGCGAGCTACCAAAACCCCGAAGAAAATCCATAAAAGAAATACATATGATGGGAATGGTAGAAAATATCCAAGCAAGTGATTGGAATAATGTAAACTATCGGCATAGACTTATGGAATATAAGCCCAAATGGCAAAGGCCAGAACTCAGCAAAGGCCATTCCAAAAGTATAAGAGCTTTCATCGACACACATATGCACCTAGGCACTACACTCAGAGACACCACAATTACCCGAAGAAGGCGATTGCTAAAACTTATACACAGGCATACAGACAAAAGAGACAGTTGTATGAACCTAGAATCCCCAAGCAATTTGCCAGGATTAATTATGATTATGGCACTGATAGATGGCAACCCCTTAGAGTCAAATCATTTGGCTATAAGTTGGTTGGATCATCTTACAATTCTAACCCCTCAGGACCCAGACAAGTATGGGTACCTAAAACTTAATTTCCTTGATTGCAGGTTCAAGGAACAACTGAGTACCAAGGAACCTGGTACATGGATAGTGGTTGTTCCAGACATATGACAGGAAACAAGAAAAATCTGTCAAAATTCAAGGAAGTTAAAGGAGCAAAAGTCATATTTGGAGGAAATGAAGCTCCAGGTGAAATTAGAGGCATTGGATCCATCAAGAGGAACGGATTAGAGATCACAGATGTTGCATATTTCGAAGGACTCAACTTCAACTTACTAAGCATCAGCCAACTCTGTGACAAGGGCTATAATGTTGGATTCAACATGGGTGTATGCCAAATCAAGGATACTGAATCTAATGAAGTTGTGTTGCAAGGATGCAGACAAAAGAACATGTATGCAGTAGATTGGTCAACCGCTACACAAAGACTGTCTATTAGCAAATAGCACAATTTGAATCAAGTTGGCTATGGCACAAAAAGCTGAGTCACCTGAATTTCAAAACGATTAACAAGCTTGCCAGAAGTAGTCTTGTGGAAGGACTTCCAGACTCAGTATACAAGAAGGAGAGTATATGTGATGCATGTCAAAAGGGAAAACAAATCAAATCTTCATTCAAAGAAAAGACATGTTCATCTTCAACAAGAATATTGCATCTGCTACATATGGATCTATTTGGCCCAAGAGAACCGGCCCAAAGCATAAGTGGAAAGAAATACACCTTGGTAGTAGTAGATGACTACTCAAGATATACATGGACAATATTCATGTGTAAGAAGAAAGAAACTCTCAGAAACTACCACAATCGATGAAAAGGATTCAAAAGCGAGAAGAGCCAAACCATTATCAAAATAAGATCAGACAGGAACCGAGTTTGTCAATGGAATAATAACTCAGTATTGTATTGAAAATGGTATTGGTCATGAACTATCGCAACAAGGACTCCAGTGAGAATGGAGTTGCGAGAAAGAAGGAACAGAACTCTCAAAGAAGCGGCAAAGGACCATGTTAGTCAAGCGGGGTTACCAAAAAGATTTTGGTGAAGCAATTAACTGGTGGCTACACTCAAAAAGCGGATGTATGATAAAGCAGGACGGTGACAAAGACTCCTATGAGATTTGGGTGGAAGAAAACCAAGTGTTGCATATTTAGAATATTTGGATGTAAATACTTCATCCACAACAATGGCAAAGACAATCTAAAGGCTTTCGATGCTAAAAGTGATGAAGGTATCTTTTTGGGATACTCGGTGAAAGAAAAGCCTACAGAGTACTCAACAAAAGGACTATGGTTGCGAAGAATCCATTCATGTGGTATTCGATGAGCCAAATGTAAATGGAGAAGACATTGAAGAGTCGGTGGCAAGTTGAATCATCCAATCATCTGAGAAGAGTCCTTATCTCAAGTCAAGTGGAATTATAAATTCGAGAAGAAGATGAGATAGTGAATCTCAAAACATTTGGAAAATTTGCAGCTAAGTGATTACGAGAGAGCGATCACAAAGAAACACATTGCAAGACGACTTAATTCGGCCTAACTTACTCCAACGATGTAAGATGGTGAGAGACCATCCACGAGAACTTGTCATTGGAGATATAAGAGAAGGTGTCAAAACAAGATCCGAACTCAACAAGAAGCCATGTTCACATGCTTTATCTATAAATAGAGCCCAAAGATGTGTTACAAGCATTGGGCGACACACATTGGATTCAAGCTATGCAAGAAGAAGAGTGAATCGAGTTTGAAAGAAATAAAGTATGGGAATTAGTTCAAAGACCCACACATCAAAATGTTATTGGTACTAAATGGGTGTTCGAAACAAGATGAACGAGGAAGGTTACGTGGTAAGAAACAAGGCAAGACTAGTAGCCAAAGGATATTGCCAAGAAGAAGGAATAGATTTTGATGAAACATTTGCTCTGTAGCAAGATTGGAAGCTATAAGGATGTTTCTTGCCTATGTCGACTCACAAGAATTTCATTGTATATCGATGGATGTAAAAAGTGCATTCCTAAATGGTTTATTGGAAGAAGAAGTGTATGTTGAACAACCTCCAGGATTTGAGCGAGAAGACTCTTGGAGATAAGGTATACAAACTCAAGAAAGCCTTATATGGATTGAAACAGGCACCCAGAGCATGGTATGATACTTTGTCACAATTTCTAGCGAAAATGGATTCACAAAAGGAAAAGTAGATAGAACACTTTTTCGAATTCAAGACAAAAAGAGTATCTTTGCTTGTTCAAATATATGTGGATGACATCATTTTTGGATCCACAAACAAAGAGTTGTGTGAAAAATTTTCAAACCTCATGCAAAGTAAATTTGAAATGAGCATGATGGGAGAACTAACATTCTTCCTTGGACTCCAAGTGAAACAGCTGAAGGATGGAACCTTCATAAGTCAAACAAAATACACCGAGACTTAATGAAGAAATTTGGTATGGAGGAGAAGTCTTACGTGAAAATACCAATGAATACATCGATCAAAATGGACATGGATGCGGATGGCAAGCACGTAGATCAAACAAGATCTGAGCACTTATTGGATCATTGCTCTATCTTTGCAAGTAGGGGGCGGACATCACCTTTCTTTGTAGGTGTATGTGCAAGATTTCAATCTGCTCCAAAAAGAGAGCCATATGACGGCAACTAAGAGAATATTGAGATACTTGAAAGAAAGCAAGAAGTTGGCTTATGGTATCAAAGGAAGGTAGATTCAAGCTAATTGGCTATTCGGACTACGACTATGCTTGATGTAGAGTTGACAGGGAAGAGCACCTCGGCACATGTCAAATGCTTGGAAACAGGCTAATTTCTGGTTTAGCAAAAAGCAAAATTCAATAGCCACCTCTACTGGTGACGAGAATACATAGGCTATGGGCAAAATTTGTTGTGCCCAAGTCCTATGGATGAGGCGGTGAGAGAGACTATGAAGTTGAGGAAAAAGAAATTCCAATCATGTGTGATAACACAAGTGCAATTGCAATCACTCAAAATCTGTGTTGCACTCAAGAACAAAACATATCGATGTCGATATCACTTCATAAGAGATCATGTTGAAAAGAAGGACATCATCTTGGAATATATCTCAACCTGATAAACAATTGGTGACATCTTCACAAAACCATTATGTGAGTCAAGATTTGAAGAACTCAAACATGAGTTAGGGTTAATTGGTGAGCTAACACTCGAGAAGAATCAAAGAAAATAAATGGAAACACTAAAAGGGAAAAAGAGTGAACTCGCAAATTAGCTAAGTAAATCACCATTTGTATTGGAAAGACAACTATACTAAGTCATTTGTTAGCTAGGTCACTAAGAGAACGTGAGAAGAAGAGTTAAATCGGCTAAGAGATAAGCCGAGTCACTTATGAGCAAAGTGACAAAAACGCGATCGTTTTTGCTAAGCGGGAATGTTTTTAAGAATGACGTCAAACATAATGATGATGTGTACGGACATAAAGCGCACACCAAGCTTATGATTGGATATAAATCTTTGCCCGCATTAAATACGAGACATTAAATGCTAAATAGGCGTGCAAAATCTAAACCGTTGATTTCGATCACATTTCAAAAACCACCCGCACGTCCTTTCATAAACCATACTTAAACCATTTTCGTCCGTTTCTCTCACACACTACCAAAAGCTGTTCATTTCTCTCTCGGAAGCAAAGGCAAAAATCTTCTCAAAACCCTACCTATCTTCAAATCAATCTCTAAGTTTTCTTCGATAAAATCCTGAAAAATGGCACCAACCTATGATTTTGTCAAGTTAGGAAAGCAAATCCACACCGGGTCTACTATGGATTTCGGCATGGTGAAACAGGGTCCGATGACACCCTAGTAAAGAAAATCGCCGAGAAATTGGAAACGCCTGAAATTTGAAATCGTTTCTAATCTTTGGAATATCCGATGACCTATGTGGAGGAGGTCGCACAATTCCACGTGAATGCCTTTGAGATTCACGATGAAGGGATAAAGTCATCTGTTCACGGAAAGCGACTCACCATCTCTACCAAGGATTTGGTGAACATTGCTCACTACCAACGGAAGGAGCATCGGAAATTAGCGGCGATGTAAACCTGTTTCCGCTTGGAAGGAAATAGCCAACAAGAGGTTGAAGGAGGATTATCACAAGTTGTTGGACATAGTTGCCAAATGTATCGACATCAAATTTGGCGACTTTGACCAAGCTGTCAAAAGCAAAGTTGATTGTGATGGCGGCGATCATTGAAGAAAGGAAAATAAAGCTGGGTTGAGTTTGTCTACGGCAGTATGCCGAATGTAGGGAACAAATCCTTCAAGGAAGATGGCACATTTGGAGGATCCCTAGGATATGGCCTGGTGATTGGCGGATGATGGAGGTGAAAGGTGTCCCTCTTAGACATGGAAAGGCGTTCCATGTTAACAAGAGGATGTTCGAGATCAAACCTCTGCGGGGCACGAAGAGAGCCTACGCCAAGAGAGGCGACACAAGTGAGGGGGAATCGGTTGACCCTGAAGATACGATTGTTTCCTCTCCACCAAAGAAGAAAGTTGCCCTACTTGTTGCTAAGAAAGATCTTGCTCCTGCACAAAGAAAGTCAAACCCGCTCCGCCTCGAGAGCAGTCACCGCCCCTGCGATCGTGTCTCGCCCAGACAGCAGCGGTCGAGAAGGACTCTCAAATACCTTCTCCGATCGTCAAAAAGAGAGGAGAAGCGATAAGCCAAGACGGCTAGCTCCTCGAAGAAAACACTAGATCGGCCCCTGCGCCCAAGACTCAAGAAGAAAGCGTCTCGAACCGAGAAATCCCTCGGTACAAACTAGAAGACGAAGAAGAATCATCAAGCGCTCCGAGCTTGAAAAACCGGGCCGAGTCGACCACTCATTGGAACAAATACGAAATTAAAGCGATCGAGTCCCCGATGTAATTGATGAAACAGCTAAGTCTGAAGCGAAGCGTCAGCAGAGGCAACTCAAGAAACATTTTGCAGATCCTTGGTGAGACTTGAGACACAAGAAGAAGTGGTAGAGCGATAGTGATGTGATGATCCTATCTCCGCCTTACCCGGACATCCAAAATCGTGCGTGTGAGTGGAGGAAATGGAAATTGAGTAAATCAAGGGAACAGTTCCAACGGCCCGAGTTTATAGAAGAAGAAGATGAATGTTAAACTTCCTTGGCCTAACCACTGTGATCGATCCCAAAGATCTGGATGAAGACAAGCGCACGGATATCCTGCAGATCTTCAAGGACAAGGAGAAGGAAAAGATAGGAGAGGAAGGCGAGGCACGTGAGAAGGCCAAAGATCTACCCTATCTCGGCACCACAGAACACACACATCCTCTCCTTGATGTCTTCTCTCGATAGTGATGAGGATCCGAACTCTGCTTTGTCACGAGAAGAGTTGCAAATGCAGCAAGCATTGCACGAATATAGAATCCTTTACGAGCAAAGATTGATGGAGGGACCGGGAGAGTCCTCGAACACACTGAAATTGATCCAATGGGAGTGGTTCACAAATCGCCATCCTGTTGTTGTTCTTTGCCACCACTTCCCCAACTCACTCGGAAGAAGGCAATAAGGGAAATGCCGATGAAACGGGATAGTGGGGACCCGGTCGAGCCAACCCCTATTGAAGGTGTCTTACCACCGCCCCAACGATCGAACACTCAATAAAGCAAATGAGTAGAGACGAGTGACCCCATTCAAGTTACTCGGTGGTGCGCCCGGTGGGGAAACTCCCTCCACCTGCGGCAAGGTCGGAGAATCTGCCGAGATGACTCAACAACGTATCCAGGAGGCGAAGTGGAGGAAGTACAAACACTAAACGAACAGCAAGTTGTCATCAACGAAGCTCGGGCGATTGAGGCTTGTTTTTGTTTCACCGAGGTGCCAACCGCTCAAGGCTAATGACGCTATTTGCTAATGCAATCGAGGCATAGGAAGGAACGATACGGGAGTTAACACACAGGCGGTGAAAGTGCAATCCATGGGGTTGAGACTCCAATGGATGCCACCACGAAAGACCCTAAGACAGTGACCTTTGTCGAAAGGGAGGTCAAGGCCTCGCTACGATCGAGAGCTGCAGGAGGTAATGAAGGCCCACGGGAGGTTGAGACTTCCGGGGTAAAGAAGTCAAGTAGAGAACATCTCTCATGCTATCATTGACCCATCCGAAAAAGGAGATAAGCGCTTCATGATTCCCGGATAATCCGATGTAACCTTTTCGGGATCACAAGACGACGAAGAAGGCCGAGTCATCCCCCGTGATAGATACAAAAGACTCGATTTGCGGATGTTCCAAGCACGAGCAAGTTTGATCCCAAGACTACTCGTCAAACCTTTAATTTTGATGATGAGCCACCAATGGAAATCTCATCATCGTCCGATGACGCTTCGATAAGGCCGAGGACGATCCACTCAATTAGAGAAACCAGTGAGACCAACGAAGGCATTGAGACACCGAGGCTCAGCAAGATGGGTCCACTTCACAACAGACCCCCAGTGAAACAGAGTCCATCTGCGCAGGCTCCCAAGCTGCAGCAGGTTCAACTCCAAAAGGAACTTCACGCGCTCCTCTCATCATTGAACAAATCCTGTTGGCCGTGATGATTCCTTTGTAGAATCATTTCCTTTCTCCTTAGAGGTACCCGACCTCCATGAAGAGTCGAGAACGAGCTCGCACGCTTCCACAGACCATCTCCTGTCATTTCGTCGGTACCATCGTTCGGTGACTATGACTTTGACGCTGCGTGGCCATCAACGCAGCGGAAGAATCGGTGAAGTTCGCGAAGTGTTCAAGGCATTATTTGCTTAGATTGAACGAATGGAGAGGCATCAGGCCTCTATGGACATGCGATCGGACAACGAGAGATGCCAACCTTACTCTGGCCGACTTGAGAGGCATAACAGTCGGAGGATCCGGGAATGGTGGCAACATCAAGCAAACAATGCGTGTGGAACAAGTTAGATACTTGAGACATTGTTCAACAAGTCGCTGGTATGGGAGAGCGAGAATGCCGATGCAAAAACGAAGTTGAGAGAACACATTGAGCACATGCATGAAGCTCACATTGCTGAGATAAAGCTGCTGCGTGAGCAAAATAAGAGTGATCTACAACGTTTGGAAGAAAACATGAATACAAAATTCAGCCTTCTCATGGCTGAGATGAAGCTACTTTCAGCAGAGTCCAACGCTACTAAATCCGAATTTCGTGCTGCATACTCCGCAGCAGACTCGAGACAGAACTCGACTATCAGCAGACTCGACTTCCTACTTGACAGTATGTTTCCAGGCGTTCCTCTCTCCTTTGATGATGCCAAAAAGGGGGAAGAGGAATACCTTAAAAACACGAAGAGATCCGAAGCCGAAAAAGGGGATCTGGTTGCGAAGGGAAAGACAATTTGAGGGCGCTGAAACAAAAGAAAGGAAAATCTGTTGAGGGGGAAGGATCAAAAGATGTGACCTTGATGATTGCACAAACCCCCAACAAGGTCTTGTCACGCTGGTGACATTATCGCAAAGACAAACTCCCTGTGACTCTGCCACTCCAACACTCTGCTATATCTATGGGAAAAGAGAAAGACAATTGAAGCGGGGATGGAGGAAGTGGAAGGAAGAATGGATGCCGGGTTATGAACATCTTGAAACAACACGGAGGCATTCCAAAGAGACAGAGACACTTATGCCATTTCAGATGTCGGGACAGAGCCACGATCAGTTGATGAATTTAAAACGCTCGCATCGAAGGATACTTTGCAAATATGTCTATGGCTCAAGCTTGGGACTTTATCTTGGGAAAAGGGTCTCACGTTATGCGAAGAAGCCGACAGCAAAGCGAGACTACCGGCGATCACTCATTTGGTCACTCCGCTGGTCACTCATTTGGAAAGAAGAAGACCTGAAGACAATACACGCCCAGAGCAGGTAGAGGAAGAAGCGAGTGGTGGAGGAAGAGGTTTTGAGACCAGGCCTCCGCCCAAAAACATTGAATACGTAGATCCAGGCAAGAAAGGAGGGATCTCATGGGCTGGTCTTGACCAAATAGCAAATTTGCAAGTGGCTAAAAGTAATGTTGAGTATGCGAAAAGAATAGAAGAAGAAAACAAGAGACAAACTCAGCTATGGGAGGAAAGACAAGAAAGATTAAGAAGAGATGAAAGCGCCAGGAAGGCATATGAAAAAAAGAAGAAGCGGCAAACGACGAGAAAAAAGAGGAGAAGAAGCGAGAAGATCTTTGAACAAGATGAAAGAAGGAGACGGCGAAGGAGATGAAGTGTTGTTGTTCACCCCTTCATGTATTTTATGATGTAAATACATACTATGTAAGTTTTCCGCAATAAAGCTATAAATTCTTCATTTTTTCGTGTAGACAAATGTTTGCTCACGATACATCGCAGGTAAACAGGTTGTGTAAAAGAACAAGAATGTTATGATCAATAAAAGGATTGATTCTATGCATACATTCTATGTGAATACACTATCGTATGTATCTTTGCTATTTTGCATTTTTGAATGATTTAAGTTTTGGCATCATCAAAAAGGGGAAATTGTTAGGAAATTTATTGTTTAGATTTTGATGAATGCCATGTAAAACTTAGAATAGGATGTTGGCACCCCATCTTTTGTTGTAAAATGCATTGTAATAAATAGGGATGGCCAAGCCGAGTTAAGTCGCCTACGCCCTAACATGCAAGAAGACAACCGGAGATTAGAAGGAAGACTCATTGCGAGACAGTGAGTATGGCAAAGAAGAGTAGACGGGAACTCTTGAAGAAGCGGTGAGATGCGGTGAGTGGAGCATCGGTCAAGTCAACTCAAGAAAAGCCAAGTCTCAAGTTGAAGTGACAAAAGAGTCATCCAATGATTGGAAGTCGACTCTAAGTCACGGGGGAAAGCAAAGAAATGCGTCAAGTCGAGATAATCGAAAAAGATCCGTTGCAGAAATCAAGAGAATTACTTAAACAAGTAATATCTCCATACCACCTTTCTCGAAGTGCTCGGTCCCCCGAAGCGTGCAAGAGGAATGAACCAATGGGAAGCACTACACCATGTCGAGAACTCGAAAAGGTGAAAGAACAATTCATACGAGGAAATGGCAATTCCAAGGATTATGCAACAAGACAAGCCAACGATCGCAAGTGACTTTCAAAAATAAGCCTATCTCTTCAACGGGCAAATTTTGGAAAGATCACTATAAAAGGCGAGAAATGACTTTGAGAATAAGAGGATGATGAACTAGAGACCGAACCACAAACGTTCAAGCAATTATTAGAAAATCAAATATTCTCAATCCTCAAGCCTACACTACGAAGAACATCAATCCAACACTCACTGTGAAGGAAAGATAACTTCAATCAGTTGAAGAGGAAAATCTTGAAAAATCAAGGGGTCTACATTCCACGAAGGATTGTAGGAAGGTTCAAGGTCGAACCAAGTCTTAAGCTTTTGGAGGGCTTCGTGATCAAATCCAAAGAGCTTGAGCAAGTGGGTCAGTAGTAGCAAGGCAAACTGCCTGTGAAGAAGCCGAGTCGCACGAGAAGCCGGTGAGTGATCAAGGCGTCTCAGATCGAGTCCCAAAGGATCAAGTCACCAGCTTTGTGTGATCAAGACTTGTATCCGGACTATTACCACTTTGTATCGATCAATACCTAGTGGATTCCTCCAGGAGTTGGAGAAGAGAGGAGTAGAAGAATTACCCCATCTTCGAACCTCTATAAAAATTTCATTGTGTCATTTACATTTCAGCATTTTAATTCCTGCATCTTAATTGTTTGAATCTGCTGATAAATTTGATATCCACTTGATAATTTCTAAGTACTAAACCAAGCACTAAATCCTTGCTTAGCCAAACTTAAGGGTGTTAAGTCTTCCGCTGAAAACAAACCACAGTTGAGTTAATTTAGACCCAACAGCTGAGTTATTCCATCAACAGCTCAGTTGAGTCTGTTGAAAGACTAACTCTACTGATCAACTAAATTGGTTGTCCACCTAGGACACAACTGTGTAGTATCAACTCTGAATTTTTAAAAGGACTAAATCGAAAATTTGGTAAGGTTTATTCAACCCCCCCCCCCTTCTAAACCTTACACTTACACCCCTTGGGACCTACATAGGTACATGTAAATAGCTTGGTGATGGGGGATGCTTTTGATCATGTGGATGTATGTTGTGTTTAATAACAGGGTTGGTCACCTCTTTTGTTTATGGACATTGTTTGTCCTTATCGTATAAGTAAAGTGATTTTACTTGTTTGTTGTTAAAATGTCACAGGAAAAAAAATTATTACACGTTTTAAATAGAGTTGTGGTCGAGTTTTACTATTTATATATTTTCCAGCAGTAGTAATAGGAGAGGGCGTCACAGAAGGAACTTGTGAAGTTTAATTCGATGATGTATTCTAATTTTCAATTGTTGTCTTTTTAATTCGCTTATTTGAAGTACTCTTGTTTTCAGCTAGATGTTGTCTGTTTAAATTCATGTAGTATGTAAAATTTATTAACATAACTCGACATCGAGTGATTGTGACTCGATGTCAAGTTTATTAATCGATATCGAGTGAATGTGACTCGATATCGAGTCATATAACTCGATATCGAGTTTGCTTACAGTAGGCAAGACTGCTTTGTTAGCTGCACATAACACAAACTAACCAACAAAGAATATCAACAAAACCAGCAATTCGAATATAACATCTACAACAAGAATACTAACACAACTAGTAAGAAACAAACTGGAAACAAAATACAAATTATCTCGAATAATAAATATATACAACTGAATCTAGCGGTCAATATATACAACATCAAATTTGCAAATCATACATTTGTATCAAATTATGACTACAAAGAGTAATATCTCTCTATGTGAGCAAAAATCGACAAGGCCATCTTCCGCCAATACTCGTGAACTATACTTAAAATCTGCTCTGATGTGATGGACGCACCAAATTACAGCTCAACATACATGCAGGTGAACATGCCACAGCTATGGCTACCTGTCTGTATAAATTATTGGCAACCGACATCATCCTAATGGAAAGCATGTCACATCAAGTCGGTATATTGCGCTCCTCAAAATAATTCCCAGCAAGGAGCAACCGGGGAAAAAGGCATAGAAGCGAGGAGAGCGATTAAGCGGTAATGATTGTAAAACATCACTAGGTCAGTAGGATTATCCATCTGATGTGATAATGGGTCGTACAACTGAATCTCCCACTCGAGCAATCAAAATCCACATATGACCCAATGCCCTACACAAAGACATATGAAGATGATTTGCAAGTAATAAGCAAGAAAGACTATCAAGTACTCGTCAAATAGAATTACAAAAAAGCAAAAAAAATATAATATGACTAATACGTACATCTGGGAACTCATATTAAGGTTGCCTTGACTCTGGACTGCTACCATGTACATACTTCAGAAGCTGCATCGGTGGACCCCGTGCATGTACGGGCAACTACCTCCGTAGGAGCCCAGATAATCCTTGTCGTCAGGATGTAGGGAATCCCATGCATTCTTCAGGTACGTCTTTAGATAAGTTTTCATTTTAAATCATTAGTGTCAACAAAAGAAAGTATGTTCTGTAAATCCAAGCGGCTACGATAATCAATAATAAAGGTGCGGAATGTAAACAACACACGTCGATTTATAGAGGTTCAACCCATCTAGGTCCTAATCCTCTACCACCCCAGTATATCCGGGATGGATTTCAAAAAGAAAAGAATTCTATTAATTACCAAAATTAATACAAACTCAACTTACAACACCTGAAGAGCACCACACTCTTCTTCAACACCACCTTTGGAGATTACCACAATCTCCTTTGAAGATTACCACAATCTTCCTTCAACGACACCTTTGAAGATCACCACAATCTTCAATCTTGAAGAATACCAAATTCTTCAACACCTCAAGAGCACCACACTCTTGAAATACCTATCACCTAGATCACCCAAGTGTATTCTTACCACAAGAATACTCACAAGGATGTCTTGTGTTGAATGATGACCAAAAAATCAAGATTACAACTCAATAATGGATATTACAATATGAGTGCAAAGTGTAATCAAGAATAGCCTAGACCTCAAGGATGTGAAAGTGATAAGCTAGGCAAAATTACAACAAGAATAATGACAATGAAGAACAAGTGTTTGCTTGAAGTGTATCTTGTTGTGTTGTATCTCAATTGTTGTTCACTTGGTTGCTCCAAAACTTCCTCTATTTATAGGAGATGATAGATCAATCATAGGCTCCTCTTGGGGATTGAAAATCTCTTAAAAGTACAATTAAAATCAAGAATATAGTCATAGAAATCAATCCCACATTTTAAGGAAAAGATGTCTCTTGTCAAACGGCCGATTTTCTTTGTCAAAAAAGATAGGCGGCCGGCCGCACGAAATAGACGTTTGAAAATTACACAGCAAAAAAACACAGGGCGACCGGTCGATGTCCACCTCGACCGGTCGACGTCAACTCCAACCGGTCGACCATGACCAAAAATCAAGACAGGGAGTTCTGTTTCAATTTCACACGTTCAGGTACCAGTCACACCCTGGGCGACCGGTCGACCTGTCTATTTTTCAGGTTCGTCTCATTTTTTGTTCCAAAATTCATCTTCAGGTACGGGTTGCCCTATACGGTGACCGGTTGACCTCGAGACAGAAATGTTGTCCAATTTTTGTCGAAAATAAAACTCAAGAAATACTTCGAAAAAATAGTAAAAACATTTTAAACCAATCGGGAGTATTTAGACAACATTTAGGAACCTTATTTTGAAGTGAAATCTTATTAAACATAAAATCATTAAAAGTGTTGTCCGATTTTATCTGAAATAAAAACTTGAAGAAATACTCCGGAAAATATTGAAACCATTTGAAATCATTTAGGAGTATTTGGACAATAGTTAAAAACATTGTTTTGGTGTAAAAATAAAATCATCAAAATTAAGATAAAAACATGTATCGCATAATCTCCCCTTTTTGATGATTACAAACCAAAATAATTTTTAGAAAAATTGGGAGGACAATTTTAAAACGATTTTCCGGTAAAAACATCTAACCGTTTAGAAGCAACCAAAATTTCCAAAATACATAAGCAACCAATTAAGGGAGTAAGTATATTCAATAATAAGCACAAGCTCCCCCTATCAACAATCACATCATGAATAATGTAAAAGCAATTAACCATAAGCTAAAAGCTTAGCTTTTACAAGTTGTTTAAGAGCTTATAAGCTCCCCCTGTCAACAAAGCATCATTAGACAAGTATATAAGTCCATCAAGCAACAATTGGACTAAAACAATTCACAACTTATGGCTTTTGAGAGCCATAGCTTATAGCTTTTATAACAAGCTTTTATTAGCTTCTTTGAGCTAATGAGCCATTTTCCTGTTTCTCCCCCTTTGGAATCATCAAAAAGAATGTTAGGATGATAAAAACATCATACAAGTTTATCAAAGAGCGCCAATAATACGATTTATCAACCATTGAAAGAATTAAGCTTAGAATCCAAAAAAATGGGAGAGATGTATCATAAGAAAACCATAAGCTCATTTGTTAGCCAAAAACATGATCTCAATAAGAATTTAAGACATTTAAAAATAAGAGAATCCTGTAGGTGATGAGTTTTTCATTGAAGCAATATATCGAACACTTGGCGGGCGTCAACGTTTAAAGAAGGTGTATATAGCCCTTGCAAAAGAGTTTAAGCCAAGTTTTTCATATCATCACCCAAAAATAATTTTTCAACATTTGTCTATCAAATAAGAGGCTCAAAACAAAATAAATTCTCAAGGGTTCGACCCAATTGAGATAATTTTAGCCAAAAAGAATCAAGGCATTACCAATGCCATCAAGCAAAAATTAAGGATCCAACAAGTAATACATGTCAAGCATCAAACAATGCATATTAGGCATTACAAATGTCCCAAATTATTCATCTAAACAAAATAATCAAGACATCTCAAATGCATTTAAACAAAAATTAAAAGAAGCACTTTTACCATCAAGTACTTCATACCAACAACAAACTATGCCAAACTAGAGTATTTTTACCATCAAATACTCCATCAAAATCATGATCATCCACAAGTCATTATCAACTTGCTATTTTAACCCTTTCAAGAAAACAAGCAAATCTCATTAGTGCAATTTAGAGTTTTACAAGAAAGTTCATAGAAATACAAAACAACATGAACAAAAGAAAAATGCTAAGATAATAAAGGGGTGGGGACATCATTCTTCGTCCGAAGAGAAGCAAGTTCCGGGAATAAGATCTTTGATGAATTTCTTCAACTTGCCGATTAATTTTTGCATTTTGGAGGTCTTTTGCTCCAAAGCCTCGTACCTAGCTTCATGAAATGTTCTTAGATCATCATACTCGGCTTGGGTGTACCTCCTAGGCGGTTGAGCACCGGTATTACCCTCCGACTTGCTTGGTTCGCCTTCTTCCGCCAATCTCACGGCCTCGGCATCATCAAAGAAATCGTTTGGATCTGGGGAATCTTGGCCTCTTCCTCTAGCCATTTTAGTAGGTCGGATGTCCATATTCTTGCGCATAGTGACCATTTGGGAGATGTTATCAATGTCAAAGTCATTTTGAAATACCTCCGAATTACACTCCGACGAAGGTAGTCCCGATTGTATAAGAAGTTTACAAATCCAATTGCCCATAACAAACTTCTTATTTCCTTGAGTGATAGACTCAATTAGACATTGAATAAGAGAATGGCGCCAAAGTTAAGCGGTTCCTTCTAGCAATCTTATAAGTCAAAAATAGTCCATGTTGCTAGGCATTTTACCCGCTTTTCCACAAATACAAAGAGATGGCGACAATAATGAGATAAAATTCGGTGCTCGAGTGTCATCGCCAACAATGAATACTTTGGTCATACGCCCAAATAAGTCTTAACTTCTCTCATAGACACCCCCAACATCTCATCATTCCAAATAGCACAAGAGAAAAAGTCCCAGCCACCTTCTCTAACATGTAGAAGCCGACAAATTCATTAGGAGTCCGCCTAAAGTGACGTCCCTTTACAAGCGAATTTACCGCAATAGGCTTTCTATCATCATCATATTGCACCCACATATTTGCATACAAATGTTGGATAATATCATCATCATACAAAACATATGCATGCTCCCATAAAAACATCCAACCTTGCTCTTCAAAGAATCCTCTAATAGTCAGATATTCATTAGTAAATGAATTAAAACGACAAATTTTAGTCCGAGCAATCGATTTTCCACCCATTCCCAAATCTTCATAGTACCACTCCGCATATTTATTGATGAAATTTAGAACATTATTAGAATGGGGAGCTAAAGCTATAAAAGATTTCTTACTTTTCGCCCAACGACAATTTTTTAGCGAAATTGTTCCGCGGAGCTCGGCAATTTGGGCCCGAGAGAGTACAGGATTTTGAATGTCATCACATTCTTGAGCCACGTTCCTTTGAGCATCTCGAATATCCCTTTGTTCGGCTTCGTCTTGCCGATTTCTCGAAGAACCCTCTCCGCCCTTTCTTCTCTTGGAAGTGGGATTTTGACCGGTAGAATTTTTGGGAGGTGCCATATATGTAAGATTCTTGCAAAAATAAGTGGATTAGCAACAAGAATCGTAAAGATTGATGAAGAAATGAGGATTTGAGAGAAAGGGGACGATTTACACAGGTTAAGGGTTTGGGGAAATTTTTGAGTCTGTTTCAGAATGAAAGAGCAGGCCCGTTTTATCTTGAAAAATTGTCCTGGGCGACCGATCGAGGTAGGGTGCGACCGGTCGACGTGCGGGCGACTTGGCCGCCGCCTTGACGGCCCCAAAGGCGATTTTTCATTCTCCGGTTTTTCAGAAATTCGATTTTTCACTCCAAAAGTTTTAAAACCTTGCAAAATAATAATTTTGGACCAAGTCCAACAAAATACAGGTTTTGGAAAAACATATATTCGAGAAAATCGAGATTTAACGAGTAGTGTCTTTTTAAGAAAAATTTACAACATCATTTAGGGGCACTTAAGGGGTTGAAATGAAATATTTTGAAAGACATGTGCATAATCATAATATCGAGTTCTAAGAAAAATACGAGTGAACATACCTTGATGATTTAAGAAACTTGATGAAGAATTAGCCAATGAATATGAGATATATAACCTACACAATTCTTAAACAAATTTTGCACAAGATATAATAGCACAAGTGTAGGCAAGTAATAAGAGATAACACAAAAAATTATGCTTATGCTATAAAAATCCATAAGAGTTTAAAAGCAACATGTAAGGTCTCTTTTTCGAGGGATTTTACAAAAACAAATATTTGTTGCGGACCTTAATTTTAAAATTATGAAAACTCATTTGCAATATAGGCACAAATAAAAACATGCATAACAAAATAAAATGCATATTTAAATAGGGGGATACGGTTTACCAATTACGTCGTTTCCATGGGCTGTGTCGTTCCCATTGTTGATGATATATTCCCCTTGAGAAGTCACTTTGATGATGATGGCTTCTTCGATTACTCCATTTCCAAGGTTTGTTACCTTCCCATTGTTGATAGTCTCTTCTTCTTGGAAATTGGCTTTGTTGAAAATAGTTTCTCCTTCTTTGATCAAATGAAACGTTCATTTGATCCCTTCTTGGCGGTATGAATTTTCTTCGATCATTATTTCGTCGGGTACCTATAAAGAAATTATTTTGTGGTACCCTCAAGTATTTGGGTCCTTTAGGATTAGCTTTGAGACTTTTAGGTCTCCAATAATGATTAGAGCTATTTCTAGCCCGACATTTATTAGCTGTGTGACCCTTTTTACCGCAATAAAAGCAAGTAATAATTTTAGAAGCATAATGACAAAAATGCTTAAAGACTTGATTCTTTTTCATATGATTGATAACATTAGGCTTATGATCAAGTTCTAGTTTCGAATTATCACAACAATCAACAATATCGGTCATATCATTGGTACTCAAGTTGGATTTAGATAAATCCTTTTTCATGCCTTCAATATTCTCAACAAGAATACTATTTTCTTTTTCAAGGTTTCTAACCTTGTCAAGTGTGGTGGTGTGAGCACATGATAGTGATTCATAGGAAGTAAATAAACTATCCTTATCAATTTTCAAAACATTCAATTCCCTTTTCAAATTATTTTATTTAACAAGTAAGCTTTGGAATTCATTTTGAAGTTCATCATAATCATTTTGCAAATCCCTATAATCATTTTGTATAACAATATCATAGGAGGTAGAGGGTTTAAGACATACCTCGTTTTCTTCTTCGATGCCCATAAAACATTGTTCGATTACTTCATAGTTGGAAGTTGTAAAAGACTTGTTCCTTAGATTTGACCTTGTATCCCTTTGAGAAGTAGATGCTTTTGAGTTGCTCCTATCATTTGCAAATACTCCATAGATGGCTTCTAATTCTTGCCATACTTCATGTGCCGATCGAATTCCTACAATATGTTCATATTCAAAATTAGTAAATGAACAATACAAAATATTGAGAGCATTACCGTTTAAGGAGATGATTTTATTCTCTTCATCATTTAGCTCTTTGGGGCCTTTGGAGGTGTGTGGTGTGTCTATCATCGGAATAGATTCTCCGTTTATGACGATGTTCCAAATATCGAACCCGCAACCCTGTAGATAACATTCCATTCTTTCTTTCCAAAATATAAAATTTTTGGAATCAAATAGAGGTGGCTTGGTGGTGTAGGTGCCGGAAAGATGAGCTTCGTTTGTAGTCGACGATCGTTCCTCTTCACTCGCGATGTGAAACGAGCTTGCCAAAGAGTTTGGCTCTGATACCACTTGTAAGTCCAAGCGGCTACGATAATCTAGAGGGGGGTGAATAGATTATCTCCATTTTTTCGATTTTATCCTCTTTTTCAAACAAGATAAGCCAAGACAATAATAAAGGTGCGGAATGTAAACAACACACGTCGATTTATAGAGGTTCAACCCACCTATGGCCTAATCCTCTACCACCCCAGTATATCCGGGATGGATTTCAAAAAGAAAAAAAAAATTATTAATTACCAAAATTAATACAAACTCAACTTACAACACCTTGAAGAGCACCACACTCTTCTTCAACACCACCTTTGGAGATTACCACAATCTCCCTTTGAAGATTACCACAATCTTCCTTCAACGGCACCTTTGAAGATCACCACAATCTTCAATCTTGAAGAATACCAAATTCTTCAACACCTCAAGAGCACCACACTCTTGAAACACCTATCACCTAGATCACCCAAGTGTATTCTTACCACAAGAATACTCACAAGGATGTCTTGTGTTGAATGATGACCAAAAAATCAAGATTACAACTCAATAATGGATATTACAATATGAGTGCAAAGTGTAATCAAGAATAGTCTAGACCTCAAGGATGTGAAAGTGATAAGCTAGGCAAAATTACAACAAGAATAATGACAATGAAGAACAAGTGTTTGCTTGAAGTGTATCTTGTTGTGTTGTATCTCAATTGTTGTTCACTTGGTTGCTCCAAAACTTCCTCTATTTATAGGAGATGATTGATCAAGCATAGGCTCCTCTTGGAGATTGAAAATCTACAGAAAAATACAATTAAAATCAAGAATATAGCTGTTAGAAATCAATCTCACATTTTAAGGAAAAGATGTCTTTGTCAAGCGTCGATTTTTCTTTGTCAAAAGAGAGGGCGACGGTTAAATGCGAAATAGACGTTTGAAAATTACACAGCAAAAAAACACAGGGCGACCGGTCGATGTCCACTTCGACCGGTCGACGCTAACTCCAACCGTCGACCATGACCAAAAATCAAGACAGGGAGTTCTGTTTCAATTTCACACGTTCGAGGTTCCGGCCGCACAGGCGGCCGACTCGGTCAATCGCTCTATTTTTCAGGTTCGTCTCATTTTTGTTCCAAAATTCATCTTCAGGTACAGGTTGCCCTATACGGCGACCGGTTGACCTCGAGACAGAAATGTTGTCCAATTTTTGTCGAAAATAAAACTCAAGAAATACTTCGAAAAAATAGTAAAAATATTTTATACCAATCGGGAGTATAGACAACATTTAGGAACCTTATTTTGAAGTGAAATCTTATTAAACATAAAATCATTAAAACAGTTGCCCGATTTTATCTGAAATAAAAACTTGAAGAAATACTCCGGAAAATATTGAAACCATTTGAAATCATTTAGGAGTATTTGGACAACAGTTAAAAACATTGTTTTGGTGTAAAAATAAAATCATCAAAATTAAGATAAAAACATGTATCAAACATGTTCATGGCATGTCAACCAAAATTATAAACTTAAAAAAACAGAACAATCAGTTATATTCAAATTGTCTGCTCTGACATCAAGATGCAGACGAACCTCGACGTGCAATCTCTGAATGAGTACCTCGAGATAAGGCTTAATATGCCGCACCAATTTAATCAACATGGGATTAAACAACAATAATAATTATTGAAATGAAATAAAAACTTAAAAAAACTAAAGAATTCTACTTACATTATTGGATAAATCTTTTTCTACATCCTCAATCTCGCAAAAGTAGTTGGGGTCCTGATACCAAAATGGTATCTCTACATCTCGACAGGCAGACATAAAAGAGAAGTTAATTATCTAAAATTGTCTATCAGTTTAATGAGTAATGAAATGAAACATCATTGACCACACAATAAAAATGCAAAACATATGGCGGGGGGATAGTGGTATCCAAATATCGAGTATACTATTTTCGTATCTAACGCTACCTCTTCTGCTCATCTAAATCTATAAATTGAGACTGGAGGTACCTCAATGGTAAATGGACGCAAAGCGTGTGACGTAACGGCGCAACAGGAGTAATGTCTCTCACCACGGCACCCGCAATCCCCCCCGCATCCCTCTGCAGTCTGATCCCCTGCATCGTCACCTACGGGAGTGGTCTTTCCGTAATGCTCAACGATTGCGGCAAGTGGAAGTGGTCGGGGTGGGGGTGTGCCACGCGGAGCACCATCATATAATGCTTGCGAAAAACCCTCCACCCTGGTGGGTAGCCTAGTGTCCTGACATATTAAAATATACTATTAACATCATTATTCATACAAAGTACTAATTCAATAGAAAATTGAATGCATAATATATACATACCACGTATACAAAGTCTAATGTTTGTACACTATCTGTCTCCTCTTAAGCTCAACAAATCCCGTGGCTAGTGCGTAGAGTTGGATCATCAGTCATCTCTGAATCCTCAGGGCGATGACTCAGCTCTGCAGCCTACTCACGTAGTATTTGACGAAGCAAAGCAGGCACCCAGTTATCTAAATATGAGTTAATCTCATTAGCGAGGCTATCATAATCTGTCTCTAATGCTCTAATGCATGATCGACTATCTTACCTACGATTGTCTCCACCATCTTTAGGAAAACTTGAGTAGAATGGCACGCAGTGGAGTTAGCCGGAAAACCTAGTAGCACAAGTGGTGCACGGTCTGTGAAGAGGAACATGGAGCTCCAGATGGGCCCACTGTAGATGAGGAAGGAAGTGGAGGGGGCATGTGCCTAACTGGAGGTGGAGACAAATGCGGAGGGGACACGCGTGGAGGGGGTATGTGTGCAGGCTGAGGCAGAGGTAGAGATGGAGATGGAGGTAGAGGACGAGTCTGAGAAGGATGATACCAACCCACAATATCTATCGTATCATACTCAGCTTCGATATCATTGTCAGCAAGGACTGTAGGCTGGTTATGGGTCGTGTGCCTCTTCGGACGCCGAGCCATAGGTAGTCATGATCTGGCACTACGTCCCAGCTCCGAAAAAAGCCTACTACCAGCAGCAGCATGATCAAGTGGAGTATCCTGACTGGGGAATGGATCCATATGGACATACCGTAATCCATGCGATATACCCATATTAATGCCCTGCATATAGGGGGGTCGTAACTCCTCATCGATGGGCTGAAGAGGTGTGCATACCGTTTGTCAAAAAATAAGAAAACATTATTAATTACGAACAAAATGGAATAAATACAACAATTACACACGATTATTCAAAAAAAATGACATTTACCTTGGGGTTGTCAAATAAGGCCACCGCAGCGAAGCCGCGCTTGGGGCATCTCAATAGTCTTCCCCTAGGATAGCTCTCCAACCCAGAACTTAGGTTAAGGGTGTCACACCCCAAATTTACATATCCAATAAAATAGAATAGCATCCCATATGATATAACCAAATACTCAAACAATTAGGCTCATCAAGAGCTATTAGTCAAAGTGCAAACAACTAAAACCAATAAATACAAAGGAAGTAATCAAATCTATAACGTATAAGAGCTACAAATCAACCTAACCATTACAAAATAAAATAGTTACAAGGTTCAAGTGCCGACGGATAAGTCTTTCAGAAGGAATCTACTAGGTCGAGTTAATCCTGGTCTGGAAGTCTCATCGATCCCAAAGTATTCAGTCTCTGAAAATTTTATAAAATCGTGGGGTGAACTAAACGAGCTCAGTAGATTGGGGTAGGGGAATGCAATACTTAAAAGCCAAAATATTTTCTTTTTGGTTGAGAGTACTTAGTGTGCCAAAAAGTTATTCATGTATACATGACAAT
The DNA here is from genome assembly GCA_016081115.2 of Rehmannia glutinosa. NCBI lineage: Eukaryota > Viridiplantae > Streptophyta > Magnoliopsida > Lamiales > Orobanchaceae > Rehmannia > Rehmannia glutinosa. The sequence goes on from CM071924.1 coordinate 23,618,122, forward strand.
GGTACACAAAAGATTCATGTACCGCAATGATAAAGAATATAGTGCAATTAAATAATGATATATTAATTTTTTTGATGCTATCAGTGATGCAATTAATACATATTGTACAATAGTTAGTCAAGTCAGTAAAATTTTTATTTTGCAAACGGCCAATAGATATCTCAATTTATAAAATAAACAGTAGATATCTCATTTTAAAACAAAATATAAACAGTTAATCAATTAGTTCGTCAGCCCGAAATAAGAAATGCAGGATCAATGTTGATCGGACACTGACCCTATCCGTTCTTCTTATTTCTTTCAACAATATTTGGCCGAAGCCCTATCACCTTATCCCTCCCGTAGGCTCGACGTCTCTTTAGCTATGAGCTTTTGCCCAGAGATTGTCATATTAATCAATATACTGTTCTACGACCCAAGTTCTATCGTCGTCTCCGTCCCGACTCGAAAGTGGAAGTAGGCAGATGGATAATCAAACAAGGACCATAGGCAATATGTTCGATCCGTTGTCTAACCTACCCACAACACAATGGACCCAGTCAGTGAATATTTTTGTCAAAATGATATTTATTTGCTCAAAGGCCAAGTTAAACAGTTACAATAGTTAAAATTCAAATGAAAATGTAAAATCAAATCATGAATAGTATAATTTATGTTTTCTTTACAACTAAATTATTTCAACATGGTGTATACCGTGAAATCATGAAATAGCTTAAGGCCGTGAAGTAAACCTAATTTATGAAATATATAATATAGTGAAATTTATGAAATTGCAAGTAAACATATTTTCTTAAGAAAAATTATATTTTACCCGTCTTTGACTCAATAGTCAACTTAAGGATGTGTAGGATGATGATCCAAAATGTAAGTTCTAATTGTCGGGTTTGATCTCCTCTCCTACGCAAAATAACATAATATATCTTAATAGGGGCAAAATAAATATAATAATGTGTCAAATCTTAACTATACTAGGGTCATGACGTGATATCATAAAGTCTACGAGAGTTTCTAGGGTCAAATATGAATATTCGTATAAGCGGATTCTGGGTTAAATCGCAATATTCAAAAGTTAATTTGGGAAAGTCCTTAAAATAATCAAATTAACACTTGATAGGCTCCAATAATACTTTAATGAGATTAAGGTTATGAAATATAATCGACCCTTAGTCTTTTTCTTTATAACTGGACATAATTAATATCACATATTTATTATTAATTAATAAATTATTTTAAGTCCAAATTACAGAAACACATGTATCTTTTTAAAATTTGAACTTCAAGTCATTTATTGAAAAATTCATCCGTTACACTAAGAATCTACTATTAATATAGTCCAGTGATATAATTTATAAATAATAAGGTTATGTTTTAATCTGATTATGTCCATCATAATAGTATGACTTAGGGTTTCTAAGAAAACTGAATTAAGAGGAATTTATTAAATCAGTCGTTCGGAAACTCATTAAAAATAATAGATTCAATTTTAATATATTTTATTTCCAACTCATTACCATGAGAGTGTATTATTACCCACCAATTCTAGTCTAATCCTTCTCATCTCTCTTGCACTTTAAAGCACATATAACTATTAAATATTCCTGAAGCCATGAAAATAAAAAGGGGAAGCAGAATGCTTTTGTTTCAACCATCTGTCTAATGAAAATTTTCTGATTTTCTGGTTCAAGTTCTTATTCTTTTTCCTCTCATCTTTTTTTTATAGATAAGTTAATATCACACAACCACCATAATGCAAATATAAAAACAATCCCAAAATCAAGAAAGGAGAAACGGACTGATGCGTACAAAAATTCTAGTTTAATTATTTTTTCCCCTAAAATTATTAAATAAATTTTTTGGCCGACCATGGTGGTATGTGACGAAAAACGGCAGCGGTGGGGCTGCGATACGGTGGCGGTGGAATAGTGGTGGAGGGTGCATTTGTGCTGCGTAGAGATATAAGAAATTAAAAAGAACAAGAAAAAGCATGTATAAGTGAATACAAGGGAAGGAAAACTTAATTTTTCTCGTCGTGGGTAGACGAGAGGGCAGCGTGAATGGAGAAAAGTTGGAGAAGATAATAGTTGTATTCACCTCCAATTGTGTGAATTGTGTGTGAAAGATGCTCAAAATTTTTAGTCCAAGTGGCTACAATAATCTAGAGGAGGGTGAATAGATTATGCCGATTTTTCGCAAATTACCCTCGTTTTCGAAACAACGAGTAAATAACAAGAATGTAGATGCAGAAAATAAACAACACTCGTTGATTTAAAGAGGTTCAACCCACCTAGGGCCTAATCCTCTACCACCCCAGTATCTCCGGGATGGATTTTAAAAAGAAAAAAAGATTTTATTAATTTACCAAAAATTAATACAACACATTTGAGGATTACCACAACCCTCTTTCACCACCTTGAGGATTACCACAACCCTCTTTCAACACCTTTGAAGATTACCACAACCTTCAAACACCTATCACCTAGATCACCCAAGTGTATTCTTACCACAAGAATACTCACAAGGATGTCTTGTGTTGAATGATGACCAAAATCAAGATTACAACTCAATAAAGATTGATACAATATGAGTACAAGTGTAATCAAGAATTGAAAGCCTAGACCTCAAATAAGTGCAAGTGAAAGTGCTTAGGCTAATACAACAAGATATAGAAGTGTTTGCTTTGTATGCTCTTTTTGCTTGTAGTAAGTGTTGTGTCTTGTTGCTTGAATGAAGGCTCTATTTATAGGAGATGACTTGGCTTTCATTTCCATACATTGGCTCCTCCTTGGGGAGTGATTTGCTGCAAAAGAAACCATTTAAAATGATCAATATAGTTAGAAATCAATCCCACAAAATAGGAAAAGTTGTCTCGAAAAACACAACGGATAGTTTTTGATAAACATGGGGTTCGACGGATTTGCGCAGAGATAAGATTGAAATTGAATTCTGCGAATTTTTACACAGGGGACCGTCGAAGAAGGGGGTGCGACGGTCGCCCTTATGTGACCAGATTGCCCTTGACGATTTAACGAAACAGAGAAGTGCGGAACAAAATCCAACTTGCGAGTGTACAGGTCGCCCGCCGGCCGACCGCACCGGTCGCCCACCTGGTCGACCGGTCGCCCCGCTCTGTTTTTCTTACGTCCCATTTTCTGTTTCTCACCAACTCAGGTACGGGTTGCCCTATAGGGCGACCGGTCGAGCTCGAAACAAATGCGTTGTCCAATGTTTTATTGAAAATAAACTTCAAGAAATACTCGAAAAAAATAGTAAAAATATTTTAAGTTGATCTAAGTATTTAGACAACATTTAGGGACATAGTTTTAGTTTAAAAACGAATTTGAACAAAATCGAACATAATCATCAAAATCATGATAAAAACATTTATCTAACAAACTCCCCCTTTTTGATGATTACAAACCAAAACAATTTTCTTGAGGACGATTTGAAAACCAAATAAAATTTTCGATTTTACGAGTAAACTATCCGTTAGAAGTATTTCATACAAAGCTCCCCTATTTATGAGCATATCAACAACCGATTTTTATAAGTAAGAAGCACAAGCTATAACAAGCTTATATAGATTGCATCATGAGCTAAGAAGCTCCCCCTGTCACAAAACTTATAAACAATTTCATCCGAGTCCAAAGTTCAAGCCATGGACTAGGTATTAGAGTCCACAATACTTATTGCGAGCTTTTATTAGCTTCTCTTGAGCTAACGAGCCAATATCCTGTTTCTCCCCCTTTGGAATCATCAAAAAGAATGTTAGAATGGTGAAAACACCATACAATAATATCAAAGTGCGCCAAAGGGACGGTTTATTAGCCGTTGATCAATTAAAGCATAATAATCCAAGGAAAAATAGGAGAAATGTAATATGAAGAGTTCATACGCTTGTTTTGTTTGTCAAAACATGATCTCAATAAGTATAGAAAACTTTTGAAAGCAAGAGACTCATGTATAAGTTGAAATTTTCATTGCGACATATCATCGAACACTTTGTGTGCGTTAAAAATAGAAGAGGTTGTATATAACCTTTGTAAATGGTTCAAGCCAAAAAATTTCAACACCAATTCAAGTCACTCATCATACATAACAACACAACAACCAAGCTCATCATGATCATACGAAAATTTCATCAAAAATATTCAAGAAACTTGAAAACTCAAGGGTTCCACCCAATTGAGTAAAAGAAGCGAAATTCTTACCATTTGATTGGAAAGAGTGAGCCATAATGATGATGATCATGCTATATGATGTCCATGTTGTGTAAAATATGCATGAAAACCATTTTAGAATGAAATTTGAGTGAATTTGGCAAAGGGGACAAAAAATGGCCAAATATTTGTTAAAATGAAGAATGTCAAGAGTAACGTTTAAAAACCAAGATATAGCTTAGGGCGACCGGTCGAGGTTGAGGGCGACCGGTTGCCCTCAACTCCTTCAGCCCACTGTTTTGTCAGTTTTTCCAAAATCCGAATTTTCAACCAAACGTAAGCTTCATTCAATATGCATTATGCCCAACGGAGCTCGTATAGAAGAAAAAGTCTCGGAAGATAGCGGTTTTGTGAAAATATCCGCTAATTGATCTTGAGATGGTACAAAGGATATCTCAATTTTACGTTTTGAAACACAATCCCTTAGAAAATGATGTCGAATCTCAATATGTTTAGTACGGTTATGATGAACCGGGTTTTGAGCAATATTTATAGCGGATATATTATCACAAAAGATAGGTACATTTTCAAAAGAGCATTTGTAATCCGCTAAGGTTTGTTTCATCCAAAGAAGTTGTGTACAACAAAATGCGGCGGAAATATATTCGGCTTCGGCCGTTGAAAGAGAAACACAGTTTTGTTTCTTTGAAAACCAAGAAACTAGGCAATCGCCTAAAAATTGACATGATCCGGAAGTACTTTTCCGATCATCAATATTTCCCGCATAGTCCGAATCACTATTACCTTTAAGAGAAAAATTTTCATTCTTTGGATAAAATAAACCATATTGAATGGTGCCTTTCAAATAACGAAAAATCCTTTTAACGGCACTCATGTGAGATTCTTTGGGATAGCTTTGAAAACGAGCACATAGGCATACGGCATGAAGAATTTCTGGTCTACTAGCGGTTAAATAAAGTAAACTACCAATCATACCTCGATACTTTGATTCATCCACGGACTTGTCTTTCTCATCTTTGTCAATTTTGACATTTGTTGCCATAGGAGTAGAGACGGTTCTTCCTTCTTCAATGCCGAACTTTTTCAAAAGTTCTTTTGTATACTTTGATTGCGAAATATAAATACCTTCTTGACATTGCTTAATTTGAAGTCCAAGAAAGAAATTAAGCTCCCCCATCATACTCATCTCGAATTCTCCTTGCATTAACTTAGAAAATTTCTTGCATAAAGAATCATTAGTAGCACCAAAGATAATATCATCAACATATATTTGCACAAGTAAACAATCTTGCCCTTTTTCAAAAACAAATAGAGTTGTATCAACTTTACCTCTTATAAAACCATTTTGTAAAAGAAAAGAGCTAAGTCTATCATACCATGCACGGGTGCTTGTTTTAAACCATACAAGGCATTTTTAAGTTTATAAACATCATTAGGCCTAGAAAAATTTTCAAATCCCGGAGGTTGTTTTACATAGACTTCTTCTTGAATAATACCATTTAAGAAGGCGGATTTAACATCCATTTGGTAAAGTTTGAAATTTTTAAAACAAGAATAGGCAAGCAAAATACGAATAGCTTCTAAACGTGCTACGGGTGCAAAAGTTTCATCATAGTCAATACCTTCTTCTTGACAATACCCTTGAGCTACTAACCTTGCCTTATTTCGAACAATGTTGCCTTGATCATCAAGTTTGTTCTGGAATACCCATTTTGTGCCAATAATGGTTTGAGAAGGAGGACAAGGTACCAATTCCCATACATCATTTCTTTCAAATTGATTCAACTCCTCTTGCATTTCTAGAAACCAATCCTCATCCTCAATAGCTTCTTTAGCATTTTTAGGCTCTTTTTGAGAAATAAGAGCTTTCTCGGCAAATTTTCTCCGAGTCATCACTTTGTCGGGGATCACCAATAATAAGATCTTTTGGGTGATCTTCCTTAAATTTCAATGCAACGGAAGATCCGAGATATCACCTCTATCTTCTTGAGGACCATTTGAGGTGGACGGTTGATCATTTGATGTAGCGGTTGATCATCAATTTGAGCAATTTCTCCTCCTGCCTTCGCTCTTGTTCCCGCAGACGCGAAAGGCCTTGTGATGTTTTTCGCGACTCAGGCCTTCTCTCTCTCTCGTAAGACCTTCATCTTGTGTTCCTACACAATTTGATGTATTTTCTTCTGGTTATGAATGTTGTTATGATGAAAAATTTGTTCGACCTTAAATTCCTTTATATACAGCGCTAAGAAGTCACTTAGAGTCGAACGGGAAAACGACCGAAAAACAATGCGCTGAAAGATCCCACATGGCTGGCCATGTAGCTCACACGGCCATGTGAGTTTTGTCCAACCTCAACTTCACACGCCCGTGTGGTCTCACACCAAGCAGACCGTGCGATTGCTTTTTTTTTCACTCTAAAATCGCCGGAGCATCTTACATGGCCATGTGACTTGTAAACTCGTCCTAATTTTCTTCTCGGGGTCTCATGACAGCTTGTAGCCCGTTCTCTTATATTTCCATACCACTAATCACCTCAATATCAATTATGTAGAGAAAGGTATGGTCAAAATACTAAACCCTGGGCCAAATCATAATTTCATTTCGATGTTTTTGAAGAAAATTCCCTTTGTTCTATCGTCCATGCTTCCTTCCTTCACATATTTTTTCGTACCTTAGCTCTTTGACTCCATATTTTAGAATGTGATATCATTTTATATCCAATTTATCTCTCTATTTCCTATGTTAGTTACTAAAATACAGATCACGCCAACAAATGAAACCAACCAAACACACCGAATATACAAATATATCAAATATATCAAATATATATCATTTTTCTCTCTAAACGCACGATATTATTTACACGTATCAAAAATCCCCCAAATTTGAGGATTCTCGCTTTCAAGCAAATTAAGAAAAATAATATTAAGTGGGTACAAAGAACACATAAAGAACACTATAAACATTTAATCTCATTTGACTTTATATTCAAGAAACATGTAATTCATTATCAAGAAGTCATCTTTCATAAGTTCTAAGCATAATTAATATCTTCGTGTACTTGACATCGCGACTAACATGTAGTAAGATTGTGACTATCATCTCAAATCGTAAGGTAAATATTTACGCCAAAATCAATTCAATGAACGTAGTAACTACCATAAGCCTAAATCATCTAACCCTCTACCACTTTTCGCGCTCAGACAACTTAGAATCAAAAAACGACTTTTCATTTGGTTGTAATGTAGGCTCTTTGCAGAAGTGTACGGAAAATTTGGATTGTGACTTGACTTGACCGAATAGAATTTAAGACAATAATGACTTTCAACTCACCAACCCGATTTTATCATAAAACTCATTCTTTCAAGATATTTTCTTTTTCAACTCAACTCCGTGACTTTCAACTCACCAACCCGATTTTATCATAAAACTCATTCTTTCAAGATATTTTTTCAACTCAACTCCACCCTTTCCTTTTCTTTATCAATATTAGACCTCTTTTTCTTTAAATTTCAAGCTCTTCAATTTTTTTGTCAAAATTTTCATAATTTTTCTTTCTTTCTTTGTCAGTTTCCAATTTTTTTCCTGTGCAGAGATTTTCTCTTTTATTTGTTTCTGTGAGCATCATACATTCTTCATTTTCCTGCATAATCGCTCATCCCTATTTTTGCCAACATCCTCTTTTTGTTTTCCATAAATTTTCACCACATCTCCCCCAAACTTGTTCATTTTCTTAGTTCTCTGCTAAGCCCAGATAAATATTTTTTCAATTTTAAAGATCAATATGACTAGCGATAAAAAGTTTTGGCTCAAAATTGGCTAATTAGGGAATCATGAGTTCATAGGTAAAGGCTTTTTGCGCTAAGAAGCTAAAACAAAGATGACACAAAGTCATTGTCAAAAATTGCACATACACGGGTTCAATAAAGATCCTAGAGCAAGCTCTATAGTTCTATGAATCATGAATGACACAATCAAGAAAACAAATAAACTCGCATAAGAAAAAGATGTTTTAAGGCACAAAAGCTCACAGATTATTTTTCGCAACATGCTCAAATACCCAATTTTCTTTAATCAATGTCAAACAAATAAAATACACTTCCTCAACTATGCATCACATTATTCACAAAAAAAATATGTCATCTCATAAAATTAAATGCTCACAGTAAAAAAATCATACAGGTTTTAACTATTTTTAAAATCATGATTAAAACACACACAAAAGCAATTAAACATGCTAAAGCGATAAACGTGCTAAAAATAAAAAAATCAAAATCAAAAATCACAAAAATTCAAAATATTTTAATACAATTTTTTATACCTACATACAATTCTAAATGTAATGCAAAATTCAAGAAAGTACAAAATTATGCATTCTTTGACAATTCCCCCAAACTTAAAATATGCTTCATTCCAACATATGAGGAAAATTATCAAAAGAGGAATATATACAAAGTACTTACATGGATCTTCGGTGAAGTTTTAAGCTCATCCGTCAAATTGGAAACCTGGAGGAACAGATCGCACGATCGGGTCGTGTGCGCTCATACATGCCCATGTGCTAGTTTTTAACCCCCAGTGGTTTGCCGCAACGCCTCTCGGGTTGCCTTCCACAAAACGCTTATATTTTACGCCTTCACGGACTTTAGATTTCTAACATCGCTATTGAACCGTGCCCGGTTGAAGCTGGTGCGCCTTTTGGCGGTCGAGGTGAGCGCGGCCGTCAGTGGCCTCATACGCCGGCAAGTGGTCCTGAGTTGTTTTTCCATATATATACAAATAATGAAATATTATCAAGGTTGATAAAAATTTGTAAACAAGACCGGGCAGTTTGGCCGTAAGTTTTTTTTTTTTTTTTTTGTTTCTCGGATGTCATAAGTTCGATTCACGGTAATCGCAAACTCATAGTGAATCTCTATACTTTTTTTCTTCTTTTTCTTTAGCAAAACAAAATAACAAAGTTTATTCATTTTATTTTGCAAAACAAAATAACAAAGTTTAAGAATGGGCCTCATAGTGACTTTTTTTTTTGCCTTCTAACTCTTAACTTTTTTATTTTTCTTTTTTTGCAAAACTAAAAATAAAGTTAAAATTACATTTGTAACATTACATTTATTAATTTTAATTTTTTAGAATAACTACAAAAAAAAAAAAAAACATGAGGTTTGATTGTCTTAAATTTAAGAGATAAACAATAATATATATCTAGGGGGGTTTTAAAATATTTTTTTCTTATAAAGAGAAAAAGTAAGATGGATGATAAGTGCATTTTTGTTCACATTTTCTTAAACCTTTTTAGATAATTTTTCTAACTTTTAGTTCATTAATCAATAAAATCAAGAAAAATCACATCGCTTGTTTTGAATGATGAAGGTAAAGACTTGAAGCAAATTCGATGATTTCGTATGAAAATACGAATGTAAACAAAGTCTAAAAGAAGGCAAGAAGACTCAATTCAAGTGCAGAACACACCCCTAGTGTGTTGGAAAACATGGCCATGCTTCAGGAAGATAAAAACAAGAAAAAACAAGAAAAAAACACGCCGGCCGTGCTTAGCACACGGCACGCGTTTCACACACGCAAATCAAAAACACGCCCCAAACCGTGTTTAAAAGCACACCGTCGTAAAAATCCATTTTTTTTGAAGAAAACACGGCCGTGTTCGTCAAATTTGACGAACACGCCCGGCCGGCTTGAAAAGCACGGGCCGTGTTTTCCCTCCAAACTCAACAATTTTTCTTCTTTTCGCGTAAAATAATGGAGACTTTTGCTTTTTGACAACCTTTGAGCAGCTTTCACACCTCATCTTGCCGCACCAAAACTCAATTTCCTCCTCAATCTGGCATGGACACAATGATTTAACCAACTCAACCAATGGAAGTGAAGTATGATCATGTGATACAATGATTCAACCAACTCAACCATGAATGAATGCACACAATGATTCAACTAACAAGCATGGAAATGGGGCATTTGTTAATATGGTATTTCACAAGATGGTGCTTATAAAAGCCAAGAGTTTGAGTTGAAAAATCATTCATGTAATATACATTCATAGAGAGATTCATAGTGTTTAACATTTGGAGTGGAATTGGGATCAAGAGGTCTCGGGAGGAGTAAGCTTGTAGCAACATTGGAGAAAAAGGCTTGGATCAACATCATCTATCAAAGGAACAAGTCATTGAGATTTTGAGAAAGATAAGTACACCATGTTTACAACACTTAAATCTTTCTCTTGTGTAATTTATTCTTTTGTCAAAATCATGAGTAGCTAAACTACTAGTGTTTGAATGTAATGAACTCTAGAATGGATTTGTGATTAAGGTTTGTATGTTTTTAATAAAATTCTCATGTCTTGTGTGATTCACTTATATCATGTTTATTTCATTCAAGTTGATATTTCCTGGATATTAATTTGATATTTATTCCTCATCGGGTAATCGAGAGATTTATAGAGAAAGAACCTATATAAGTGAAAAGAGTTGCATGCAATCCTAGATATAGACGACATAAATCTTCCGAATTAGGTCAAACCTAATATGGGAATTCATAAATCGTTATAATGCAATTTTGGGGGTTTTAACTAGAAAGAGATTTCAGTTAATCAACTTGAGATTAGGAGTTTTTCGCCTTGAGAAAGGGTTTAACTTAAATCGAATTTCTACGGTCCACATAACATGAGATTTTATTAAAGAGGTTGGTTTTTGCTATGGCTTATGGTTGTATTTTTATCTTGATTGAATCACAAAAACATTCTAGAGGGATTTACATTCAACACATTTTTATCTCTTGATTTCTCATTCTACAATCTATTTTTATTTGATTTCTTTTGTAAGTTGCAATTATCTTAAATTCTCTATTTTTCATTTTCCATTTTAACAAACAAAACTCTCAAAAATTACTAGATTAGATAACAAAAAGACGGTAATTATTAGTACTTATAATCCTCGTGGGAATGACACTCTGCAGACTCAATAACCTATACTACAAAACGACAGTGCACTTGCCTATGGTTTTCAGAGTAGCTTTTGAGCCATCAAGTTTTAGCGCCGTTCAGATTGTAATATTAAGAACACCTTATTTTTGTTAATTTAATCATTTTTTTTTTATTTTTATTAATTGTCTTTCTAGGTATTTATCTTTGTAAGTCTTGGATTATACTTATCCTCCTTGTTTACCACAGTGCATGCCTACTCGTCGCCGAATTTGGAAGCGCGAGACCGCCCTGGTGAGCAACACGTAGCAGGAAAGTATTAGACAGATCACGAGCGAGGATACTAACGAAAGCAAGGATCCCGAGCATGGCGGATGAACAACAAAGAACCATGTACGACTACGCTAAGCCATCTATGGATGGTACGCTGCCTAGTATCGTAAGGCCCGCTGTTACCCAACAATTTCAAATCAAACCAAATGTCATTCAAATGGTGCAACAGTTTGTTCAATTCGACGGCCTACGGACGAAGATCCAAATAATCATATCGCGAATTTCCTCGAAATTTGCGAGGATATTTCAAAATAAATGAGTCTCCGACGATGCCATCCGCTTACGCTTGTTCCCATTTACTCTTCGGGGACGGCTAAACAATGGCTAAACACTTTACCGGGGAACAATCACAACATGGAGCATTATGGCGGAAAATTCCCGCTAAAGTATTTCCCACCGCTAAAAACCGCACGATTGAGGAATGAGATCTCTTCATTCACTCAAGAAGACGATGAAACCTTGTACGACACTTGGGAGAGATTCAAAGAATTAATGCGAAAAATGCCCACATCATGGTCTTCCCATTTGATGCAAGTCCAAACATTTTACAACGGGTTGCTCTCATCAACAAGACAGATGATCGATGTTGCGGCGGGGGGACATTGAACAATAAAACACCCGGCCGCCCAAGATCTCATAGAAGCGAATGGCCATGAATGGCTATCAATGGCAATCCACGAGGAAAACCAACAGTCGCTGGGAGTATATAATGCGGGACGGTGGTTACACTAGCCGCACAGTCAAAGCTCCGACTCGTAAAATCGACGGTGGCGCTCCAAAACCACCACCACAACAAGCCTTCTCATGCGAGACTTGTGGAGGATCACACAACCACCAAGATTGTCCTCACGCGACACCGCCGCATGAACAAGTGGATTATCTAGGTAATCAATCTCGACCCTTTCAAAATAATCCTTTCAAGAACACTTATAATCCAGTGTTGGCGCCAACACCCGAACTTTAGTGGGGAAATCAAGGTCACTGTAAAACCTAATCCAAACGCACTCCCCAATTGCTCGCACCTCCCGCTTCAAACCGCAAAACCAAGTTTGGAGGACTTACTCGTCAAAATTGGCCCAAACAACTAAAACCCGCTTTCACGGCCACCGAAACATCCTTAAGGAACCAAGAAGCATCTATTCGCAACTTGGAAAATCAAATTGGTCAAATTGCCAAAATGATCTCCGAAAGGCCACAAGGGAGCTTACCAAAGAACACCGAGCCAAATCCAAGAGAATGTGTAAAAGCAATTACTCTAAGGAGTGGAACAAAGCTAGGGGATTTAAATACTTGATGTCGGAGGACGAACCCACACCCATACAACAAAAAGACGAACAGTATCCAAGGAAACAAAGAAAATGGTACCGAATTCCAACCACCTATTCCGTATCCAAGTCGACAAGGTATGACAAACATGACGACCAATTTGGTAAGTTCTGATTTATTTAAACAATTGCACATCAATATTCCTTTTGTTGAAGCCCTTCACGATGCCAAAATATGCCAAGTTCCTAAAAGATCTTCTTTCAAATAAGAAGAAGCTTGAAGAAATATCTATGGTGCAATTAAACGAGGAATGCTCGGCAATTTTGCAAAACAAGTTACCTTTAAAATCAAAGATCCAGGGAGTTTCACTATTCCTTGTCATGTCTTGCATTTGATCGTTGATCGGGCATTCGCGATCTAGGGCTAGCATTAATTTGATGCCTTATGATTTATTCAAACAAATGGGTCTCAGAGCCAAAACCAACCAGATGAGCCTCGCAATTAGCCGACGATCTATTAAGATCTAGAGGCATTGTAAGATGTTTTGGTCAAAGTCGATAAGTTTATATTTCCGCCGATTTTGTAATTCTTGATATGCATATTGATGTCGAAGTTCCCTTGATCTTAAAAAGGGCCCATTTTTACCATCGCTAAGGCAATCATCGACGTGCATGATGGCAAACTAATTTTAAGAGTCGAAGATGAACAAGTCATTTTTAAAATTGCTACATCAATGAAAAATACGATAGATAAAGATGACTCTTGTTTTGCTATTGATCTTATCGATATGGAGATAAGGCAATCATTGACGTTGCACTATTTTTGGGATTAAGTAAGTATCGCTTGGGAATTTGCCCTTTGATGTTGGCCTCTCGCAGCAGAGTGATTTAGGCCGCTTGTGTCTCCGCAGTTTCAGCCTCGCATTCAACAAAAACTATGTTAGAAACAAAGCAATAAAAAATATTATTTACAAAATGCTTCAATTAAGATTGACTACTTATTACTATATCTAAGTAGAATCTTTCAATCCCCTCGGCAACGATGCCAAAACTTGTTCGCCAAAAATATTTGGATCTTACAACCGCAAAGTATACGATTGTAGTTTATAAAATAGTGGCAAGCAAGGTCGTAATCCTCAGAGATTGACTACAAAACACTTAAGCTATAATAACATCGCATTCCAATTTTATTGAAGCGATGGAATATCAAGTTTTATAAAAAATCAAAAATAAAAGAAAGAAAAATAAATTTACGAACCCCACAAGTATTTTCAACAACCACGGAAACAACATTAGGAACATAATCTTGACATGTTTCTTCATTATTAAATTAAATTAAAGTTTCAAAACCAATTCATGCGTTTCTATGGGTTCAATTCCTAAAATAGTTTATTCCCCTCCCGGGTGGTGCATAAACAATAGATTAATAATAATTGGGGTCTCCGATCCATCACAACTATTATTAACTCCTAAAAGATCTTTGAATTAAATTACTCCCCACAAACAAGTAGTCTCCCGATATATTACCCCGATTTGTTTATATCTAAATTCGATTTTTGTCTCATTAGAACTCATCTCCCGATTATGGACTAACAAGTATGACATGCAAACCATTGATCGATAATCGACAATTAAGAATAAGCACTCAAAATCATAAAATAGAACACATGAATCAACTAAGAAAGCAACTAATCAAGATCTAACATGAATCCACAATTTTGATAATGCCCTAAGATCCAAAAGATTAGCCAATCATTGATAACAAATTCATAGAAAATTTGAAATCAACATGATGACATCGTTTAAGTACATACAAGAGATCTAGATGAAATCAACATTATGACACCTGTATATGTGAAAGGCCTTGTGGTATTCTTCGCGACCTAGCCCTGCTGTCTCAGAAGACCTTCGATCTTGTGTTCCTGCGTAATTTGATGTGTTTTCGGTGTTATGAATTGTGTTAGATGATAAAAAATTCTTTCAGGCCTTAGTCCCCTTTATATAGGTGCTTTGAGAGGTCACTCGTAGAGTTGAAATGGGAAAAGAAGTCCGAAAATAATGTGTGGCAGTGTCCCACACGGGTTGGCCGTATAGCCTCACACGTCCGTTTGGGTTTTGTCCAGCCCAACCTCACACGCCCGTGTGGCCTCACACTGGCAGACCGTGCGATTGGTTTTTTTTCACTCTGAAACCGCTGAAGCACTTCACACGGCCATGTGGCTGTTCACACGGTCGTGTGACTTGTAATACATTGCTCCTGGGATCTCATGAAAGTTGTAGACCTTTCTTTAGCTTTCCACAGCCACTTGAATCACATCAATAGCAATTTTGTAGAGAAAGTTATGGCCACAATACGAAACCCCGCCATTGTTGGGAATCGTTAGCTCATTTGGATGCTTTTGAAGGAAATTCCATTTTGTTCGATCGTTCATGCTTCTTTCTTCACATATTTGCTCGCACTTTAGCTCTTGACCTATGCTTTGAAATTTGATATCATTTGTTTTATCCAATTTAGCTCCATTTCATGTAAGAAGTTACAAGTATGCGTTTTATCACACCGAATAAAGAAAATCAACCAAAATACACTGAATATACATGCAAATGTATCAAATATATACCATTTTAAATCTCTAATTGCATGTATATTTTACACGTATCGTTATAACTTAGGCATGTGGATTGCTCCAAACATGCTAAAACTAAATAAGAAACGGGAAAATAAAAATAAGTGTGGCTTAGTAATGAAATTATACCTCGTGGCTCATTGTGATGAAAGTCTAATTGACCTTATAGTAATCTCAATTATGTATAAATTCTAGAAATTAATCCAATATATCACAACTAGTCCATTCGTAGTCCTAAATTGTCTAAATATACTAGGACTCACTCAATAAATATACCGAACAATTAATCCGAGTATGAAATAAGAATCACTAAACCGAATGGAATATCAATCAAATATTAAATACGACAAGGATAAACTCAAAGTTAAGATATCGCGCAAAATAATAAAGATACAAAATAAGAATTCTATTGTAAAATATTCTTCATAGCAATATTATGTAGTTAACCAAAAATTAGATCTTACAAAGGGCTCCGACGAAAGTGTGGATGGTTTCATATGCACATAATCGTATCAAACAAAAGCAAATATGTAATCAACCCAATTTCAATATGGAATACTCATGTAAAAAAGGATATATGTTAAATTAATATAAATGTGGAAAAAGGATATATATAGAGGCATCAAGTGGGCATAAATGTGGAATTGGATGTCTCTAGCAGGATCATCGTGGGGTCGGACTCAAGTGACAATATAATGAAGAATACACCCATAAAAGTAGAGCCCCATGGGAATATCCTAAACCCCGAGATATCCTTAACCAAGGTCCACAACCAAAATGGGACAGGGTCCACCGATCATATCCCAAATAAGTACATCGTGACAAACAACATATGCGCGATCTCGGATCAACATCTGATCGCGCTCTAAAATTTCCCTCCATGAAAGACGACAATAACTTGAATGCTATCATGGATTCCCCGTCAAAATACCAACCGTAAACTCCTCCCGCTGGTGAGAGATGGTGAGAGGAACATGGGTCAAGTGTCGATGGGTCAAAGTGTAGCCCCGTAATCATACAAAACTCATGTAGGTCAAATCCAAAGTTCTACCCACCAATGCAACCATAACTCGCCCGCTTAATCGATCAACTTTGATATCTCTACCAAGCAATAACAATATCTTCTTGCTCGTAATATGCATCCGAGTCAAAGTCCATAAAAGTGCCAAATGGACTAGCCTTAAACTGATATAAAATCCCAGTTGTCGTCAGCTTGTCCCTTATATCTGATATTTGTCAGAACTTGGATTAAGAATTCATCTTTCCTATGTAGTTCTAAGTTGCTTCCCATATCTATCCCAATCCTGTCAAAAACACAAAGAATAAACAAGTTAACTGTCTGAGAAATAAAAAAAAGGATATCAATATGAAACTCGACATCGGTTTACATGTAACTCGATATCAGGTTACATAAGAAAATGTAACTGGATATCGAGATACATGTAACTCGACATGTAACTTGATATCCAATTATATTAAATATGTAACTGGATATCAGGTCACATATAACTCGCCATCCATGTGTAACTCGAGGTTAAGTCACATCTAACTCGATATCGATTTACATGACTCGATATCAAGTTATATGAGCGAACGTCGAATTACAATGATGAAACCCTCATCGTCTTCATCTCCACCCCCAAACAACCATTAACACATTTCAAACTTTTCAATTCAACACCTAATTTGTCTAAAACCTAGAATTTCTACAAAATCCACATTAAATCCTAACCTAAAACAACTATATACTAACTAATTCAATAAAATTCATGAATCTAAGGAAATGTGGGTTTAAATCTTACCTGGTTAGAGGTTGAAACATGCTACATCGCCGTGGCCGCTCAATTCACTCTTCAAATCGCTTGATCATCGCCATCCTTAAATTCATTCGCTCAAGTTTTATTTTTGATTTAGAATCGGGGTTTCACTCGAAATGGTTTGTATAGGGATAAAAGGGCAGCTTTGGAATTTCACCACAAAATGGCTAAAAAATATGTGTTTTCAAAATATGGCTAAAAATATTTTTACTACATCACAAAGGCTAAAAACACCGCCCACTGAAAAATATATGTAGTTCAACTTAAGTTAAATGAAAAAGTTTACAATGTTAAATAATTTCATAAATTTTAAATATAGGAATTATTTTTAAAAACTATAGAAAAACATATTTTCCAAAAGCTTTTTATTTCACTAAAAGAAATTCTCTTACTTAAAACATTTAGAAAAATAAATAATTTCACTAAAAAAAAGTTTATCTTAAAAATCACATTTACGTATTGAAAATATATATGTAGTTCAACTATAAGTAAAATAAAAAATTTACAATGTCAAATAATTTCATAATTTTAAAATATAACCCCGTAAGACTTGTGTATATAATGCATGCTCGTGAGACGAGAATGTTATATTCCATTAACATTAGCGTTAAGACGCAAATGCATATATGCGGGTGCTTGTTGGCGAACAAGTTCACTGAACATGACCCAATGGAAATTCTTATATGGAAACTTTGTTTATCGAATAAGGATTTTCATATTGCAATAGTACATGATTAATCGCGACTTGAGGCACGATAGTAGTCTTGTGTCTATCCTGCAATACTTTGATTTATCTTTTGATTGCTTGACAATCACAAAGGGGTATTTTGGGTATTGCACTGATATACATGGAGACTTGTCTGTGGCCAACATAGAATTCGACACTTGTCTTTTGACAAGGGAACTTCCTGTGTTTTCATAGTTTGTGATTCAAAGACATTGGCCAAGGCACGATGAATTTGATTCATAAAAGAATCACTAGAACTTGAAATGGGATCACAGTTATTAAATCAATTGGGTTTCGATAAATCCATACCCAAGATTTAGTCGGGAAATTAGTCGTCGAAAGGATTGTACATGTATGCAATTGCAATTGAAATAGGTTTACTCACTATTTCACCTAATACTAGGTAATCATGCTACTTGCTAGATTTTACCATGATTTGTAGGTTCTTGAAATTAAAGAGTTAATTTCAAGTATATTAATTAATATGATTAATTAGTAGAATAAATTATTCGAAAGTTACAAAAGTAGTAAGCCTACTGCTAGTGTTAGTTGTGAACCTAAAAGGGTCACACATAATTTTGGTTGTTGACATTTCGAAATTGATAAATTCAATAGTTGGATGCAATTAATTAATATATAGATTAATTAATTGGAGTTTTAATTTAATTTAATGGTTAAATTAAATATTTAATTAAATAATATGATTATCTAGTTAAATCTAATTTGATTATAAGGCTCAATGAAAGGAATAGAATAAACTTATTAATCAATTGAATTGATTAATTTGGGCTTTGGGTATTGATTGGATTTTGAAGTCCAAACCCATACCATAATCTAGTAGGCCTAATTGTAGAAGCCCACTAGATAAGTTGAAGATAAATAAATAAATAAGATTTGTTTATATATATGTGATATATAATGATATATATATATATATGTTGAAGATAAGAAAAAAAAAACTTGGTTATTTGTCACAATGTACATGGCAGGTTTTAATGCCATTAAGGCATTAAGTGTGGTGGTTTTAAGTAGTGGGAAGTTACTACTTGGTGATTAAGAAAATATTTAAGTGTTTTTCTTAATTGAACTACCAACTAATTTTTGAAGAAAAAAAAAGTAGCCTGGCCGTGTGTTTTTTCTGAGGAAGAAAATAATTAAAAGTGTTCGTTTGTTTTCTTCTTCTTTTTCTCTCAAAGCATTTATCTTCAATTGTGGTGGATAATAATTAATTGATAATTATTCATCCACACAATTCATTCTTCAATTAATTGTTGATTGTGGAATTAATATTCTAGTCCATTATCAATTCGAAAAACGGAATAAATTTTACTAGCGAAAGATTTATTCCGGTGCCCACAATCAAAAGGTGGACTCGATTAGAGGGGAGACGTTTGAATCCCTATTGGCGAGCATTTGGAGTTTGGGTGATTGCCACATATCCGGGAATTAATTCCCTCTCAATCTTCGCTAAAAGGAGAAGACTCTACGAGGGTAATTTCCTTTTATCACTTACGAATCAAAATTTGTATTCTCGCATGATAACGAAAATACCGATCGTTAAAATCGTTACGTGATCCTACGGGGTTAGTGTTTGTTGTGATGAATGTAATAGTTTTAATTAGATTAAAAATTTTAAATTTCCGCTGTGCGAACCCCGTGTGGTATAGCGAACCCAACAGTGATATCAGAGCCACGGTTTGTATTTTCGTTATCAGATTTTGATTCGTTTGATGTTTATTTGATAAGCATGTTTTGATTATTAAAATATATTTTAATGATTATTTTGTGTGTGATAAAAAGTGTTTTATATGATCTAATTGTTGGGATAAATTATTAAAAGAAAAAAAACGGAAGAAATTCCATATGCAAACAGTCTCTCAAGTGAGACATTTACTTTTGGTTTTATGATTTCCAATTTCAATGGATGTTCAGTACTTTTATATGGTACTATACCTTTCTCTTTGTTTTTGATCAATCATGAAAATGGGTTTTAGATGGAAGAAATTGAATTGTGAGAAAAGAGTGTTCTCATTCAATCAGTTTGTTGCATCGTTAAATCTTATTTTTTTTCCTTTTATGTTCTTTAATTATTCAATTTTCAAAATTAAAAGGTTAATTTTGAAATTTAAGAAAAATAGTTTTCAATGAATATTAAAGAAAGATTTATCCCAAAATTAAATCAACACACAAAATTGGTAAATTTATATGCTTTAAATTCATGTGATGGATGTTTTAGCATGATTTATTTAGGATGATCATGAGCCTATGACCAATGTGATTGGATGTGTTTTATTTCTATGGGTTTTGGGGACATGCGAGCCTCTTATTCTATTTTTGTAAGTTCTTTAAATTTTCGTATTGAGAGTAGACTAGGTGGTGAGGTTTTCCATTTATTGTAATTGGAGGACGTTCGATGCTAAAGGCCCACGCCTGTGGGTAGATTTTTACAAATGTAATAGAATAGGAGACTCAAGGCCCATGCGTGTATGAGTACATTAATAAAATGTAATAGAAATAGTTCTATTTATTTTGTCCCTTAGATTGACCATCGACCCATTTTTGGCATAAATGGGTCGTGAAAGCCGCCATGATCATCCCACCGCTTTTTGCATAGGATGCATGTTAGATTTATTTAATGTTTTTTGCTTGCGCTCATATGATGAATTGCGTTAAATAAAAACCCACCTAGTAATTAGGTTGATGAGGTCTTGAAAAAGAAAACCCCAAGTTTTTGAAACTTAACAAGGAATTTAATTTTAATTAATTCCATATCAAACCAAATGGACAAGTTATGTTGACATATCGTTCCATGCCTTCCATCAAAGGTAGACGACATGACGATGCTACCACACTTGGTCACCGCCACGAGTCGTGGAGTGGCCTTCAGGTCGAAAGTCCGTGATCCCTACCAAGCATTGAGATGTTTGTGGGATGGACTCGTCTTTATGTTGGCCACGAGTCGTAGGATATTTTGATGCTCCATCTACACAAAGGTTTGATGGGTTATGTTTGACGCTTAGTACCATATAGGCTCATAAAATTGGGGTATATTGGAAAACGTGAGGCAAAATAATCTTGAGGGTTGTATAGATGTTACAATTGTCAAAGAGTTGACTACCAATGGAAATATCTCATGGGCTCATAAAATTGGGGAATGAAATATTTCGTTGGACTTCAAGCCCATTAAGAAAATTAGATTTTCCGAATTTTATTATGGGGTTAATAAAATTTGAATAAAATAGTGGGAGACATTTAATATTGAAGACCTTATATTGAATGAATATATTTTCCATAGTTTACTCATTTTCTGCTTCGTTTATTTTTGTAGATATCTCTACTAAAATGGCTAAAAATCCATTTGCATCCATACCTGAGCAAAACAAATTAATTGGCCCAAATTTTGTCGATTGGTTGAGAAACCTAAAAATTGTCCTTCAGTCGGAGAAGAGGGCTTATGTACTTGACAAAGTGCCTCCTCCACCTCCTGAGGATAAGACATCAGATGCCTATGGAGAATATCTTCGTCATATAGATGACAATCTCCAGGCTCGGTGCTACATGTTAGCATCGATGTCAAATGAGCTGCAGAGGCAGAATGAGGGTGTAGATCATGCTGCTGAGATCCTCATTCGCCTACAAGAGTTGTATGGTGAAAGAACCAGGCAAATGAGATATCAGATATCGAAAGACCTTTTCAGATGTCGTATGACTGAGGGCTCTTCAGTCCAAGACCATGGGCTGAAGATGATAGCTCTCATTGAAAGGCTCTCGTCCCTTGGAGTCGTTATGGAAAATGAACTCTATGTGGACCTTTTGCCGCAATCTTTGCCTCCCTCATTTGACACATTTGTTGTCAACTTTAATATGCACTCCATGGAGACTAGTCTCCCGAATTGGTGAACATGTTAAAGACGGTGAATCCACTATCAAAAAGATAAGCATGTCTTGCTTGTTGGATCCACTTAGGATCAAAGGCGCAAAGTCTAAGAAAAGAAAGTGGAAAGGAAAGGGTTTCTCTAAGCCTCAACAAGAATGCACAGACAATGGCAAGAAAAAGTTAATTCTCAAGCCAATGACAAATGTCATAATCAAGGCAAAATGGGGCACTTTGGAAGAGGAATTGCATGGAGTACCTTGCGAGCCCCGAAACGTTGAGGTATATATTTTGTTGAAGTTAACTTATCCGTTAATGATGCTTCTTGGGTATGGATACCGGTTGTGGCTCACACATTTGCAATGATTTGCAGATAATGACAAGAAGAAGAAGCTTGATAGAGATGAGACATTCCTTAGAATGGGGAATGGAGCAAGAGTTGCCGCATTAGCTATAGTGGGATATTTATCTAGCTTTAGAGAATGGTTTTAAATTGTGTTTGAACAATTGTCTTTATGTTCCGGATATTATTAGAAACATTATCTCTATTCCTGTTTTGGATAGAGAAGGTTTTAAATTTGTCATTGAGAATGGAAATTGTTCCATTTTCAAAGATTCTGCATTTCTATATTCCGGTTATTTGGCGAATTGTTTGTACACTATTGCTCCCCATAATCCCATACTCACAATTCAACAAAATAAAAGAAAATTAGATAATCATAGTTCTTTCACTCTTTGGCATGCTAGATTAGGTCATATTTCTGAAAAGAGGATACACAAGTTGGCGGAAAAACTCGACCTTAGGGGAGAGCAAAACCGCCAACATGTGAATCATGTCTTAAAGGAAAAATGACTAAATCACCATTTGTTGGACAAGTGGAGCGAGCCAAAAATCGCTGGATTTGATCCATACGGATGTTTGTGGACCACTAAGCGTTAGTGCACGAGGAACTATCACTACTTCATAACTTTTACCGACGATTATTCTAGGTATGGTTATGTATACCTTATGAGGCTCAAATCTGAAGCTTTTCAAAAGTTCAAAGAGTTTAGATATGAGGTGGAGAAACAAACCGGTCGTAGTATTAAGACTCTTCGATCGATCGAGGAGGTGAATACTTGAACAATGAGTTTCTTGATTATTTAAAAGAGAATGGGATTCTTTCACAGTGGACTCCTCCTGGTACTCCACAACTCAATGGAGTTTCAGAGCGTAGGAATCGAACATTTTAGACATGGTTCGATCTATGATGAGTTTCACTACATTACCTCTTTCATGCTGGGGCTATGCCTTAGAGACGGCGGCATACCTATTGAATAGGGTGCCATCTAAAGCCGTACCCAATACACCATATGAAATGTGGTGTGGAAAGACACCCTCCTACAAGTACCTCAAAGTATGGGGTGTGTCTTTTATGTGAAACAACAAATGGGAGATAAGTTAGATATGAGATCTATCTTATGTAAATTGTGGGATATCCAAGATACTATAGGGTATTATTTCTACGATCCTTCGGAACAAAAGGTGTTTGTTTCGAGGAATGCTACTTTCCTTGAAGATGAATTTCTTTTGAAAGGAATGGTGGAGTACTAGAACTTGAAGAAATTCAAGAACCATTGGAGCATTTCCAGATTTTGCCACAGATAACACGCCACCAAGGGACCATCCGAAACACAACCTCTTCGAAAATCCATAAGGGTTTCAAGGGCGCCCGAGAGGTCGAACCTTTTGTTAAAAACAAAGAAGAGGGACTCCTTTTGGATAATGATCCAAGAAGCTATGGAGAGGCAATGTCGACATATGACTCAAAGAAATGGCAAGAAGCAATGCAATCCGAAATGGATTCCATGTACTCCAACAAGGTATGGACCTTGGTGGACCCACCACAGGAATTGTTCCCATTGGCCGCAAAATGGGTCTACAAGCGGAAACTTGGAGTAGATGGAGAGGTAGCGACCTACAAAGCACATTTGGTTGCAAAAGGTTATACTCGAAGCAAGGAATTGACTATGAGGAAACTTTTTCACCAAGAGTGATGCTTAAATCCATTCGGATGCTATTAGCCATATCAAGATATTATGATTATGAGATATGGCAAATGGATATGAAGATCGCTTTTCTTAATGGAAACATTAAGGAAGAAATCTACATGAAGCGTACCGTGAGGGCTTCATATCCAGCCGGGAGCGAGCAAAAGGTTTGCAAACTCCAGAGATCCATTTATGGACTCAAACAAGCTTCGAGGAGTTGAAACATCCGATTTGATGAAACGATCAAAATGTTTGATTTTCATAAGAACCCAGGATGAACCATGTGTCTACAAGAAGGTTAATGGGAGTGCGATTGCATTTGTTGTGTTCTATGTTGATGACATTCTACTCATTGGGAATGATGTAGGCATGTTGCAATCAACAAGGACTTGGTTGTCTCAAACAGTTCTCCATGAAGGACTTGGGAGAAGCATCCTTTATCCTAGGGATAAAGATCTATAGAGATAGATCTCGAAGGATGATCGGACTATCGATCAATGTACATAGACAAAGTGCTAAAAAGGTTTAGTATGGAGGAATCCAAACGAGGTGCCTACCAACGAGTCATGGTGTTTTACTTTCTAAGGCTATGTCCCCCAAGACACTGAAGAAAGAGAAAGAATGTCTCGCATACCTTATGCATCCGCTATTGGGAGCATAATGTATGCAATGTTATGTACTAGGCCTCGATGTCTCACATGCTCGAGTGTCACGAGCAGATATCAATCTAATCCAGGGGATGATCATCGAAGGCCGTTAAGATGATCCTTAAATACTTGAGAAGGACTAAGGATATCTTTTTAATATATGGAAATGGAGAATTGAAACTAGAGGGATTCACCGACTAGTTTTCGATCCGATATAGACGACTCAAAATCGATGTCCGGATATATATTCACCTTGAATGGAGGAGCGGTTAGTTGGAAAGTTCTAAACAAGAAACGATGCAGACTCTACTATCGAGGTTGAATATATAGTTGCATCGATGTAGCAAAAGAGGTTGTTTGATACGAAACTTCATCCAAGGGTTGGGTGTTGTTCCATCCATAGTTGATCCAATATTAATTTATTGTGACAACAACGGGCTATAAATAAGAAGCAAAAGAGCCAAGATCTCATCAAAGATCCAAGCATATAATGAGGCGATACCACCGATCGGAGAGATCATTGGTAGGGGCGCACGTCGTTGTGGATCGAGTCGCTTCGCGCGGAAAAAATAGCAGCAGACTCCATCGACTAAGCCCTTAGCACAAAAGGTATTTGATGGACATCTCGAGAAGATGGGCCTAAAATACATGGGCAATTGAGCTAGGGCAAGTGGGAGATTGTTAGAGTAGGGTGCCCCCGCACTCCAATTAGAATCGATTTATCCTACTTGTAAAAATAATTTTATTGGGAATTATATTAATATAAAGACATTTTTCTTTATCTTATGTTTTACATTTATTATTTAATTGCTCATAGATAAAGTCCTTAGATCATTTTAAGATATGGGGTATGATTGCGCATTTGATGGCGATCATGGAACATGCCTCTAAGGCTTTGATCTTAAAATAGTTCCAAGTCAACGGGTTTTTCAAGATAGGACATTAAATAACCCCGTAAGACTTGTGTATATAATGCATGCTCATGAGACGAGAATGTTATATTCCATTAACATAAGCGTTAAGACGCAAATGCATATATGTGGGTGGTTGTTAGCGAACAAGTTCACTAAACATGACCCAATGGAAATTCTTATATGAAACTTTGTTTATCGAATAAGGATTTTCATATTGCAATAGACATGATTAATCCTCGTACTTGAGGCACGATAGTAGTCTTGTGTCTATCCCGCAATACTTTGATTTATCTTTTGATTGCTTGACAATCACAAAGGGATATTTTGGGTATTGCACTGATATACATGGAGACTTGTCTGCGTGGTCAACATAGAATTCGACACTTGTCTTTTGACAAGGGAATTTCCGTGTTTTCATAGTTTGTGATTCAAAACCTTGGCCAAGGCACGATGAATTTGATTCATAAAAGAATCACTAGAACTTGAAATGGGATCACGCTTATTAAATCAATTGGGTTTCGATAAATCCATACCCAAGATTTAGTCGGGAAATCAGTCGTCGAAAGGATTGTACATGTATGCAATTGCAATTGAAATAGGTTTACTCGCTATTTAACCTAATACTAGGTAATCATGCTACTTGCTAGATTTTACCATGATTTGTAGGTTCTTGAAATTAAAGAGTTAATTTCAAGTATATTAATTAATATGATTAATTAGTAGAATAAATTATTCGAAAGTTACAAAAAAATAGTAAGCTCATTGCTAGTGTTAGTTGTGAACCTAAAAGGGTCACACATAATTTTGGTTGTTGACATTTCAAAATTGATAAATTCAATAGTTGGATGCAATTAATTAATATATAGATTAATTAATTGAAGTTTTAATTTAATTTAATAGTTGAATTAAATATTTAATTAAATAATATGATTATCTAATTAAATCTAATTTGATTATAAGGCTCAATGAAAGGAATAGAATAAACTTATTAATCAATTGGATTGATTAATTTGGGCTTTAAATTTGGGTATTGATTGGATTTTGAATTCCAAACTCATACCATAATCTAGTAGGCCAAATTGTAGAAGCCCACTAGATAAGTTGAAGATAAATAAATAAATAAGATTTGTTTATATATATGTGATATATAATGATATTTATATATATATATATATATATACAAGAAGAAAAAAACTTGGTTATTTGCACAATATACATGGCAGGTTTTAATGCCATTAAGGCATTAAGTGTGGTGGTTTTAAGTAGTGGGAAGTTACTACTTGGTGATTAAGAAAAATATATAAGTGTTTTTCTTAATTGAACTACCAACTAATTTTTGAAGAAAAAAAAAGTAGCCTGGCCGTGTGTTTTTTTTTGAGGAAGAAAATAATTAAAAGTGTTCGTTTGTTTTCTTCTTCTTTCTCTCTCAAAGCATTTATCTTCAATTGTGGTGGATAATAATTAATTGATAATTATTCATCCACACAATTCATTCTTCAATTAATTGTTGATTGTGGAATTAATATTCTAGTCCATTATCAATTCAAAAAATGGAATAAATTTTACTAGCGAAAGATTTATTTTGGTGCCTACAATCAAAAGATGGACTCGATTAGAGGGGAGACGTTTGAATCCCTATTGGCGAGCATTTGGAGTTTGGGTGATTGCCACATATCCGGGAATTGATTCCCTCTCAATCTTCGCTAAAAGGAGAAGACTCTACGAGGGTAATTTCATTTTATCATTTACTTAATCAAAATTTGTATTCTCGCATGATAACGAAAATATCGATCGTTAAAATCGCTACGTGAACCTACGGGGGTTAGTGTTTGTTGTGATGAATGCAATAGTTTTAATTAGATTAAAAATTTAAATTTCATTTGTCTGCGAACCCCGTGTGGTATAGCGAACCCAACACGCGACCCATCGCCACCACAAAAGCACCTCCAGAAACCAACGCGGCATCACCACTCGAGCCCGCAAAGACAAAGTTGACCGGATATGGAGTACCATATTGATTGAAGAAGCAGATCCCACCCCAAAAATATCTAGTTTTCGGCCATTGTTAAGGGAGTAGTTGAGGTAGCATGGAGAAGGAGAGAGGGGAGAGGAAAGGGAGGGGGCGGCCGCTTTTGGTTGGTTTTAGGGAGAGTTTGTAGTGAGAGAAAAACAGACTTTGCTTCAAAGAATTTTTGATTTTGCTTTGTTAAAACCTTTCTTTTGTTTTATTTTTTCGATCGTACTATTTTCGCCTGTTTTGAATAATAGAAGCAACAATTTACTCTCGTTTTTCTTAAATTTATTTGAGAAGAATAAGAAAATATTAACAACAAAATATCAAATGAACTTCCAAGAAATCATATTTTTCATACTTGCATACATACACACACTTATATATATACATATATATATATATATGTGTGTACTAACTTGTGGATTTGATCAATTAAGATTCTCTATTTCATTTAATTTTTCATCATATACTTCCATGAACTGTGTAATTAAATATTACGTATACAAACATGACGTCATCATGTGCACGTGGTTATAATGATAAGATTAACATCAAAGGCTAGGGAATAATTTGGGATAATAATACATTAATCATTTAAATAAATTCTAAAAAGAGTAAAATTGTCAAAATAAATAAGTGGGGACCGTCCAAATATGGAATCAGTTATTGGGATAGAGAAAATCATGTGGGAGAGAGAAAATCGCTACCAAGAGAGAAAATCACGCATGTGCTCTACCATGCAAAGATGTTGTACATTTATCATATATTTACTCATTTATCGTATACTTAACACTATTTTCTTGTATGTTTAACATAATTTTACCGCATATTAAAATGGTCAAAACAAAAACATGTGGGGACCGTGAATTAAGGAATCAGTTATAGAGACAGAGAGAATCACGCTCATTAACATGTGAGGACCGTGAATTAAGTAAATCAAATATATATAGAGAGAAAATCATGCTCGTTATTATCGTATATTTAACATATATTTACTATATATTTAACACTATTATCGTATATTTTAATATATTTACTACATATTACAATTGCCAATCAAAAACATGTGGGGATCGTGAATTAATGAATCAATTAACAAGATTATTTTCAAGGCACCAATAATTACAAAAGATACCAAATAACAATATTTAAAAAATCAACAACTAATAAAAACAAATCAATTGACTAAATTATTATACAAAGAAACTATGTTTAACTATACAATAAAATCATGTTATGTATAAAGTAAACTATGTCTAATTGTACAACAAAATCGACTACCTATACAAGAAAAATTATGTCTATCTATACAACAAAATCGAGACTACCTATACGGTGAAGTATGTCTAACTATACAATAATATCGACTATGTATACAACGCCCTCGACGCGTTGTTCACTTTTTCTACCTCTTTTAGCGATGATTAACAAAACACCACCCCGCACAAACAACTAAAAATAAAGTGTCGAGCATAATATATATAAAAAAACATACGGTAAAAATTAACTAAATAAGCATCAAAACACATATAAACTACTTTATACAAAGAAAATCTCCTAATTTTTTTAAAAACCATAAACCATCTTCTTCAACAAATATAGGTATACATCAAAACACATATAAGTATACAACAAAACACATATAAGTATACAACAAAACACATAAGTATTCAAAGAACATAAATACATACATCAAAATTTAACTACTTATACATCAAAATACATATAAGTATACATCGAAAAACATATAAGTATACAATAACCTATACTAAAATATAAGTATACATCAAACATATACTTCGTCTTCTTCAACAAGAAAAAACTTAGAACCTCCATTAACAAAAGTTTAACCACCATCACTTTAAAAATAAATGAAAGACACAAACTAAACCTTAGATAAAGATTTCAGTCGCAATCGCATCTCCTTAGAACACAACAACACGCAATAAAACATTGATTCCCATTTCTTAAAACCGAAGAAATTTCCATTTAAAATTTAAGAAAAACAAAAGAAACAAAGAAAAGGGAAAACAACTCGAAGGAAAAATTACCATAACTAAAGCAAAGCAAACGTATTAAAAACCTCTCGCAAATCGCAAATCCTCTCATTGTTGATTGGATAACTAAAGCAAAAAAGCCGCCATGGAGTCTCATGCTACTGTTTTGTTTAGAGATGAAGAAGATGACTAAATGGAACTGACGCATGATTTGGGGGCATGAATCGATCCGGGAGATTACCAAATGGGAATGAAATTGCTAATAATAAAATTACCATGTTACCTTTATTGATTTGTTTTTAAAAAAAAGCATTGTTGGGAAACTTATTTTATAGATTTTGATGAATGCCATGTAAAATTTAAACTAGAAAGTTGTCACCCTATTTTCCTTGTAATTTTCATTGTAATAGATAGGTGGAAAAGCTAAGTCAAGTCGGCTATGCCTTTAAAAATACAATAAGTCAATCAAGATCAAGTGAAGACTCTGTTGTGGAGCGGTGAGTATGGCCAAGAAGGAAGATCAAGAACTTGATCAAGATGTATCACGGTGAGGAACAATTGTGTGAAATGTCACCAAAGTCATCTCAAGAAGCCAAGTCACAAGTTGAAAGTGACGATTGAGTCTTCAAATGATTGGAGCAGACTCAAGTCACCTGGGGGAAATAAAACAACCAAGAGAAGTCAACTGAAAGGAATCAATTTGCACATAAGTCAAGAACATTACTTAAATAAGTAATAATTCCACCGCCATGTCTTAAAGTGCTCGCCCCTAAACGTGCAAAAGGAATAAACCAATGGGAAGCACGCACTCGTGTCGAACCACAAAAGTGAACATTCATTTAATACAAGGAACGGTCTACATCTCAAGATTGAAGACCAAGAAAAGACAAGCCAACGAACACTAGTGTATTTTGAAAATCACTATCTCTTCAACGGGCGATTTTTGAAAGTTCACTATAAAAGGTTGAGAAAACCCATTGAGAAAAGGTTACCTTGATTACTCGAATCACGAACAAGCAAGCATTATTCAAATCAGAACTCGCAAATATTCTCAAAGATATTCAAGCAAATCCTCAAGCACGAAACTCAAAGGAAATCAATCCAACACAAAGTCGTGTGAAGGAAAGACAACTTCAAACTATTAAAGATGAAACTTTTGAAGAATCAAAAGGATCTACTTTCCAAGGAGGATTGTAGGAAGTTTCAAGGTCGAACAAGTATCAAGTTATTGGAGGGCTTCGTGATCAAATCCTAGAAGCTTGAGAAAGTGAATCAAGTAGCAAGCAAGGCGCCTGCTGTGAAGAAGCTTAGCAGTCAAGAGAAGCCACTGTGTGACCAAGGCATCTGGGATCGAGTCAAGCAAGTCGATGTGTGATCATGACTTGTCTCTAGACTGATAACCACTTTGTGAACTGATCATTACTTAGTGCATTCCTCCAGGAGTTGGAGAAGAGAGGATTAGAAAAATTACCCCATCTTCGAACCTCTATAAAATTAATTGTGTCATTTATTTTTCAGCATATTTACATTTCTGCATATCCATTTTATATCTGCTGATAAATTTATTTGCTATCCAAACTGATTAATAATTAAGTGCTAAAATCAAGTGTTAAAACAAGTTTCAAACAAATCAAAGGGTGTTAAGTCTTCCATTGATAAAACCAACACAACCAAGTTAAGTTTTAGGTTAAACAGGTTGAGTTATTCTATCAACAACTCTATCGAGTATGTTGAGTGGCTAATCTATTTGAATAACCAACTTAGTTGTCCCTCAAGGACTAGTTGTTTGTGTTAACTCGTAATTTCCTTAAAAGGACTAAAATCGAAAAGTTGGTAAGGTTTATTCAACCCCCTTCTAAACCTTACTCACACCCCCTTGGGACCTACAACATTAAATTGGGTAAATCTCAACCATCTAAAATTTGAAATTTGTGGATAGGATTAGTCCACACTTTATCGCCATCCCTTTATCGATTTAAAAATGAAAGTGTGGATTAATCCTGGGTAAATCATCCACAAATTTCAAATTTCAAATTTTAAACTTGGAGATTTACCCAATTTAATGGCCTTTTTTTATTTTTTTAAATCAATAAAGGGTAAGATGGTAATTTTATTATTAGCGTTTCATTCCCATTTGTTTTTAGTTTCCACGGGCTTTCTTAATCTTGGGCCGCCTCTGTTTTCCTATTTGTTCTTTTGCATCTTCCAAGCTCTAGAACTCCATTTTTTGATCCGACATTGCTCTTGACACACCGCTGAGAGCGTCGGATATTATCGTGTCAATTGAAAAATGAGGGCTAAATCAATTTCATACGGGAAACCATGAAAGGCAAAAGCATAAAGAAGAAGAGACCATCAGAGCAAGCTAAGGGTAAGAGCAACAATAAGCGGTTCTCCTCCATTAAGGGATGATTCTTTTTTGGGGTCACCAAAGCAGAAACGGCGCCATAAGTTTGTTGATGAAGACATCGAGAGTAGTGTATATAATAAAGAAGGTAGAATTTTCAGAAATAGAAGAGTCGACATTTGTAGAAAATGGAAAATTTCTTAAGGCGGGTAGAGAAGATGAGGAGGCACAGGTTTTATATGTTATTTTATTGCGATTTTTTTGTTTTGGGAGAATGCAATTGCGAGTTGAAATCGTTATCAGGGTTTAGTTCGTTTCATTCATGTATTTTTCGGTGATGGTGGTTAAGCTTTTGTTAATAGAGGTTCTAGTTTTTTTTTCTAAGTAAAGACATGTTTTATATGTTTGATGTATACTTATATTTAAAGAAAGTTACTATATACTTATATGTTTTTCGATGTATACTTATATGTCTTTTCTTTTATACCTATATTTGTTGAAAAAAAAATAGGAGATTTTGTTGTAGACTTGTATGTGTTTTGATGCTTATTTAGTTAAATTTTACCATATGCTTTTATATATTTTGCTCTAATACTTTATTTTTGATTTTTTGTGCCAGGATTGGTGTTTTGTTAATCATGGCTAAAAGAGGTAGAAAAAGTGAACAATAGCGTAGAGGAGATCGTATACATAGTTTAATTTTATTGCATAGTTAGACATAGTTTACTGTATATGTAGTCTGATTTTGTTGTATAGTTAGATATAGTTTTACTGTATAGGTTGTCTGATTTTGTTGTACAATTAGAAATATTTTACTATATACATAGCATGATTTTATTGTATAGTTAGACATAGTTTACTGTATAATAATTTAGTTAATTGATTTGTGTCTATTAATTGTTGATTTTTTAATTATTGTCATTTGGTATCGTAATTATTAGTCCGGAGAATAATCTTGTTAATTGATTCCTTAATTCACGGTCCCCACATATTTTTGTTTGACAATTGTAATATGCAGTACAAATATGTTAAATATACAGCATAATAGTGTTAAATATACAAAGAAATATATGTTAAATATCCAGTACAATAATGAGCGTTATTCTCTCTCTCTCTCTCTCTCTCTCTCTCTCTCTCTCTAACTAACCGATTTACTTAATCCACGGTCCCCACATGTTGATGAGTCTATTTCTCTCTCTATATAATCGATTCCTTGATTCACGGTCCCACATATTTTTGTTTGACCATTTTAATATGCAGTAAAATTATGTTAAACATATAGTAAAATAGTGTTAAGTATACAACAAATATATGATAAATGTATAGCATACTTCATGGCAGAGCACATGCATGCTTTTCTCTCTCCAGCGCGATTTTCTCTCTCCCCACGTGATTTTCTCTCTCCTAATAACTGATTCCATATTTGGATGGTCCCCCACATATTTGTTTTGACAATTTTACCCTTTCTGGGATTTAATTAAGTGATTAATATATTATTATCTCAAATTATTCCTAGCCTTTGATGTTAATGGGAAAGGGTTGAGATTAGTCCACACTGTCTCACCATAAAATGTGGTCTCATTGGATCCTTCCCCCCCCCCCACACATATATATATGGGTTCTTGTGAGACGAATTATTGGGGTGAGACCGTGAGACCTAATCTGAACCGTTATAATTAATTATTGGATGGATAAGATTAAAACATTAGATATTGTTGCATTATTTAGCATCATTTTCGGATGGGGCATTTAGGAGAAATCACAAAAAATCGTCCAACTAGAAAATAGGAGTTACCATATCTATTTCCTTTAATTTAGGGATGCAATCAATTATACTAACATCCAAAATCATGTAATCTCTAGCCAAAAAATGACATATCTGCATTTTCCTTTAATTTAGGGATGCAATTATTTTCGGATGTGGGCATTCAATGTATATTTAGTATAAGTATGATGAATATATAGTTGTAAAAAAAATATTAAGTTTTTTTTTTGATGCACCTTAAATGCAATAATTATGTATTTTTTTCTTGCAATTTACATGCATAGATATATAAAAAATGATGTATAATTAGATGTTGTATCTTGATTTAACGTTTAAAATTGGTTTTATGCATTCTTCCCCAGTGTTAAGAATTTAATTATATGTTAACATGTTCTATGTATATTTAGTCTAATAATGAAGCATATATAGGTTTTAAAAAAATATTTATTATTTTTTGCTGCACCTTAAATGCAAAAATTAATAGGTTTTTCCTTACAATTTACATGCGTAGTTAGATAAATTATGATGTATATTTCGCCTCATTTCTTGATTTAACGTTAAAAACTGATTTTATGCATTCTTCAAAAAGTGTTGGATATAGGATATGAAAAAGATTAATCGTTTGCACGCCGAATGCATATTTAGTAAAAGTATGATGCATATATAGGTTATGAAATAAATATTAATCGTTCTTTGCAACACATTAAATGGAATAGTTATATGTTTTTCTTCCTTGCAGTTTACATGCATAGTTAGATACTTATGATGTATATTTAGCATACATTCTTTGCTTTAAAGTTAAAATTGGTTTTGTGCAACCTCGAACAGTTTTGAAAAATTAATTGTTATAATTTTATAATGATATTGTATCAAATTTAAGTATGCTAAATCATTCCCAAAAAAAATTTTGGTGTTCAAGATGCATGCAAATCTCGTTTTGGGCAATAATAAAGGGGGTCAAATCTATCCATAATTAACACAAGAGGCGTCCCTATGTGTAATTACATATATATCATTTTGACGCTTTTTACACATTAAATATACATTAAAAATTAAAATTAATTTACACCATTCAAAAATGTAATGAATGTACAGACAGGGTCTTACGGTCTCACCCCAGATATTGGTATCATTTGAACCAAATCATATATATATATATATATATATATATATATATATATATACAGTGAGAGGATCCCGTGAGACCACCTCCCTAAAGTTAGTCCATACACCGAATCTGACCATCCAAATAGTAAATCAATGGCCAAGATACATTACAATCTATACTGGTTTTCGTGAACTAACTATACAATAGAAAGGGTAAAATTGGAATCCATAAAATCGACATGGTAACCTCCTCCTACATTATAGGGACATGATCCGTTATTGATCACGCCCCATAATCAAGCAATTCACCTTTCCTTTTTTCTCCTTCTCATTCGAACCCGCAAATTATTCAAATATGGCAACATAATCATGCAACAATTAATGAAAAGTATACAATTACACTAAACTAACTATACATTAAAACATTACTAAGTATACATAAACAATTAACTAAGTATACAATTACATCAACTAACTATACATTAAAATATTACTAAGTATACAATTACATCGAACTAAATACACAATTTCACCGAATTACTTATATAACTAAGATACAATTCCATTCAACTAAGTATACAAACCACGTAACTAAGTATACAAATTCACTAAACTACTTATATAACTAAGAATACGATTCCATGGAACCAAGTATACAAATCCACCGAACTAAATATACAATAAAACATGACTAAGTATACAAGTCCACCGAACTAAGTATACAATAAAATAACATTCACAAATATGGCGGAAAGAAGTATCAATTTTGAAAAAAAAATGCTTGAAATTGATTATTTTTCCTCCCTAAAAATCGGGTAAATGAAAAGGTAGGATTATGTTTCCTTAAAAATAGCTAATAATTGTCCAATTAATAAAACCGATTAAATATAAAAGTACAATCATACCCTTATAACCCAAAAATAACTAAACAGATCTACACCATCAAAAATTTAAACCAAGGGTTCATAGGTGTTCTTATGGACTAACCTAAAGGGGTTGGTCTCATTTGAACCAATTCCTATATATATATATATATATATATATATATATATAACAAACGTGTAAATTGTTATAATGGAACCATATAACTAGTTGTCGGGGTCTTGTACGTAATAAATAATTAGGTCCAAAACTCTACAAATATTGGATTTTGATTCAAAATACATGACTCTGGTTATTTGTCACATTTTGTAGTGATATGAGTCTTGTTATTTTATAAGTTTTTATAGGTAATTGGTTATTGATGATAACATTGAAGAATTTATATTTTTGTTTCACTAATATATGTGTAAGATATATGCAGGGGTGGATGCAACATGGTACCAAGTGGTACAGCTTATACCCCAAATTTGAAAAATCCAAAAACAATTTTATAAAAAAAATTAAATTTGTAACCCTTTTACAAAAAAAAATATATTTTAATCATTTAAAAGTAAAATAAACTTTCTCAACATGGACTTTTCCTTGGCCCGACTTTGCTCAATCGGGCACTGCATTCTATAGATTATGGCCAGCCTTTTCTTCTCACATACACACAAACACACACACACACACACACACACACACACACACACACACACACACACACATATATATATATATATATATATATATATATATATATACAGGGGCGGAACCAGACTCGAGACTTGGGGGGAGGGCGATCAACAAGAGGGGTTGAAAACGAACGAAGCTACTTGATACTCCGATTCGAGATTGATCGTTAAAAAGCTCGTTTTGAGCCTCTGGTTCGTTAACATAATGAACGAAGCTTGAACATATTTTTCGCTCGATAAGATGTAAAACTCATTTAACTCGACTCATTAGTAAAAAGAATAGTTGTGTAAACTTACCAAGTTACTCGAGTTCGATTCGATTAATAATCAAACCAAGCTCAAACACAATTTTTGAAGCTCGATTAAAATTCAAACAAGCTTGAACAATACTATGTTCTATTGACTCGACTCATTTACACCCCTAGCCAACATTGTAAGATCACATTTTATTTTATGTAATAATAAAATTCAAAATTTATTATATATTAGCATCAATACAATATAAATACTTATCATGAAACATCCCTAAATACAAAACTACAATCGTAATATATTTTTTTTATAATGCGAGAATCCTCACCACTACATTTTGGATGCACACGGGTAACCTATAATCCTAATCTTTTTCTTTTGGATAATGCAGAACTCCTTAGTTACTATCCTTTAGACAAGACCGGGTAGTCTACAATCCTAGTATATTGAAACTTTTAGAATGTTTCTATTGCATATCATGAAAATAATCTATGTTGACTTTATACTAAATTATTGTACGATTTTCTTTTCAATATATAATGCAAATAATTACGAGAATGTGTCGATTTTTGTGTTTTCATCTACAAATAGCTATATATATAATATATATAGTCTTGCCCAATCAAAAGTTTCACCTAAAATCACTTCAATTAATTTCTAACTCTTTAATTAATAAATTCCAAATCAAAAATATAAGAAGAGATATATGAATTCAACCCAAAATTTACATTCCTCAAAAAAAAAAAAAAAAAAAAAAGAAGAAGCCCAAAATTTGCATATAAAAGGAAAAAATGAAAATGTTGCATCCCCCACTATATATATATGTGTGTGTGGGTGTGTGTAACAATTTTCCGTCGGCATAAACTTATGAGCAACATAACTTGTATGGACAATGGTTCTTAATATTTGATAATCGTTCCTTTTGGATTGTACGACTTTCAATATTAAATAATATTTATGTGCATTTTTTAGAACATGTACATAATTTTTTTATTATATATCGTGGCTCTCATTTTCAAAATCTTAGATTCACCGCTAGATATATATGAGTGTATATATATAAAGAGGAAGTGTAAAATTACTCCTAGATTTCAAAGGCAAGTCCATAATAGCCCATGGGGCTAGGACATGCATACGCTTCCAAATTCAAATGGTAGGACCTAATTGGACCAATTGGCCAATTTTGAGGTACATTACCTTTATTGCCCGAGTGTCTAGAAAATCTCTCGATAATATCTAAAATCAATAAATTATGATTTTATTTCAAAATAAAAGGCATATATTTGTTGCAATTTCCAAATTCCCAACACAACTTACATATTAGTTATATAGTTGTTGCAAATCAAACATATACATATCACAAGATTTTAGTTTTTAGTTCTAAATAAAATGTTTTGTTGTTTTTATATTGCAGATAGATTGGTAGTTCTATCTAGGGGTGTTCATCGAATCGAATTCTCGAATTCTTTTCCTTCCTCAAATTGATTTAATTGAATTGATATTTTGAATTACCCATTCAAAATTCGATTCCAATTCTCTATTCGATGCGAATTTAATCGAATTGATTTGTCGATTTTCGAATTGAATTCGAAGTCAATCCAAAATCCATTTTTTTATGGATAATGCATCCTGGTGCTTATTTTTTTATCTTTTGGGACGCGTTTTTATAGGGGGTACTTTTTTTCCCGCCAATGGTTTTTCCCAAGGGTGGATTTTACTCAGAGGTTTTAACGAGGCCCCAACCATTTAGCTACTTGGTCATTTTTGATCGCAGACGCTTTACATTATGACTTGAGTTTCGACTTTTTATTATCGCTACATGGTCGACTTGTGATCATGATTACTTTTTTCATTTTTATTTATCTTCGATTCATTCAAAATAAAATCCAAATTTCTCGATAAATCGGGCACGGTTCGATTCTAACCCATATTTTCAAGTAAAATTTCTATTTTTTAACAAAATTTCCTATAATTAGACAAAAGCATAAGAAACCCATATAAATTATCAAAACCATGCATATTTTTATTTTAAATATATTACGTAAAAACAAAAGAAAAATACTTTTAAATCAAATCGCTTAAAATGAAAAAGCATATTGTTCTTTTCTATTCTTTGCTTGAAAAAAAACAAATATTTTTCTTTCAAGTTTAAGACATCAAAAGACATTAAAAAAACTAAACAAAATTTCTTGAAACTTTGAAATGAGATTAAATTGTGAAACTAATTATGACCAATGATATAATTCTACCGCAATAATTTTATTATAATATCCATGTGAAATTAATATTGTTCATTCATCAACTAATTATATTATTTCTATTTGCATATGCAATTTGCATTTGTATGATGGTTAAAATATATAATAATTATAATTATAATTGAGCTCGAATCAAGACACTGATTTGAATTAAAATAAGAATATGAATCGATATTCGAACCGAATATACTCGAATTTCACATTGAATTAGGATTTTCAATAGAATTCGTAAAAATCCCCCAATTGATTTATTCGATTCAAATATTCATCTTCAAAATTCAAATTGATTCGAACTTTGAAAATCCTAATTCAAGATGAGATTCGAATTCTTTGAATCGAAATTGAATTGATTGGGAAAACGAACACCGTAATTCCACCCCTCATTAGTCATTAAATCTATTTAGGCTAAATACTTACATCGCATGAGCCGCTTCCGTCTATATCATGAAATGTGAAAATTTGTTGTCGGGTGTTAGTTGTTCTTTGGCCGAGGTGGTTGAGGTTCTTATAGTTGCTATTTGCTCATTACGTTTTATTAGTTTCAATTCCATCTTAGCAGGTTTTTTTCCTTTAGTCCGCACGTGTCGGGTATTGGATGAAGTAGATCGGCGGGAATTGTTGTTATAAAAGTCGTAGTCTTCTTCTTCTTCATTCGAGTTGAATGAATAAATTTCGAACTAAATTTTCTCTCTACAAATGATTAATCTCTCGATTCTTCATGGTATCGTGAGCGAATTCGCATCATGGATCGACATTTTGAAAGAATAAATGTTGTGACAAGAAGATGATAAACACTGAAGACAATTTATGTTTATGCGAAGGAACTTGATCCTCTATGCTACACGGATCGGATCATCCAGGGATGATCTTAGTCACGAATCAATTGATAGCTCTAATTACCTCCATTGAGTCGCGCGCGGTTAAGATCGAGCTAAATCCAAACTTGGATTTATATATGGAACAGATTGCAATTCCTAACTTAGGCAATAACCTAAGCTTTTAACAATACCGTAAATTTGATTATATGGTGATTTCGTGGGTCATGGAAAGCAATTTTGAAAGATATTGTCGAAGCATTTATGTATGTAAAGAGTTCAAGCAACTATGGGACGAATTGGTGGAAAGGTATGGGAACGCAACGGACGTTGCGATACCATCTACAAAAGGAGATTGCGAATTTCACTCAAGGTAACTCCATCATACGAACTACTTTACGAAGCTTAAGTTGTCCATGTGGGATGAATATGCTTGTATCGCACAACCACTCGAATGTACATGTGGAGCTAGGAGAGTCTGTATGTGCGAATGATATGGATATTAAACTAATGCGATTTTTATGGGATTGAATGGGTTTTTGAGCCTCGTTAAAAATCAAATACTATTGATGGATCCTTTACCAACAGATTAACAAAGCATACTCAATGATTTTGAAAGTAGAAAAACAAAAGGTATCACATACTAAAGTACTTGATCCCCTGGATACCACTACTATGTTAGCTAAAGGAAGTTTTAATAGTAACTACTAAGACGCAGGATCTCGTGTGTTGGAAGAGGATCGAATCGTAATTTTCAAAGGATCTACCTCATTCGCAGGTAGGGACAACGGCGGATGAGCAAGGAGGAAAGGCCAAAATTAATATGTGAACATTGTAGTTTTAATGGTCATGAAGTCAAGGAATGTTTCAAATTACATGGCTATCCTGGATTGGTATAAGGAGTTGAAAGATCGTGAAAAATAATCGATCCATTAATACGGTGGAAGGTGGAGGTTTGCCATCATCCAACTATAAAGGTGAAGAGGATCAAAGGAAGGTTGAACTTCCATATTTTGCTAGCTTGATTCAAAGGAAATAGCAAAATACATGTCCGCCACACATCGAGTCACACATTCGGGATACACACAACTTCTCTCATTTTGTTGATTACTCGTAACACACATCAATTTGCTCTCTCATTGTTGCATGATCTTGGAAGGACGCTTGGATAATTGAGCATCGAGCTAGTAGACATATTTGTGCATCTCCAAGTTTGGTTGTAAGATTACTCCTATGTGTACCCCCGTGAATGTCCATTTGTCTGATGGTACAAGTATTTCAGTCACACACACTGGTAGTGTTAAACTATCTGAAGAGGTTATACTTACTGATGTATTGGTTGTACCCAATTTTAAGTATAACTTACTTTCAATTAGCCAGCTGCTTGATGGAAATGGATTGGAGTGTGTGTTTTCTCAGTCAAAGTGCTGGTTGCAGGACCCTAGAAATGGAAGAGTGAAGGATGTTGGAAAGGTGTTGGGAGGACTTTACATCCTTGGGGGTTCAGAATTCAGTGGCAATACACATGGCACTGGCAGAATTGAGGACTTGCAGATATGGCATAGAAGATTGGGCCACACTTCAATAAGTTGCTTAGAGCACATTACATTTCTTAAGTCCATTTGTAATAAAGGAACTGACTACATTTGTCCTACTTGTCATGAAGCGAAGCAATGTAGACTATCTTTTCCTTTGAGTTCAATACAAACAAAAGATGCTTTTGAATTGATTCATGTGGATGTTTGGGGTCCATATCATGCACCTTCAGTTACTAACACTACTTACATGCTCACAATAGTGGATGACAACACTAGAGCAACATGGATCTATTTGATGAAAAATAAATCAGAAACATCACAACACCTAAGGCAATTTTTGTCTCTCATTTGCAATTTAACACAAGAAGCTGAAGAAGATAAGAATCGACAATGGGTCCGAGTTTATGGGGCATGAGACACAGGATTTACCGTCTAAAAGGGAATTCTCGCACCAAAGATCTTGCCCTTATATCGCACAACGTGAGAATGGAGTGGTAGAAAGGAAGCAGCATACATTTTGAGATTGCTAGAGCCTCTGATGTTTCAATCAAGGATTCCTAAGAAGTTTTGGCCTATGCATCGCTTCACCGCAGTCCATATTTTGAATTCCTTACCTAGTGCTCTTTTGAATTGGAAATCTCCTTTTTGAGTCACATTACAAAAGAGCCACCCCCATACAAGTTGCGTAAATCGCAGCGCTAGTCGGCAAGAACCGGCGCTACGCCTGGCGCCAGACGGCGCCTAGAAAAACCCAAGTTTTTCCTTTTTTTTTCTTTTTTTTGTATTTTGGCGATTTTCGCGATTTTTGGCCGATTTATTCGACTAGACCGCCAGGCCGATTTTTTTCCTAATTTTTGCCGATTTTCTCGGACGCCAGCCGATTTTTGCCAGGACCGATTGTTTTTGCAAATTTTGGGAAAATCGGATCGGCCTAAGGCACCTACTTGGCCGCAGACTCAGGCGCCGCCAGGGCCGATTTTTACAACATCGCCCCATATGGGAGATTCAAGGTCTTTGGTTGCCTATGTTATGCCTCCAAAGCAGTCCACACAGAGGGAAATTTGAACCTGTGGCCTCACAATGTGTGTTTTCGGGATATGTGCCAGGAGTCGTGGGCACAGATTATTTGATATGAATAACAAGGAGGTCTTTGTTTCCGTGGATGTTATTTTTTATGAATCTCGATTTCCTTTCATGCTCAAACATCCTCTATACAAAGATGTGACATCGCTTCTTCCTATCCTCAAATATGTAAGAGGGCACGGAGATAGTACAATTGTGGATGATTCATCCACTAAGTCACGATTGGTGCACCACTGCGCAGAGGACATAGATTGAAGAAGAAGCCCCTACTTGGCTTAACGACTATGTGACTACTTGCATCAGACCGAAACATTATCGTGACACAAACAGATGCTTGAAGCCTACACCACATAATTTGATTGCTTTCCCTTTACACATGACCCAAACTTGTCTCCATCATACTCAGCTTTCTTGACTCAGATTTCAGATTCAGCTATTGAACCTACTACATACACAGAAGTTGTTAAACACAAGGCCTGGGTAGAGGCAAATGAACAAAGAACTTTTCGCACTTCGAGGAAAATGAGACTTGGGTCTTGATTAATCCTTCAGGAAGGGCGCTATCGATCCAAATGGGTGTACAAGATTAAGAGAAACTCGGATGGAAGTGTTGACAGATATAAAGCAAGATTGGTTGCTAAGGGATATCTTCAAGTGGAAGGCATTGATTTTTTGGAGAGTTTTCTCATGTGGCAAAGTTGGTTTCAGAAGAATGTTGATAGCGTTAGCTACGGAGATGTTGGGAATTGCACCACATTGATATAAATAATGCATTTTTGCATGGATATTTGGATGAAGAGGTCTACATGTTACCACACCGAGGTTACTTTAAGGCTAAAAGGGGAGGTCTATCTCCTTAAGAGGAGTCTATACGGGTTGAAACAGGGCATCCAGACAAATGGAACTTAGAATTTTCTCTTTTTAAGTCTTTGAGTTTTGGATTTATACAATCTACTCATGATAATTGTTTGTTTGTTAAAAAGGATGGAGGTGATTTTCGGGCATTGATCATATATGTTGATGATGTATTGACATGAGAACATCCATTCCTTAATTCAGTCCTTAAAAGACTACTTGAACAAAGTTGTTTATAATTAAGGACTTGGGGAGTGCCAAGTATTTCCTCGGGTTGGAAATTCTCAAATGACAGGGAACTCATTTGTGTGTAAAAGATATAATGGATTTGCTTAATGAGTCCGGGTTTGATAGTCAGAACCTACTTCTACTCCCTTTCCTCGTGGATACAACATTTCATTTCAACAAGGTGATTTGTTTCCGATGCAGACAAGATGCGAGGTTGGTGGGGAAACTCCTCACCTTATTGTCTCCAGTGACCGACATTTCATTTGGCGTACAACAACTACCAATTTTTACATGCTCCTTCTAAAGGTGCTCATTGGGACGCAGAATTCACTTGCTGAAATACTTGAAAGGAACACCCTCTTTGGTTTGTTTTACTCGCAGAATCACAAATAATTTTGAAGCCTTCGCGATGCCGATTGGGGAACATGTATGCCGACACGAAAATCCCTCACAGGTATTGTCGGTTTTCTTTGGAGGTGCCCTTGTTTCCTCGGAAGACAAAGAAACGTAAAACGGATCAAGTCTTCCTCGGAGGCCGAATATAGATCCATGGCGGCTATCGCGTGTGAACTTCAATGGTTATTTAATCTCGCCAGATTTGTGCATCCCTACCACCTTACCTATTGTACTTCATTGTGATAACAAGGCAAAGACTTCACATTACGCCCAATCCGGTCTTCCACGAGCGAACCAAACATCTAGACCATGATTGTCATATCATCCGCAATCAATACAAGTCGCTTCATCTTA
Organism: Rehmannia glutinosa; assembly: GCA_016081115.2. Classification (NCBI taxonomy): domain Eukaryota; kingdom Viridiplantae; phylum Streptophyta; class Magnoliopsida; order Lamiales; family Orobanchaceae; genus Rehmannia; species Rehmannia glutinosa. The sequence goes on from CM071924.1 coordinate 23,662,031, forward strand.
CTCAAGATATATCCACTCTCAAACGCATCTAGACAGATGTGTTTACCAAGCGCCTTGGGTGGACCTCGCAGGTATTTTGCTCAAGTTGGGAATGTGTTTTTCTAGCCTACATTCCCACTTGGAGGGGGTGTTAAGTCTGGTGTTACTGCCTCATTGGTCGAGGTGGGTCGAGGTTCTTATAGTTGCTATTTGCTCATTACGTTTTTATTACTTTCAATCCGCTCTTAGCGCTTTTTTTTCCTTTAGTCTCGCACGTGTCGGAGTATCGATGAAGCTCGATCTCGGGAATTGTTGTTATAAAAGTTGTAGTCTTCTTCTTCTTCATTTGAGTCAATGAATAAAACTCAACTAAATTTTCTCTCTACAAAATGATTAATCTCTCGATTCTTCAAAAATTTGCTCAAGTGATATATAATCCACTCATTTTCTTTTAACAAGATGTATGAGTTCGATACCTACCCTGGCCGAAGCTTGAAAGGAGAAATGTTAATTGCAATGTCCTCGTAGGCCTATACTTGGGTGTTCATTTTTCGAATCAATTCGAGATTCGACTGACTCAAATTCAATCTCAATTTCGAATTAAGATTTTTGAATTTCGAATCGATTTTGAATCAACTAAATTTCAATATGAATATTCAATCAATAACGAATTAGTTAATTTTTTTCGAATTCTATTCTAAAATCCTAATTCGAGGTGAAATTCGAGTAAATTCGATTTGAATATCGACGTATTCGTTATTTCAACCCAAATCGTACTGATTCGAACTCAATTATAATCCAAATTTAATTTATATATTACATATTTTAAGTATTATGTATAAAATACATATGCAAATAAAAATTCTCTCAAGAGAGCTTATTCTCCCTTTCATTGTGGTTTCGGATTACAAGCAAGACCCCCTCCTCTCCTTTTTTTTTGTCATTCTCCGACATTCTCCTCGGGATCCGTGGGTTACTATTTGCTAATAATATTGTCGTCCGACTTTGTGAAGGATCGCTCAACTTGTATCATTACATTTACTTGTGTTTAATTGTTTTTGTCTTCTTGGTCATTTGTCCGCACCATTACACATGTTTCTTTCTTTTTCCATTTTTTGACTTTCGCTCTTCTTGTCATTTTCAATGTCGAATGCCCTTTGTTTGATTTTTCTTATTACCTAGAGCTTTTCTTACGCCTTTGTTCGCTTGTTTTTCATTTCTTATAATTATTATCATTGCTACTCCGCCATCTTTCCTCTGTTTTTCCAAGTGCCCCGTTTTTTCTATTATTTCCACCTCTTTTCCCTTCAACATTTTAACATCACTCTTTTATTTGTTGGTGCACGAGCTTCCCGATCCGGATCGCACGCAGCGCAAAACTCGTGAGCATTTCTGACTACTTCCAACTGCTTGTCCAGATGACATCGAACCAAACACGAAAAAAAAAAATAATCCCAAACGAAGATGAGATGGGGCTTGGGGAACTCCCCGGCAATGGTGAAAACCGTGATGCACGAGGGCTCAATTCTCTCGATTCTAGTAAGCGACGGGCTGGGGTAAACGTACAATACCGATTGGCAAGCTTTTCAAAATGTGGTGGTTTCGGGTAATGCGCGGAGTCCATCCATGGGGTTATTGTGAAATTGATAATAATAGGTACTTGTTCGCCTTTAAACACCCAAGAGACCATAAGAGAGCTTTGATGGAAGGACCATGGACTTTTGATAAATTTTTGATCGTGTTGGCCGAGGTAGGGGAAAATGATAGCCCGGATAGCGCCGCACAGAGAGTGGAGCGAGTTTCCAATCCAAATTCAACGGGCTACCTTAACAAAATCACCTATACGGTAGTTGCCCATTTAGGAAACAAAATCAGGAAATTCATTTTACGACATCGTGATGGCATGTATGATTCGACTCTTCGAATAAGAGTGTCTATCGATGTAAACAAACCACTAAAGAGAGTACTCCAGGTTGCTCGAGAAGGGACGTAACCATTAATACTTAAACTCGATATGAAGGACTTCCAAATATCTCAAGTATGCATGAATGTGGCCTACTTGGACATATTCTTAACGAGTGTCTCGAAATAATATGAAAGGGAGATAGACACGGATCGGGAAGATTTACCATGGACCACGCTGCTCAGATCCCGCTTAAAAACTCGGTGAACAAAGCAACAACAAGGACTCAAAATCATACAAAGAACTCTTATCGTTGATACCGGAAAAGTACAAAGCGCCGAACACAAGATACACAAGTGCCGAGAGGTAGCGATATTTTTGAGTTCACCATACGGGTCCGTATGGAATGACGTTTTAGAATAGAACCAACCTAAAAGCTAAGCCAAAAAGCGAAACACGGATCCATTTCCAAACGGATAGGGGAGGAACTAACACTCTCGAGTATGAATGAGATGGCCAAATCAAATGCATCTCACATTGGGATCGAACGTACATGTCCGAACAAGACAAAGCCTAAACCTACTAATTACATGACGATGAAAGACATTAGTAATGTCATGTGGCAGCTTTACTCAACATAACTTAGACGACCCGATGAGTGCTTACTACAAGACGCATTTCTTAATTCGACCCACAACGTCGCCTTGATAACTGACGCTACACCTCCACCACATCGTACAGAGAGGCAAGGATATCGGAAAGCTTTTCTAATCAAGAAACAAATGATACAAAGCAAAGTCAAAAACACCAAGGGGCCGATGCCATTGAAGGACTCTACCAACTCCCACCAACCCGTGATAACTACCATGCACAATTTTAATCCCACTTTTTTTACGATAGGGAGGGATTGTACATAAGGGCTTGAGGTGTCATTCATGGAGTCAAATATACAAAATAGCAAATGGGCAAAAGTGCGCAGAAAACCAATAATCAAAAGTTAAAACCAACAGAGGAAAAGCCGGAAGGAAAACAATGTTACCGTGATAAGTATTGGCACCAAGAGACAGATTAGAAGCTGATTCCCACGAGATAGCTAGCCCCGAATCTCGACCGAGCAAGAAGCTCAACAGCGCCGCCACTACGTGAACCATACATCGATAATGAAACGCAGTGGAGGCAGCCTCGCCGAGCACAATGAATTGCCTAGCTTGAATTGTCGTGGGTTAGGGCACCCCGACAAGATGCGGCGCTTGGAGAAATTCTCCAAGAACAAAAGCCCGACGGGTCTTTCTAATGGAAACAAAACTTAATAATCATCGACATAGATCGTATCAAAGAACGCTTTCAATCTTTTTGGTATATTGATCGACGCTAGGTAAATCCGGAGGTCTCGCTTATCGCGGGAAAAAGACATACGGGTTGACATTCAAACTTACTCGCAATCACATCGATGCTATATTATTTAAGGACCCAAAATCCCAACCGTGGAGATTAACAGGTTGCTACGAGAACCTGGCAAACACAACGACATAAAACATGGTCACTTATACATTGGTTGAGTACTAAGTCCGCAATCCCGTGGTTGTGTATGGGTGATTTTAACGAAGTTCTACATGAATCGTAGAAACAAGGTGGTGAAGCAATACCTAATCATGCGATCCGAATTTTCGCCAAGCCATTTCGGGAAGTGGGACTAGTCGACCTTGGTTTCTCTAGACACCCCTTCACATGGACACATAGAAGAAAGAGTCCTAATACTATTTGGGCCTGATTGACAGAGCGTCGCATGTAATAAATGGACACAACAATTTCCCAAGCGCGGGTGATTCATTACTGACCGAGCCTCTGACCACACCCCATTGTTGGTAAAAACTGAACACTGGGACCGCATACATCCGAAACTCAACAAAGATTCGTGTTCGAGGCCTTTGGGCTAAACATGAGGAATGCGAAAATATTATCAGAGATAAACGGATACGATCTGTAGCAAGACAAGTTAAGCTCCATCCACTCAATCAGAAGCCATTGCAAACAAGTTTGATAAATTGGAACAGAAAGGGGAATATTACCTTAAAATAAAAAATCGCGGATAAAATCCATGCAATTGCCTGGCAACCACTGGATGAAAAATTCAAAAATTGAGGAAATTCGACTTCAGAGAATTAGAGGATTTATTGATAAAGAGGAAATTTTGTGGAGACAACCGGTAAAGCGCGAATGGATTCGCAGAAGGGCAAATGGATTCGCAGGATAAAACACAACTTTCTTCCATGCCCCGGCAATGTTCTAGAAAACGAATAACCAAATTTTTCGCTTTTTAAAATGACCATGGAACCGGTGCGAAAGATGGGGAGAGATTGAGAAAATTGCCCTACAATACTTACCACGTTATTTCGGGTCCTGTCTAACCGAGGATAGCTTGGAAGCCGCTTCAATGCTATAGAGGATCGCGCCATGTGAGATGAATCAACATCTCCTACGCGATTTTTACGAGATGAGGTAGACTAAAGCTTTATTTCGGATGTTCCCGTAAATCCCCGGCCCTAATGGGTTTCCCGCTTTATTTTTTCAAAATTCGAATATAGTTGGTGATGATGTTATTAAGATCGCTTCTTGATTTCCTTAATTCTCGCATCTTGGATGAAAATTTAAACCACACACACATTTGCCTTCCTCCCAAAATGCAAAGAACCCGACCACATGTCTCAATTCCCGACCTATCGTCTTAGTAATATCGATTTCAAAATTTTTGCAAAAACTCCGCTAATCGCCCCAAACCTCATATGTCTACTCATTGCCGAAATGCAATCCGCTGCTCCGACCAGGCTAATTATCGATAATGTTCTCATTGCTTTTGAGATTAACCATTTTCTCAAGAATCATAAAAATAAAAATGTCGCTTATATGGCCCTCAAAATTAGACATGAGTAAAGCATATGATAAGGTTGAATGGCACTTCTTAGCCGGGTGATGGGTAGACTAGCCTACACACGAGGTTGGGAGCAGGATCATGCAATGTATCACTACGGCTTTCCTATTCTTTATTACTTAATAACTCCGAATCATATACCTTTAAACCGGGAGGGGTATCCGATAAGGGGACCCCTCTCCATATTTATTCCTATTTTGTGCAGATGTGTTGAGTTCATTGCTCACAAAAGCTGAAAATGAAGGGCGAATCAAAGGGGTCGAATTTGCGTGGAGCTCCGAGAGTGTCACACCTTTTATTTGCGGATGATACAATGATTTTTTGTGAAGCAACATCAAGCCGCAAAGTGTATAAAAGATATTCTCACATTATATAGCAAAAGCTTCGGGGTAGGAAATAAACTTCCAAAAATCAACTCGTTGTTTTTAGCAAAAATATTAACGAACTTGAGCAAACCGCATTCAAAGCATTCTTCAAGTATGTATGGTTGATAAGCATGATAAATATCTTGGGCTGTTGTGGATCATTGGTCGCTCAAAAGAGTGCTTTGGCGCGACTTAGGTGAGCCATGTGGAGTCGGCTATAAGGATATAACGAAAATTATTATCGAGAGTAGGAAAGAGATACTTAAATCAGCGGTTCAAGCCATCCCTACTTTTGCTATGAGTTCTTTTCCTCCCAAAACCCCGCTTTAAGGATATCGAGTCACTCATCGTAGCTTTGGGGGATCAAAGGCCACGACAAAATACATTGGATAAAATCGACTGCTGTGGTGATAGTGTTTAGATGGGGACTTGGCTTTAGAGATCTATTTGCCTTTAATATTGCCATGCTGGCTAAACAAGGCTTATGACTCATCTCCATGCCCGATTCTCTACTAGCAAGGATTATTAAAGCGAAATATTACCCTAACACCAATTTTCCAAGAACAATCACCCACAATGCTCATACACGAGAGAAGTATTATCGCGGCTAAGGAAATTCTCGTTCGGGGTATTAGGTATGTGTCGGTAATGAGAATATTATAGATGTTTGGAAGGACCCATGATTCCGAAAGACATCTTTTCTATCTATTTGGTGGTGGACTCGGGCAGGGGTAAATTCTCTAAAGGTAAGAGACTTAATCGACGTATCCTCCAATGAGTGAATGTGGAATTTGTTAGAAGGAATTTTGATATCAAGATGCAAGCTTTATTCGGGCATCCCTCTACCAAGGTGTGACAGATGATCAACTAGTATGGCATTTCACTAAAATGGAAAATATTTGGTCAAAACGGGATATCACCTAATAAACGACACTATTATTTCAAGATCGGCGAATTGGAGAGGAGGGAGAAGCAGCGGCTCACACGATAAGCCCCCTGGTTGTTCATATGGTCCTAATATACCCGAAAAATAAACTTACAGTTTGGAGACTCGCTTACTAATTCTCTTCCACTTCGCCAAAATCTACGCCGCAAGAAGATCATAATGACACTTTGGCCCGCTATGTGATCAAGACGATGAGACAAGAATTCACGTGGGCAATAGATTGTGATTTTGCTACACAATGTTGGGCCCTTTCTAATCTACCTCACCAAAGATGGAACCATAGAGACAGGGATGTGGGAAATATGGTTAAGGAATTTTCATCATAACTGGATTACAACCAATGGAGACTTATAATGATCATCTGCGGGTATATGCGTTAAATGTAACCTTAAGAATGTAGGTGACTGCATTCTCCAATCCGCTCGAGGTGATTTAACTTTCTTTCTTGTACTCCAAAATATTGATTCTCAATGCCTTAGTTACACGCACTGTGCACAACAAAGATATCGACCAAGTGTGGCAACCTCCTCTATTAACTGTTAAGATTAACTTTGATGCATCCGTTTCACCATCTAAGAATTGTGGGGGCCTGGAGTTATAGCTAGAGACCATATCGGTTCGAGTTTGGGATGGAAAAGAATAAGAATTCATGGTAGCTCCACTCCAACTACTTATAAGCCATGGTCGCCTCGGGGAGGCTGCTTTTGCCAAGGAAAAAAGGATGGAGGAATGTCGTGGTGAAGGTGATTGTCTTGCGATCATAACAGGGTTAGGGAGATGTGGATGACATGTACTGGGTTGAAAGTTCCATTTACCAAGACATTGCAGTCATACTCAAAGAATTCAAAGCTACTTAATCAATCATGTCCGCCGAGATCCAAACAAGTAGCCCATAAGATTGCTACGTTATGTGTCACTTAATTGTAATCGGTGTCAGGTTATAAATTCCGAGTCCTTTCTTTTTTCTCTTTGTTTTGGTTAGTTTGCGCTTTGAACCCGCTTTCTCGATTTTTGTCGCTTGATGTTGAACTTCTATAATGTTGTTGTTCTTTGTTATGAATGAAACACATTTGACAAAAAAAAAACAATATATATTTATAACTAGTTGGTGTATAAACAATATTTATAATAAAATTATTGCAGAGAATTATAACGTTGGTCATATCTAATTTTAGTATTTCACAATTCAATTTCATTTCAAAGTTTTAATATTTTGTGTAGTTTTTGAATTGTCTTATGATGTGTTTAACCTTAAAGGAACAATATGTTTTTATTTCAAAAAAAAAGAACAATATGCTTTTGATTTTAATAGATTTACCTTAAAAGTATTTTATCTTTAGTTTTGTCTATGGAAGACCGATACGGATATGAGATACTGGAGATCACATACGATAGTGGGTACGAGAATACTACATATTTTGAATTTTGAAGGATTACGGGTACGGTATATATATACATATAAAATTATATATTTTTATATTATTGAAAATACGGTTTGCATTTCAAGTATAATTAAAAAAACAATGTTTCGAGGCACAAAAACTAAAATTTCATAAGTACTCATATCTAAATGTCATAACCTACATAGACACCCAAAAAATGCCGAATAAATGAGCATTACATCTATTGGCATGTAGATGTATCTACGGAGTATCCATGAAGTATCTGAGCAAAGTATCGATCGAGCACGTATCCTAGACAGTGCACGACATCTTCACGAAGTGTCCGTGCTTCCCGGTTTTTGTAATATCTTTATGGTAATAATATAGTTTTGATAATTTATATGATTTGCTTATGTTATTGCTTCATTATATAATTCTTAAAATTTTGCTTGGAAAATACGGATTTCGATCTCAAAATAGGGTATGAAACATAACCGCTCTATTTTTATTGACAAATTTCCGATTTTTGAATCGACTCGAATTCGATTCGAAAATCGACAATTCCAATTCAGTTAAATTTGATTCGAAATTAATCAAATTTTGAATTGAGGTTTTAAAATTCCATTCGACATTCGATTCGATGAATACCCCTAACTATACTAGGAAGAGCAAGAAAAAAATTTGAAGGTATGTGTTGGGGCAAAATGATATTAATAATTAAATATATAATTGATTTATATATTGAATTACCCATAGGTCGATTTCTCCTACGCCCACAAGGCCCACTACCCGTATAAAAAGTGTCCATCCTCTTCATTTGTAAGTTATCCACTCATAATTACTCATACGCTTTAACTGAGAATTCGCTTATCGACTCCTTCTCTCTCACACCGTGGCCGACTTGAGCGTCGGGAGTGGGACCTCCCCGGGACAACCTCCGCCCTCTAATGTTTGAGCCAGGTGCGTGCAAGTTCGTCCTCAAGAACTTCCACCTTCCGGCTAAGACTTCCACCTTAGGAAAAAGAACTTTGTCGAAACTTTAGCTTTGGAGTAATCTATCCTAGAAAACAAAGAGATCATCTTGGCGGCGTTTGTGGGAACGGCCGGCAGACGCACACGATTTTTTGGAAAGATATGGACGCACTTAAGGTGATAATGTGAGGCGCCGAATTTTTATTCTCCAATTGCAATATTCCTGATATTGTACTACGTGACTAAGGCTACAAATTGTTATTAATAAAATATAGCTTTAATTTCAATATTCTTAATATTTAAATATTTATTTTATTTTATTTCTCTAACTTGCAAATTGCTAATTACTAACTATCCCTGTTGTTATATAATTAACTTAACTTATATTATATGACTTATTAAACCAAACCATAGGATTTTGGTGATTATTACTAGAGTAGAAATTGGGCAATCGAGTTATGTTGAAGATTGATCTATAAGACTTGTGATAAAGAGGGTTAGATGATGTTGATATATGATTCAATTATCAAGCAAAATACAAAAACAAAAAGAAAAAATTGGAGGTTGGTTATGAGAGGGCAAGAGTGAGGGATAAGAGGACAAGGGGCTTTAACACTAGAACTGCCCTCCAGTGTGGTCGCCTTAAGGAAATAGAGGACCTCGGAGGAAGCCTTGTGAGGATTTAAAGCCATCTAGACAACCTCTACCTAAGACACAAAGCGTGGTGAAATCCTTTCTAAAACTTTCGTATAAAATGGCATGTTATGCATGTGTTAATTTATGTTGTATTTGTAAAGAAATTCAATTTTATTCTGAAATTTTCAAAAAATTAATAATATATATGTGTAGTAGGATTTATTGACAAAAGTGCTTACTTACTTAAAAATGGCTTTTGATGCTCTATATGCCTATTTCTTTATATATTCAAAATGGCTGAGAAAAAAAAATATCAAAAATATGTCTTATCATGTTATTTATAATCTGGACATATGAATTTGAGAAGAAAAATTGAGCTTGGGTTGTTTTGCAAATATGGCAAAATATACGCAAAAGTAAAATCTAAAAACTCATGAAAACCCCATCGAAATTTTGAAATTTTGACTTTATTTACTTTAAATATGTATAAAATGATAAATACATAACCTCCTAGTCAAGCAAATGCGATTAAAAACCAAAGAACATAAGAAATAAAACCAAAGAACATAGGAAACTAAAAATAACAAAGCTCGCCAACTCTTATCATATGCCATGATTCATGGAGCACATCATGCTTGGCCAAAAACGCTACGACAGCCTTCATCGCGATCACATTTTCTCCAAGCTCATTAGGCATCGCCAAGAGTTGAAACAAAAAGTTCACTATTTATAGCAATACGGTAACTGGAAACGGAAGCATACT